>CM061534.1:15003712-15579225 GCA_030545055.2 Neoaliturus tenellus | reverse complement strand
AGAAATATTCTCCTTTCAAAAATGGAATGTATTGGGGTTAGGGGTATAGAGCTGGACTGGTTCAGGAGTTATCTAAGTGACAGAAAGCAAGTTGTATCAATTAATAACATACATAGTTGAACGTAGATTATGGAGTTGTTCAAGGGAGCACTATTGGACCTACCCTCTTCTCAATTTATATAAATAACATAAATAAATTACCAATTTCAGGTAAATTCTTGCTATTTGCTGACGATTCAGCCGTGGTTTTCAAAGGAGCTAACTGGGAGCTGGTGTTTCGCGAGGCTGCGCTGGATATTTGTAGAATAAAAAATTGGTTTACTCAAAATATTCTGACAATGAACATTTCTAAAACCAAGTGTATGCCCATTGCGTTACGCTCAGGAAGCGAGCCGCCGGCGCACCTCCAGCTAGTACTGCACTCGTGTGATGACCCGGCCACCGGCGCGTGCGACTGTAGCGTTGTCGAGAGGGTTGACCACTATAAATACTTGGGAATCATTATTGACTCTAAATTAAGGTGGGAAAATCACATTTTGTATCTAAAAAATAAACTAAGAAAACTTATTTTTGTGTTTAGACAGCTAAATGAAATACTCAGTGCAAAACAAATTAAAACCGTTTATTTTGCCTACGTACAATCAATATTACAATATGGAACATTAGTCTGGGGTGGGGCTAGTCAAAATCTTATAAAACCTTTATTTGTTATTCAAAAATTGATTATTAAAACAGCATTTAATATAGGTATGCGATACCCCACTGAACAGTTATTTAATGAAACTAAAATTTTATCCTTGAGGCAGCTGTATATTAAAACTGTTTTAGTTTTTACATATACACATAAAGATCTAATAATCGCGCCGGTGGTACATCAATACAACACCAGAAGAGCGACGAATGTTGGGGCCCAGGTTCCTAGAGTAGTCAAATCGTCAAATCTTCTTAATTCCTTTTATATTGCAAATTTTCTTTATCGTAATATTCCATTTTGGATTAGAAATCTTAATGTATCTAGGAATCTGTATAAACGGGTTATCACTGACTGGCTGTTG
Organism: Neoaliturus tenellus; assembly: GCA_030545055.2. Lineage (NCBI taxonomy): Eukaryota > Metazoa > Arthropoda > Insecta > Hemiptera > Cicadellidae > Neoaliturus > Neoaliturus tenellus. The sequence continues at coordinate 15,578,170 of CM061534.1, read as the reverse complement.
GAACTTGGACTCGGCCGCGCAGATTCCCTTATCTGTTCCGAGTACTCTCTCTAATTTTACTTAACTGATTCTACACCGTACTTTACCTTTTCAACTTTACTGACACGTTTCTTTATTTCCTTGTTTTCTACTTTCCCTTTGTTACTGACGTCTTGCTCTGTCTAGCCTAATAAACTTTCTAAATCAACTAAATCTTTCTGATTAGCGTATAATAATGTATCATCTAATTATTGCTGTAATGTATTACATTTACTTCAGTAGCTGTCTTCACTTCTTCTATTTAAAAATGTTTATCTTTACTAAATGTTTATTTTAATTTAGAAAATCCTTAGTGTTATTTTAATTTTAATTTTATAAGAACTCGCCCGCGCACAGGTCGATTTCGACCCATGCGGGACTATTTTATTAATATTTGAGAACTTTATTTGTATTTACTTATGTATTTTCACGAAATAAATGGATTTTTTGATTTTTTATATACTTTGGGTTTATATTAAGCGGTAATCTAATGTTGATCTAAAGTTGATCAACTTGACACCACTAATTCTTATTATGGATTACAAAATAAATAAATAAAAAGTCGAATCAAATAGCCCAAGGCTTCATTTTTTATTTTAAACGCCTCCCACCTTTGTCGGGTACATCCAACTCGAGCCATTCCTTCAGGGCATTTTCGGGGGGTAGTAAATGTCCCCCTTCCACCTGGTAATTCAAGCCAGCTCCAAGCAGGCGCGTTGTGTATTCAGGCAGACGTAACAGGATTCTAAATGAGTAGAAATTTAGAAGGCCACCAAGTTATATGGCAACCATAAAATACGCAAAACTTTTAAAAATCCATTTTTACTTATACTTATACAACCGTAAAATATGGCAAAGCAAACATTATCTATGCTAACTGACCCAAAAGCCTCGAAACTACAATGTCTTGAAGAACTGTGGTATTGTAAGATAGCTACCAGCTGAGCCGCATAAGTTTGACTACGCGCGTCGTCAATAAATTTTTGCAAAGTAGACCCAAATATGGGCATGTGATATAGCGCACTTGTGGAGAACAACAAACGCGTGCGAAAGCTTCCACGTTCGGTTCAACGGAGCATGCGCGTCAAACCACCCAATTATATTTGTCTTCTTGTCAACTCTTGTCCAAATACAAACCGACACATATCAGGATGAACAGTGCTCGACAGTGTCAGGTCGTCAAGTAAACATTTAAACGATAGAACTGTCAAACCATAGACCTACTCAGCTCCGCTATGTCTGTGATCTCGTTTAAATGTTTAAGTGTTTGTGTTTATGTAATTTTTTTTACTTTCGACACACCTACTATAGGCAAAAATTTTAAGTTCTTATGATCTGACGATGGCAGTTTAACCTGCCGTAACGCGTCATCTATAAGAGGAAAAGTTGAATCAAACGGCGGACTACACAGGTCATTCAACCTTTTATAAATTAACAATAATAACTTGTGCCGTTTTAGTCACTTTTTTAATTTGTTCCATCCATCCCTTAAACGGAGAGTGACAAAACCTTGTTGAAATTGCGGTATTTAATTCGTAAAATAAAAAAAAAATCATTTGTTGTTGTTTTATGTCGATTAGTTTGGATTCTAGCAGATACGTTACAGTAGGCCTTACCACAAGAATAAACTAAAGCGACCCTCTACCGAATTTTAAAAGATAGATCCCGGACGGTTGATGGTCCTGTTGTGTTCAATAGCGTGACGGCCGAGCATGCTAAGAGTGCTCCTGCAACCTCAAGTCTCGGACTCTTAGTACTGATATTGCTCCTGCAACTTCGAGTCTCGGACTCTTAGTACTGAGAGTGCTCCTGCAAATTCGAGTCTCGGACTCTTAGTACTGAAAGTGCTCCTGCAACTTCGATTCTCAGATTCTTAGTACTGAGAGTGCTCCTGCAACTTCGAGTCTCAGACTCTTAGTACTGAGAGTGCTCCTGCAACTTCGAGTCTCGGACTCTTAGTACTGAGAGTGCTCCTGCAACTTCGATTCTCGAACTCTTGGTACTAAGAGTGCTCCTGCAACTTCGAATCTCGGACTCTTAGTACTGAGAGTGCTCCTGCAACTTCGAGTCTTAGACTCTTAGTACTAATAGTGCTCCTGCAACTTTGAGTCTCGGACTCTTAGTACTGAGATTGCTCCTGCAACTTCGAGTCTCAGACCCTTAGTACTGAGAGTGCTAGTCCAACCTCGAGTCTCGGACTTTTAGTACTGAGATTGCTCCTGAACTTCGAATCTCGGACTCTTAGTACTGAGAGTGCTCCTGCAACTTCGAGTCTCGGACTCTTAGTACTAAGAGTGCTCCTGCAACTTCGAGTCTTAGACTCTTAGCAGTGAGAGTGCTCCTGCAACCTCGAGTCTCGGACTCTTAGTACTGAGAGTGCACCTGCAAATTCGAGTCTCGGACTCTTAGTACTGAAAGTGCTCCTGCAACTTCGATTCTCAGACTCTTAGTACTGAGAGTGCTCCTGCAACTTCGAGTCTCGCACTCTTAGTACTGAGAGTGCTCCTGCAACTTCGAGTCTCAGACTCTTAGTACTGAGAGTGCTCCTGCAACTTCGAGTCTCGGACTCTTAGTACTGAGAGTGCTCCTTCAACTTCGAGTCTCGGACTCTTAGTACTGAGAGTGCACCTGCAACTTCGATTCTCGAACTCTTAGTACTGAGAGTGCTCCTGCAACTTCGAATCTCGGACTCTTAGTACTGATAGTGCTCCTGCAACTTCGAATCTCGGACTCTTAATACTAAGAGTTCTCCTGCAACTTCGAGTCTTAGACTCTTAGTACTGATAGTGCTCCTGCAACTTTGAGTCTCAGACTCTTAGCACTGAGAGTGCTCCTGCAGCCTCGAGTCTCGGACTCTTAGTATTGAGAGTGCTCCTACAACCTCGAGTCTAGCACTCTTAGTACTGAGATTGCTCCTGCAACTTCGAGTCTCAGACCCTTAGTACTGAGAGTGCTAGTCCAACCTCGAGTCTCGGACTCTTAGTACTGAGAGTGCTCCTTCAACTTCGAGTCTCGGACTCTTAGTACTGAGAGTGCTCCTGCAACTTCGATTCTCGAACTCTTAGTACTGAGAGTGCTCCTGCAACTTCGAATCTCGGACTCTTAGTACTGAGTGTGCTCCTGCAACTTCGAATCTCGGACTCTTAATACTAAGAGTTCTCCTGCAACTTCGAGTCTTAGACTCTTAGTACTGATAGTGCTCCTGCAACTTTGAGTCTCAGACTCTTAGCACTGAGAGTGCTCCTGCAACCTCGAGTCTCGGACTCTTAGTATTGAGAGTGCTCCTACAACCTCGAGTCTAGCACTCTTAGTACTGAGATTGCTCCTGCAACTTCGAGTCTCAGACCCTTAGTACTGAGAGTGCTAGTCCAACCTCGAGTCTCGGACTCTTAGTACTGAGATTGCTCCTGAACTTCGAATCTCAGACTCTTAGTACTGAGAGTGCTCCTGCAACTTCGAGTCTCGGACTCTTAGTACTAAGAGTGCTCCTGCAACTTCGAGTCTTAGACTCTTAGCACTGAGAGTGCTCCTGCAACCTCGAGTCACGGACTCTTAGTACTGAGAGTGCTCCTACAACCTCGAGTCTAGGACTCTTAGTACTGAGATTGCTACTGAAACTTCGAGTCTCGGACTCTTAGTACTGAGAGTGCTAATCCAATCTCGAGTCTCAGACTCTTAGTACTGTGATTGCTCTTGCAACCTCTAGTCTCGGACTCTTAGTACTGAGAGTGATCCTGAAACTTCGAGTCTCGGACTCTTAGTACTGAGATTGCTCCTACAACCTCGAGTCTCGAACTCTTAGTACTAAAAGTGCTAGTCCAACCTCGAGTCTCGGACTCTTAGTACTGAGAGTGCTCCTGCAACCTCGAGTCCTGGACACTTAGTACCAAAAGTGCTAGTCCAACCTCGAGTCTCGGACTCTTAGTACTGAGATTGCTCCTGCAACTTCGAGTCTCAGACTCTTAGTACTGTGATTGCTCTTGCAACCTCTAGTCTCGGACTCTTAGTACTGAGAGTGCTCCTGAAACTTCGAGTCTCGGACTCTTAGTACTGAGATTGCTCCTACAACCTCGAGTCTCGGACTCTTAGTACTGAGATTGCTCCTGCAACCTCGAGTCTCGAACTCTTAGTACTAAAAGTGCTAGTCCAACCTCGAGTCTCGGACTCTTAGTACTGAGAGTGCTCCTGCAACTTCGAGTCTCGGACTCTTAGTACTGAGATTGCTCCTGCAACCTCGAGTCCTGGACACTTAGTTCTCCATCTTTAACTAATCTCTAAAATAACGTGAATCTGAATCTTGTTTAACTTACTTATTCAAGTAGAAGCTAAAAACTGGTTGTTCCACAACACCTTGCTTGATCGTTTTGACGAAAATGTGGTCGTCTTGCATAGTAGAGAGTGCGGGAAATGCGAGACCCAAAATGCCATCTTGTTTAGAATCCAAACTTTTTTTGGTAAGGTCAATAGCTCGGCCGAACTTTTGCCCCGTCACTTTGAGGTTTCCTATCTGCTCAGACAAAGTTAAATAAAAAGACAAGGCTGGAAAAATTATATTACATTAATAATTCCATCAAGTAGTATATTTCGTTACAAGAGTTGAAAATGGCGCTTTGCTGGCCTCAAGATCGTGTTTCAAGTTCGTGGAGAAGTCAAGAACGTGAAACGATCGAGGATAGGCAAAACTATTTCGGCAGTGTTATGAAAGATATTTGTTTCATCTTATTGCACTACGCAATAAATTGTATACAAATGGAAAAATTATATTTTCAATTACGAACATAACATATTATAGCGGGATACATTAAGTTTCCAGTTGCTAGGCAACCGGTTTACAGATACCGGCTTCCAGTGGCTTCCGGTGACAAGCTATACGGCCGAAATCTCTGCCCTAGAAAAGCATTATTTTCGTTGTTCAAATTGACGGTAGGTAATATTGATATATTGTAATGAAAAAGTATATTTAGTCACTAGTCCTGAAAGTGGTTGTTATGGGTGCAAGATTTATATTACATGTTCAATTATATAAAAACATTGGAATATGAAGTCAATCACGTAACCAATCGGGGTTTAGTGATCAAAGTCTACTTGGAAAAATATCAGTACTTCGATATTGAAACCAATCTCAAATATAGTTCGAGTAAAAAATGACAGGTGATTAGGTCTATATGCAAATAAAATTTGCTAAACTTCAATAGCTTAATGTTGACGTATCTGGACTTTTGTGACCGGGTTTGTGGCAATAAGATCAGGTTTAAGAGTTTTTGGTTTCGAGTTAAAAAGCACACAAAACTCGGAATTAACAGTGAACTCGTGGAATGTTCTCGGTAATAGGAGAAACGAAAGTGGCTCAATTGCTGTGAAAACTCAAATGGAGTGTGATGTTGGGGTCTGTGGGTTATGAAATTTTGAAATGTCTTAATTTAAAAGAGACGATTACAGGTAAAATTTATCTAGGAGGTAAGGAATCGAGGAATGAGTTTAAATTGTATTTATCGCAATAAACTAAAGATTGTACGTATGAGTTCACTATGGGCAATTGGTTATGGTATTTATAAATAAAATTTTTTTTACCATTTATAGTTTTCAACTTTTGCAATAGTTTCATTTCAAACTTAATTTTCACTTAATATAGTTAAAAAAATTAAACACTACCCACCGTAACGTCTTCCCATCCGATGTATCCTTTTACTTCTCCACTGCCATACTTAATTTTTAAACATTCATCCCGAAGCCGTTTGAAGGTGTAACTTTTCGCAAATTCGTAAGTGTTGTGGCTCTCTGTAAAATATTTTAAAAATTAATAATATGTTAATTAACGTTTATTTTACTTTAACTACTTATGTAACATTAGCTTGCAAAACTTAAATTTAAAGAATTATTTGTGTTGACATTATCACGATTTTATTTCTATATACGGACTTTAGAAAATATCATGTAACTCATATCTCCTACACCAATGTATAAGATAAATTTTCTTACTTTGAAAAGTACAAAAAATATGTTTGACAAACTTTGACTCTTTAAGGTCAGATTTTTATCAGTTTATTTAGAAAATACCTTTACAAAATGATTTAGGATATGCCACTGGCAGAAATATGTATTATCAAGACTACCTCTAAGGGCCATCCCTGAAGGAAATTTTGAGAAAACAATCCTTGGCCTAGGTTAAATCCTATGATATTAAACGAGAAAGTTTTGTTGTGGGGTATGTGGTTGGAAATTATTTCCAATATTACCTAATATTAGACTCATGTCTAATCAATATTAGACATTTTAAGGGAACTAAATACTCATATCGTATCGTATACCACAATACGAGCAGTGTATGTGGCTATTAACCAAGATCTCGATATTTACCGAGTAGGTTTTCCATTTAAGAGCCTTTTGGCCCAAAAATAAGTTTAGAGACTGCCTCAATGTAGGAAAATCGATTTTATCAAAATAATTTTTAAAATTGTAATTTTTAACACTGATCTTATGGGTTGCCATTTTGGTAAGGAAATAAAAATAAAAGAACACAAGCATTCTTTTTTAAACAGCTGTTGACTGTGAGGAGGACACCTAGGGTGTCCGCGCAACAGTTTTCGCCACCTTAATAACAAACTAGTAAACGTGTTGCTCGAAATCGAGCAATTTACTTTAATACAATACAAATGTTACTTTTATTTCTAAATCATTGACGTCCGACCAATCCAATACTGTGAATATCTGCAATCACCTAAACTACACGTATTTACAGCTGATAATTAACAGATGTTTAAAATGCTTTATTCAATCCCAATGTTATTTAAATGGGAAATTTTGAGATTTCAATGGTGGATAATGCCTTTATTTTCCGTCAGATTCTCACCAGTTTTTGGCGGAAACAACTACAGACCAAGCCCTATCCAACGACACCAAAAACTTGAAAATCGGTTGAAAATTGTACGAGGAGTTCTCAAGACAAAAAACCCTTAGCGTATTAAATAAGTATAGATTCCATCAAAATAAGGTTCTTTTTAAAAGTTATCAGTACCACTGGCACACGTAAGTCACAAAAAGAATCATTGTCTTACCACGACCTAGGTCTTACAACAAGTACTAACGTAACAGCTCATTCCCTATGGGAAATTCGCTAATGAAATACTCGTTAACGGCAACACTATAATCATCCACGTTTAACACTCCACGCAAAGCCACGCCACGTTGACGACTCCGACGTCGAAGGAAGACATTCCGTAATACGTTCCTCACGGAGGTAAGACACACACTGTGGCGAGGCATGTAACCACCCAGTTATCAGAGATGTACAGGACATTAAACATTTTGGTCCAATGATATTTTATCGGATAACACTGATATGTGAGTTATCCCAGTATTTTTTGTATCTAGACAGTTAAATTATAAGTTTTTTCTTTCTCTATACCCTACCTGGACAGAATACTGTTTGTTAAGATCACCTGACGAAACTACAATAGACAAGACAAGTTCACTCTTTGATCTGACGTGCAAGGAAGGTGGGGGAATAGGGTACCCCAGCAGGTCGAATCAACTATACTAATTTTAGTATAGGCTGTCTCTATCCTATTTTGCACTCAACAATAACATATTTAGTCTTTATGGAAAACCTGTGAGGCACGATTCCTTTAGCGAATGTGAGTTATGAAATCACAATGCATGCCCCGAGACCACTCCTTTCAATCTCGTCAAGTGATCTACAATGTTTCCATGGCAATAACACGTTGAATGATAATTGCATACATGCATATCTTAGAATAGTTGAAAGAAGATGCTTATACTATAGCAGGCTTCCCACTGATTATGCATTTTACTCATTCTTTTGCGCTGCTTGGAACTTGGAAAAATACGCAAAAGTTAAAAAGAGGACAAAATCTATCAACATATTCGCTTGTGATTTACTACTTTTCCCCCTTCATGTGGAGAATGTCGGTAACAATACAATACAATACAATACAATACATTTATTTCCAATTATAACACACATAAAATATTACAGGACAATACAAAACAATGGAAATTATTCTCCACAAGACTGTACGTCTGTGCGTTGAGAAGAGCGTCATTGTCTCCCGATATAAATGTCCAAAAACAAAACATAAAAAACTATCCTGGAAAAGAAACTAATACTAATACAATTCAGTAATGATAAAAAGGGTACATAGTATTTTAACTAATATTGGTTGATGAATGCCCGGATGCAACAAACAAAATTGATATACATAACTAAAATCAATTGTAAGGCGAACATATCAGAGCCTCCACGGGTTCCCTACCAAGGCGGAGCAGCCACTCCTCAACCCCTCGTTTGTAAGCGGAGGCACTGGCTCCCTCCAACAGCCTAATTTCTATTGGCAGATTGCGGTAAATTTGATGAGCTAAATAAAATGAATTATGGAGATCTGCTTTGTATTTTAATTTTGGAATCTCATAGCCAAATCTAATTTTGTTCCTTGTCTCATATTAGTGATCAGTTACTGGAAAAAAATTGGTTTTTGTTTTCTTTGACGTAAACTAATAAGGTTTTTAAATAGAGTTGTCTTATATTTAGAACCGGAAAAGCCTCATACAACAACTCTGAAGGATACCTCTGACCCTTTTTTAGAATAACTTTAATGATGGATCTTTGTGTGATTGACAATGGTTCCAGCACTGAGGCAGAGGCACCCCCCCCCCCCCACGCCAGTATGCCATACTGTAGAACAGACTGGACATACGCGTAATAAACACCCCTGCAGCGATCCATAGGCAGAACCTGCCTCAGTTGTCTGAAAGCATAAATCATCGTTCTAACCCTTTGTTTGGCAAATTGAACATGTGGCTCCCACGACATCTTATTATCAATGATCACTCCAAGATACTTATACTTAGTCACATGCTCAATCTTGCCACAGCCACAGCTCACCGACCGCGGATCGCCACAGGAGTGGATCCTAAGCACTCTCTGACCTGGTCCGGATTCATTTTTGAAGTAAATAGGAAGACATTTAGTTTTGTCGATGTTTAAGGAATGAACATTCCAGTCAAACCAGTTCTTGATTCTGGCCAAGTCAGAGGAAGCCTGATCATACACGTCGTCCCAACTTCCACCAAAGGACACTAGAGCCGTGTCGTCAGCAAACAAAAATAATTTACCATAGACATTTAGCTTGGATATGTTGTTGATGTATATAAGAAACAGCAAGGGTCCCAATGTACTGCCCTGAACAACACCATAATCAACGTTGACAGATTCACTTTGAACTCCATTTATTGTCATGCTAGATCAAGAAAGAAAATCAAAATCTTTTGCTTTTCATTCACTTTATTCATTATAAGTTTTGTGATATCAAAGAGTGCGTCTGAGGTATTTCTACCTTTTGTAAAACCATATTGACAATGAGAAATAATTTCTTCCTTGTTTAGGTAATTAGCAAGTTTAATTTTGACACATTTCTCAAGTATTTTATCTATTACCAATAGTAACGAGATCGGTCTGAAGTTATTATGGAAGTCTTCAAACCACTTTTAAATATAAGGACAACCTTAGCAATTTTAAAATCATTTGGAAATTTACCAGAAATAATACTGAGATTAACCAAGTGCAACAATGGTTCAATTAAAAAAGTATAATATTCCTTAACTAACTTTGAAGGAATTCCATCCCAACCAGGAGCAGAATTACCCTTAATACTGTCAATGACATGCTTCAATTGTGTCCGATCGACAGGCTCCAATAAAAAGGCAGAATCACTGGCATGGTCAGCGACCTCCACCTCAGGCTGTCCAGTTGGATTTATAGCATTTGCTAAATTTTGACCTACACTTGCAAAAAAATTATTGAAATTCTGACTGATGTCTCGTATGGAAGAGGAGGAGTCAGCGCCACCACTCACATGAAACCCTTACACAGGAAACCTCTCCCTAACCCACGGCCGGCCCGACACTTCGCCTACGATGGTCCAGAACTTTCTAACATCACCAGCGGCTTGTTCAATCTGTCTTTTGTAGTAATTATATTTGGTTTGCTTAATCAATGAATGAAGCATATTTCTATAGCGGAGATAACGACTGCGTAATGTCAAGTTGTTCGGCTCTTTTTTAATTCTATTATGCAAGCGATCTCGTTTTCTAATAGACGTTAACAATCCAACAGTTATCCAAGGTTTCAACTTCGTATTTTTTGAATTTATTTTAACTCTGGTCGTCGCATTACTCAAGGTTGTCTGCAAGAAGTCTATAAATTTTAATGAGCATTCATTTACATCAGTGCATTCTAAAAGGTCAAGCCAATTTTTATTTGAAAGGTCATTTTCAATTTTATTCCAATTGATTTTATTTACACTATTATCGTCGGTGAATTGACTGATATTCGCAACTTAGAGATTTCAAGTGCAATTGCATAATGATCTGTAATTTGAGAGTGTAAAACGAAAGGAGTGACATCTGCGAAAAGTTTTATTTTAAGAAAAAATAATCTACACAAGTTTTGTTTTGGAAACGGGTAATTTTGCAATGCATGGTATGAGACCATTGTCATGCATTGTGTCGATGAATTTTTCTTCAATAGAATTTTATGCCGGATTTAAAATAAGGTAAGGTAGGACACTGGTCACTAGTCTTCATGAAAAATCACCATATTATCACTTATCATTCCTTGGCATTAGCCACCTTTAACGAGCTAACGAACTTCTTGTATACTTACAGGAGGAAGCCCAATCCAAGAAATTATCATTCGACCCATCAGAGTGGCTCATAATTGGAACATCATCTAGTACGAGTCGACAAGATAACAAAACCGATTGTGGTGTGTACTTGTGTGCGTTTGCCGAAATCCTGTTCCCCAGATCCAAATTGACCAGAACGGATATCAACCCCCAGAAGCTTTGTGGGGGGTTTGTGCCTCCAGAAGATTTGTGCCGCTATCCGAAGAGGAAGAATTGGTGAGGAGGATTTCAGGCTGGCGGAACCCCATCACCAAACCACTCGGCCCTATTGGTGAGAATTAGAACTTTCGTTGATCGTTTCCACTGTTGAATACAGCAAGATGTTTTTTACACGCTATGAACTTTAAAAATGACACTGTTCTTGTTTCGTTGTTTAGTTGTTATCAGTTTAATTTTGTTTTTGTTACTTTGTTCATTGTGTCATAAATAGTGTTGTCATATTTAATTAATCACCTTTGTTCTAGTAAATACTCAATTTGTTCACTATTACTGTAGTTCTTATTTAACGCTTTAAGAGCTTAACATCGTTATTAGCAAGGTACAATACAGTTGTGGCTTTCTGTAAGCGTAATATGACACTGAAAGTTTCAGTCCGAAAGTCTGACTGTATAGCTTTATTTTGACACTATAAGTTAATAAGTTAGCGATGTAAGAGTTTCATATGTTTAGATATCCTGGAAGGTGTGAGGATGGATATAGTTCTTCCCAGTTATACAGTGATCGCAGCTATAAATCTAGAACTAAATCGTATACATCTCCCAAACCGGCTCTACCCTACTTTTAAATCTCCAAAAACTCAATCTGGGAAGAGAAAACTACGGACATTGAGGATCTATCCAAGCTAGTCTTGAGCGAAGAAGGTTCAATTCCGAAGACGACAGATGAGTCGCAAGTTTACAGAGGAGAGAAAGAACGGAATGAGGAGAAACTAGAAGATAGGAGGAAACCCGCAGAATCCACGGAAGAATATTAGATGAGATAGAGGAGAACATGGATGGGGAAACTTAGCATGTTTGTGAGAACCCGGTTCAGGTGTTTATGGAAAAAGAAGTAGCAGATGTCCTCCCAGATCTAGTCACCAAGTCTCACAGTCGGTCTCCCCCCACAAAACCAAACTCTCACCCCCCAAATCAGAATAGATGGACCAAGGCAAAGGTACCGACCAACAGAGTAAAGGTATGGAATGCGGATGGAAATTTTAAAAAAATGAGCAACCAAAAAGCCAAAAAATAGCAATTTGTCAATATACAAACATTTGTAAAGCTTATTAAAAAAAGGAGAATTTTGTGTTGGAAAAATACAATATTGGACTAAAGTTTAAGGATGGATACTAATAAGAGTAATATAATTTTAAGGAAATTTTTGAGACTCAATTCTCGATTTTTAGGTGTATTCTACGTACTTCCAAAAGCAGCGGCTGGCGTTAGAAATGGGGGCGATGAAAAACAACAAGTCGAACTGAATAAACAAGCAGAAACCATGGTTAGTAAGGAAAGTGCACTGACGTCAGAAGCCGTCGTGACTACGGTAGAGATAACAAAGAGTGTAGGCACGAAGCCTAAGACGATCGATTCTTCGGCAACCTTAAATGTTCCTCCAGCGGAAAGCTTTCTGATATCTCCGACAGAAAATTATCCGAACGTTGGCTGGATTTAGAGACTAACCAAATCGCTATTACAATCCGAGATGTCTAAATACGGACTTACTACCAAAGGAACGACGGACGAACTACGAAAACGTTTCGTTTTCTTTTGGCGGAGAACTGAGTCGAGGTAAGACGATATGGAAATCCTAAAACCCGGGAAAAGACTTGAGTTGAAGACTTGAGGGAAAGTTGGGGTAGCCTAAATAGATGTTAGGTTTAACACGGAGTGAAGATTCGGTATCCGTAAAATGAGCTTTAGCTGATGTGCTCAATAGGAAACACGAAACAGAGGTCAATACCAGACCAGAGCAGAGACCAACCCTTGAGTTAAAAAGACCAAACATGGGTGTGATGGACCCGACACAAGGGCAGAACAAAATTATGACCTTTACCTTACCTTACCTTTATTGAAATGGCGACCTAACTCAATAGGTAGTTTAAAGCCAAGTATGAATGAGGGATGAGTGTAGGATGATTGTGGTTGCGATCTTGTAGTCTTGTTACTGACTAAGGCCGACATTGTCCTTAGACAGGACTGTTAATTCATAGCCCAACAGCCAATGGTATCTAGGGACCTACAGTTTAACGTGGGATCCGAACCACAATTTCAACCTCCCATATACGAATTGGTATAATTATGAGGATGGTACTTATGGATGAACTAGTATTCACTAGTACGGACGTTAATACCCACCAGGGAACATCGTATTCACAAGGCATCGCTCATAACTATCCACAATTCGTGACCTCCAAGCTGGATTACAGGACGTCGCCACCGTCCCAGTCCAAGTGACGTATCCGACATTTAATACTGCTGGTTTTAGAACAATGCATAATCCTGCTAACACTGATTTTGGGTTGGACCAAGCAAGTAATGGAAAGCAGATGGAAATTGGAGAACCAAATGCTGGCATAACAGTCACGGCGAAGATTTGCAACCTGGTTCGTAAGTGGAATCTCCATTTCAGTGGGAGTAGAGATCCAGTGTCATTCTTAGAAAAGTTTGAAGAGAAAATGGATACATATGGGATACGGCTCCCAGAGATTTATTAAAGCGTTACCCGAAGTCTTTGGCATAGATATAATAAGGAGTTCTGGAGAGGTTATGATGATTTTAATAGGGGTTTTTAACTCCAATTCTGGCCATAGGTTTATAAGAGGAAATTTGGAGGTTTATAATACGGTACGTTAATGACCATAAGTAATGCGACGGTCACTACCGAATATTCTAATCTAAGACCGGCGGGTCAGCCCGGCATAGTTACGTACGTTGCACTTTTATTTTTTCAGCAGTCATAATATAATTTGTTCTTAGTATATAATTATTTATCCTTCATAATTGGATAATTGAATCGAACACCATCGATTTGCCGGTATAGCCAAACGGGCTAGTACTTTGTTTTAAAAGTTTATATATTTATTGTTATTTCGATTTTCAATTCGTATGTTGTAAATTAAAGACCGGCGCATTAGCCTAGCACTACTTATCGTCAATAACGTACCGTATTATCAACTTCCCAAGCCTTTTGAATAGTTCTTCTTGATCGTCTTCTTTCGTAAATTTATTTTCATTTAATAAATTTGAATGTTTAGGATCTAGTTTCTAATTTAACTTTGTCAGGTTCATTTTACAAGAGCCGGTGTCCATTTCTTGGAGAGGAGTCAATTCCCAAACGATATTGATGTCTAACGTTTTTAGTTTCTTCCCTTCATCAAACTCAGCTGTCTGGGTTCCATGGTACTCCATCAGTGCCGGTAGGTGGGAGGATTCTGTCCCTTGTTGCCTTTGGGCTCCTCCCTCACTGGGTGGCTTGTTCAATCGTTGCAGTATCTCGCCTGAATCCAGGTGCCTTTTTGGGATTATATGCCGTTTCGCTAATTAACGCTGGAGCAGGACTCGGAAGAGGCTGATATTGTACCGGGCCTTTTCTAAGAGGTACGTTTCGTAGTGTTCACCCCTACACATCAGTTCACTCAGTGTTCCGATCTCTTCTCGCCTTATAATCAACTTATATTCTGGACGCATATTATTTTAGATCAGATCGAGCTTTTCCGTCGGGGCATCGAGCGTGTCCGACACTGACGAGGAGTTTTTGGTCATTCTTTAAGAATCCCGAAGAATAAGAAGCATAGGTACACATCCCATTATCCAGCGAAGAAAGGTAAGATGCACAAGTCTTTTGCTGTAGACGACGCCATTATTACGACCTCTGTTAAAAAAGATTATCCCGCACGCATTTGGCCATTGCAAATGATAGGTCCTAATCGTTACATTACCTTAGAGAAGAATAGTAGTGGGGTTTTGCCGGTTCTGGCCCATTTCAAGGCCAAGCGGTTCGAACCGGCAGGTGTGGTTGACAGTGATGGGTGTGTTTTGTAAGTGGGTCAAGGCCATCCGGAGGGAGTTTTAAAAAAAGCGGAGCCGCGAGGGGCTCAGTCGGGGCGGGGACTCGGGACGGGTCGGATCGGAGCGGGAGCGGCGGGCGGAGGGAGGGGTTTTTTTTATTTTTTCATTTATTTATTTTAATCGAACCCCATCAGTGATCGTAGAATAGCCTCCACGTCGTTTGCGGCAGTAGTGGTCACCGCATCGCTCTGTACCGGGCGGGAGCAGGTGTTCGTTGTAGGCGTGGAGGAATTGTCTGTGGGACTTGGTGCAGTGTTAGCAGTAGTCTCCGTAGTGGAAGTCACTTCAGGGGACTGCACCGGTGAACCCTGTTGTGTGTCCATGGTTGCAAGAGAGAGAGAGATGAGAGCTTTTAGGTGTTTACCGTGTGAGGCGATAGAGAGCAATGAGACACGAGTCGGAGGATGTCCGATGATATAGACCCGGTAAGATGGTGAAGAAGAAGAACTGGACGGGACCGTCAATAGGCGTGAGAAGAGGGAAATGTTGGTACTTCACCATGTCAGTCAAGACTGTCTGTAGAATAGTATCAATAGTACAAGTGTTGCCAAGGTGAGGTGGTGCAAAATACAAAGGGTGAAACCTGAACCGTTTCTTAAGTCTAGCCACCGTACTACGCGGTTTTGAAACTGCAGGTGTAGAATGCTGTTGTAAAATATGTTTTGTGCGCAAAAGTTTCAGCTGTAAAGTGTGGGAAGCCATGATTTTACATGTGAACCGCTTGAGAGTAAGCCGGCAAATGGTCAGCGGCCGCGATTGTGTCTGAATATATAGAAACTAATTAGCATATAAAGCGGAAACACATTTTAAAGTAACAAGCGTTAGTTATAAAAGCGTCAGAGACCTACGGATAGTACCTCACCCGACCGATGCCGCCACCGAAATGGCATGCGCGCGGCGGCAACCCCCCTTTTTATGCGATCGATGAGTCACGTGCGACGCCCCTCCAACCCCCTCCAATCCCCTCCAACTCCCTCCCCGAGAAAACCGCATAAAAGAGCGAGGTTTGCGGGAGCTCGGTTATTTGTCAGTCGGCCGCGGCTACGGTCACAAGAGTCGGAGGAAGAGACGGATAGTTTAAGAAAAGTATCGGTAATAGCGGAAGTTAATTAATTAATTATTCAGTTGTAGGATTGCGAGTATCGGTCTGTGGATAAGCAAGTGGGGCCGCAACTGTGATTGATCAGGTAACTACCGTATCATAGCAATAATTGTAATATTAGACGGTAGTAAAGTGTATAAGGTGCAGGTGTGCAAGAAATGCTCCGTGCACGATGAAGTAGGATTACGATACCCATGTGTAAGGCTTAATCTTATGGTGTAGTGTTAACTATAATAGTAGCCGGTTGTAAAGTGTATAACCTGCAGGTGAGCAAGAAATGTCTCTTGTACTGTAGCAATAATCATATTAGTAGACGGTTAGCAAGTGTATTATCTGCAGGCGTGCAAGAAATGTCTCGTGTAATGTAGCAATAAGTATAATAGTAGACGGGTGTAAGGTGTATTACCCGCAGATGTGCAGGAAATATCGCGTGCACCATTGCACAGGTAAATCCTGTAGTGTAGCACTAACTATATTAATATGACCGAGAAGTAGCGGTTAGAGTTTAAGTGTTGTTAAAGTAAGAGAGTAATCTGCATAGTAAGGAGGAAACAGGTGTGTAAGAATGGAACCTGCAAATAATCAGTGTGAGTTGCCTGCACGCGATGTTAATTAGCATACGTAGTTTAAACAAAAATGGAAAATAGACGCGAAAATAAAAGTGTGATTTATAAAATGATTGTTGTAGTGTTAAGAAATAGTGTAAAAAAAAATTAAAATGTTAAGTGTTAAAAATAAATCATATGTTATAGTACTATGTGGTATAAACTCACGGATCTGTTGTTTACCGCTGGGGTGTCAGTCCTCTATATGGGCGGCGCGCGAGCTTTCCTTCGTTTATATGCACGCGGATGGTTACTCATGCATGACCCCCCCCCCCCCCCTTCCGGACCGGAACCGGAACCCCCCCCCCCCTTGACGTCACAACGTCTTAGGTGTAGCGTGTAAGAAGTACCGACCAGGCCAAGGATTATGTGTGCATTTGCAAACAATAGTCTATTGTATGTTAAAAACAAGTTGCGTGTACCGGAGGTTTACTTCCGCTGCAACTATAATTAAGCGTCGGAAGAGGGTGGATAACAATCGACGATAATTATGCTGTCACGCGATGGGAAAGCTGCGGATGTAATTTGATGCTATCAAATGCAAATCGAGAGGTACAAGGCTCCTACTTGTCAGCGGATGTAATTTGATGTTATCTAATGCAAATTGAGAGATACAAGGCTCCACCTGCGTTTTGCCCGACCCACATGTAACAAAGCACATCCGTTTGGAATTTTCCATTGACGTTGCTGGAAGGTTCCATACCCCCTTAAACCCCTACCGCTGCCCCCACCACTCTGCGAACCGAGAACTACCCCGACGACTATTGCCGCCGCAGTTGGGCTCGGAACTCCGGACGCGGCAGTCCGACCCAACTCAGAGGGCAACTCAAATGTATAAGCGGCCGATATATATTTGAGTTACTCTTGTTGTTAGGCTATTACTATTTAATATTTGTTGTGTGTGTGTGTCTATGGTTTTTATGCAAAGCGTTATTTGGTTTTAGTCTTAAGATGTGTTAGTTGTAAGGTTTAACTTGCGCATTGCGATGTTAGCATTAAGGTGTGTTATGGTATTATTTATGTTTAAGAAATGTGTTTTTTAATTTTAAGTATTGGGTTATGGTGTGTGTGTGTGTGTGTGTGTGTGTCCATGTCTGTGTTTATCTGTGTACTAATAATTTTTTATATTCCACAGCTAGCTGTTAGGATGGGTAGATTAAATTAAAATGTAAATGTAAATTAAAGAAGTTCGATTGAACTTCATTAAATATGGGTGGGACATGCGCGTTGTGCCCTAGGCAGCGCATTTTTTTATTGTTTTTGATTTTTGTTTTTGATTTTGGTCAGGCAAAAATATGATTGGTGGGTTTAGATTAAGGGTGGGAGGTTAGAGTTGCGTCTTGCATTACCTGTTCCAGAGTCCCTATTGTAAAATTGGAATGGTCAAGTCCAGTGCCCAGGCCCGAGGCTGGCCGCCCGTATCACAGACTACCAAACTGGATCGCCACGTGCGTGCGGGCCAAAATCGGGATCCCTAGCAAGACGTAACTTTTTGGGTTGGGATTGGGAGTGTTTGAGGAACACAGGGTGGTGGAGACGGTCCTGGCCGCCTCCATCACCTTGGATCATTATTATTTTTTGGTGACCTTGACCTCAATTCACTCATGCATAACCCCCCCCCCCTTTCGAACCGGAACCCCCCCCCCCCCCCGAGGTCACTTTCACTTGTTGCGTGTGCTGTGTCACTATTTATGCGAGGCCGACTAACGGGTCTGTTTATTCTGGTTCCAGCTGCCAACGCTGCCGCATCAGAGCCATGTCGACTACTACCACCACTACTTCTACAACTACAAGTACCACTACTACGTCTGCACCTATTGCACCGCCTGTACCGACGAAGAGACTTCGCCTGAAGAATGTGCCGGACCACATGTTGCAGCGGATGGACACACCGTCTTCCTCGTCCAGAACTCCTGCTCCGGCAAACATTCTTCTTCAAGCGATGACTGTTCTTGGGAGCATCTTCTCACCACCTCCGTCACCAACGAACGCGGGCAGCCTCCAGAAGACCGGTCTGCCGCAATGGGCCCACCGCAGAAGGAGGTGCCTGCAATGCCACCACCGCAGAAGGAGGTAACGGATGTCCCAAGAACTGCTGAGCCTCTTCGTCCGGATACACCTTTACTACTCAATTCTATTCACTCTTATATTTCCTTGCCACCATTAATCACGCCTATTCCTGAATCTACTCCTTCTCGTCCTATCATTCCTGTTTTAGAGCGAAAAAAGAAGCTTTTCAAATTGCTCCTTCAGAGCGTTATCAATTATTAATGAAAGAGCGACGCAGGGCATTTAAAAATCCGCGTAAATGTCCTGAAGTGCTCTGTAAGGGTCTTAAAAAAGGATTAGTTTGTGGTAAGAAATGTGTTTTAAACGAAAAGTATTGCCGTTTACATGTCGTGAAACACATTTCTGCGCCACAACTGACTGTGGTCTCCCACAAGTCTTACCCTCCCACCAGGTTGAAGAGATTGAAGGAAGGTTTGAGGTACTTTTTTGTAAGTAGAACGGATAAGAGCAATAGAATTGTAATAGGGTGTAACGGCTATAAGTGGGTAATAAAGCTCTCCGTACCTCTTAGAACCAAAAAAGCGATCAATACACTTGATGCGAAAGACTTTCTCTTCAAAGGTGAGGATGGTTGGACTAGGTGGGGGCGAAGTAATTATTAGAAAATCTTAGCTTTTTTCCAAATTCCAAATTGTTGGCAAAAAATAATGGGAGAGAAACCAGCGCTATGATAAGTGCGCTGCGTTTCTCTCCCATTATTTTTTGGCCGCTCTAAGTCCCGTGACCTACTTTCATGTGACCTTGACATTGACCCCCCCCCCTTCCGGACCGGAACCGGAACCCCCCCCCCCCCCCCCGCCGCTGATTTTTCATTGACTTGCCTATATAAGAGTGTGGCGGTTTGTGTTGGAGCCATTCCTTGCTAATAATAGTTAGGGCGAACATGTCTCCCGAGATGTTCCAATATTTTATAATAAATGTACAAAGATTGGAGAAGTATTGGAGGTGGACGAAGAAAGCGACGAAGAAAACAATGAAGAAATTGAAGTGCCCTTGTTAAGTGAAAATGTTGTTACAAGAATATTTTTGGATATTAATTCTCCAATGGATATTATAGGAAGGTTTGTAATTGAAGCTATGACATGGATAGAAAACGGAAGATTAGTGAACATAGCATCTCCAATTTTAGTTGATGATAGACCCACCTTTGGTGTATATTGGCGTAACATTGATCTGTTATGGCTATGGGCGGAGGCATATGTGGAGTATTTGCAATTAGAAGAAAATGTAGGGTTTAATCATTACTTTTCGGCTTTGGTTTTAAACTACTAATTTTTTAACATCCCACTAAAAAATCATATCCCCCCCCCCCTTCAAATTTTTACTGTACTGGCGAACGTTATAAAAGCAGCTATCACATGTGTTTGCTCATTATTTGTCTTGTTGCTATACGTTAAACATGTATAAGAGACTGGATTCGTTTTTTGCTGAGCACACAGAAGTTTGGCCGCTATTGTATAGGTTATTTTTGAAAATTGAACAAAACATAATGAGGGATATGGGCATGGGGGTTAGTGTGTTTGTGTACCGTCGTGATGCGTACAAAGTATTGTGTGCATGTCGAGTAAGGATTGAAGTTTTAGAAATACTGTTTCCATGGATGCTGCACGTACGTAATCTTGTAGAAGGCATGAAGATAGAGGTGGAAGTGGTTGCAATGCAATACAAGCTGTCTGCGGAAGAGTAATTAGAGCAAGGCAAGTTACAAATTTTTATAATTGACCCCCCCCCCCTTCCAGTCTCCTATATATAAGCGAGGGTTCCACACAATCCTGTTCATTTTTCGTGTAACTGTTACTGGAGCCACATGTTCTTCTTTTAAACCATGTCTCCGAGAGATACCACTTTTATTTACATCACTGAAATTGTTATAGATCGTGAGATGGCAGAAGATGAAGAAGTAGAGCAAGAGGTAAATATTACGTTTGGACAGTTTTTGGAAGAAATAGTTGGAGAATTTTTAAATTTAAATGAACAAATGAACAATGATATTGGACCCGCTTCAAATTCAATGTATCCTTTATGCACCAACCGGAAGAATTAACAGAATCTGAAGGTGAAGAAGAACAGCAGTCACAACTCTGGAATGCCGCTGCCCATGTTATTGATACTCCGCAACATGAGGAAACAAATTGGAATAAAAATGGTGGGGGGAAAGATGAGGTAGTAGGCTATTTAAACGGTAGTCTGCATGAGTAAAAATCATTTGAAAATGGATGAGCGAGCGAGAATGTACAAAGTGTTTTGTGAAGAGTGTGATAGAGTGTGGGTACCACCGGTGAACTCCTTCACATATTATTTTCCACTTCTGGACATAGATGATTGTAAGAAATCCCAGACATTGGTTATAAGTTTGAAAAGGCTGGAATTCTAATTAGTGTTCATGAAAAATTCCATAATGAATATTCAAGGAAATTAGCATTTGATTTCATGTTGGCAAATGAAGATCTTAAATCTTGCGACTATCCTTATTGTCTTTATAACCATCTTGTTAAAAATGGTGCTAGCGTGACCGTTGAAATATGTATTCGTCATTTTTGGGACAACCGGTAAAGTGGTGGGGGAAAGGGGATAAATATGATGTAGGAGTGAATTTAGTTTTATTTTTACAAGAGCAGCCAACTACGATGCAACGTCCAATTTTGTATCATACGCTTATTTCTGATGCAGAAGAGGAGACCAGAAGGAGAAGAAGTGAACAATCAAGACAAACCCAGGCCAATATCAACATTGAATATTACAGACTTCAATTTCAAATTCCCGGAATGCGACTTGGAGAAAACCGAGTGAAAACTGTCCACGTAGCCGCTAGTTACATAAAACATTTAAAGCTACTATTGGAAGAAAAAAAATCAAAAATTAAACAATTGGAAAATGAAAACAATAAAATGAAGAAAGAACTGTTAAGTTTGAAAAATGTGTGTAGTAATGAAGGTGTGGTTGAAGAAGGTGAAGAAGAAGGAAATGAAATATTAGGATTTTAAGTTAAAAAACATAAAATGATAAAAAAATAATAAAATTAAAAATGTAAAAAAAGTAGAGGTAGAATAGAGAGCGGGGAATAGATCACTTTGTGGCAATGGAATAACATGTCACTTAGTGCTCTATTCCCCGTTCTCGCGTTAATATTGCTTGGCCTTGACCTATAAAATAGTAGTAGGGATAAGTTATTTAAGCGGGTGGTAGGCAGTAAAACAGTTTAGTACGAATGTTACTCTCATCTACAACACGATGGATAGTCTTTTTGTTATTTGTTTGAGAAAAATAATTTGTGATGATTTCTTATTTAATCACATAATAAGATCAGGAGAATGTGTTATTCCCAATACGGTTAGAAATGCAATACACGAGTATCGAAGAGAACATTATGGATTCGGCATTATTGTTGCTTATAAATTTGCAGATGGGACCCGGCTTTGTCCAGATTGTGCACGAGCAGCTATAGATGATTGGGACGAATTTGAAGTTGAAGGAGGGTACGTTGACCATCGTGTTAAAGCACCGCTAATAAGATTTGTAGCTATGCGGGAAAGATGCACAATCTGTGCACAGGTCTTATGTAAATTTATTAGGTGTAGAACATACTAGAGTAATGGTATGGAGGAAAGGTCTAACTAAAAGTAGTGGGGGAAAGAGTAGTGGGGGTATTGGTTATAAATGTTGCTTGGTAAAGGTTGATTTCATTACTGTCGCAGAATAACTGGAGTAAAGATGTCTTTTCACATGGAGATAAAAACTTTTAAAATTGTCGATGAAGATTGGACATTTGTTGCAAACTTTATAAGATCGAAAGAAGATGATGGAAGTTTGATGAAAGTATTTTGCTACATATTAGAAGGGAAAGATGAACAAGTGGTAAAAGATTATTTAACAAACAGTCAAATATCAACATCCAGCTCGCAATTCATTAAATTTCTAAAAGACAATAATGTGAATGCAAAATTGGAAGTTTGGTTTTTTGTTTAAACAATATGGTGGGGGAAAAATTGAAATGGTGGGGGGAATTGTGTATAAAAGAGGGTTAAAACACAGTAGGAGGTTCATTTATTTGCTAAAACTCTTAAGAAGAACATTGTGGGAAAAATGAGTGAACCAGTGGAAAATTCAACCCCTTTAAAAAGTAAAGGAAAACAAATAACACATCCAAAATTGAGTGCTTTAGGTAAGGAACGGTGTAGGAAAGAAAGAATGGCGTTCCATCAATTGCAACTCATAGTGCCTTCATTGAATGTGTACAATACCAGGATACAAACATTGATGGGTGCAAAGAAATATATTTTGGAACTGTTGGACAAAATTGAAGTGTTAGAAAACAAACTGAAGACGAATAAAACTTCTGGTGTATGGAATTCGCCTAGTGAAATTCCTGTTTTAAAGATCGAGCCTAATGAACTTCCTGATACTTGTGCGTGGAATGCATTTCATGAACCTGATGAAGACTCTCCTATAAAGTATGAACCTCCTGCTGTGTAAAGATGACGGGTAACAAAAAATTAAAAAAAAAATAAAACAGAAAAAATACAAAAAAATTAGATGTAGAATAGAGAGCGGGGAATAGATCACTCTGTGGTAATGGAATAACATGCCACTTAGTGCTCTATTCCCCGTTCTCGCGTTAAGTTTATTTGACCTTGACCTATAAAAACATGGAGGGGGAAAGTGTTGTGGTGGGGGAAAGTGGATAAATGAGGTTCGACACGTTGTTGTACTCATTCCGCTCATAATATTCTTGTTTCTCACATCTCGCAGTAGAATCAGAATCATGGCAAGTGGAGACAATGTTTTGGACCTTACTACAACAAAAAAGGATGAACAACGTTTGAAAGTCCCGAAAAGTCATTTTAAAGAGTCGGCTCAGGTAAGAGAGGCGAGAATAAGACAAAAATACTACAAACTGCAAAGGCTAATACCAGGAGTGCGATTGGGAGAATCAAGGACTAGAACTATCGATATGGCCGCCGACTACATCAATCAACTACTTATTGAGTTAGCCATAAAGAATGAAAGAATACAGCAGTTGGAATATGAATGCAAAAGAATTCTACTACAAGAAGATGAAGAACCTATGAACTGTGTAATGAAAGACAGTCAATAAAGAAGAAGTGGAAGAAGCTACAAAATTATTTAAAATTTTATGTGTTAGTAAAAACAATTGGTTATTAATGGGACTTGATATAAACAGTGATGAGGTTAAAAAAAAAAAAAAAAAACAATAAAACAATAAAAAAAATTGACATTTAATAATTGGCTGCTAATTTGGACTCACATTAGAGAGTGGGGAATAGATCACTTTGTGGTAATGGACTAACATGCCACTTAGTGCTCTATTCCCCATTCTCGCTTTAGGAGGTGTTGACCTTGACCTATTAAAATAGTCATATAAGTAGCTACACAAGAGAGTCTCCTTTATTCATTCATTCGGAATGGCTCCCGTGGATAACACTGACTATCCTAGGAAACCTATTTTTGAAATATTATATAAAATTCAACAAGAAGATCTCGGCATGGGAGATTCGGATGACGACAACTCAGAAGTGGAAAGTGTTGACAGTATGGAAGAAGAATTAACAAGTGAGGCACCTGAAGATGTGCAAATAGACTTGACAGAGAATGAATACCCATCACCATTGGAATTTGAAGATGTCCATCATGAAACTCCAACATCTAGTCACGATCCTGATGTAGAACCAATACGTCAAAGATTGGTTTTCTGCGCAAGACGATTATTCCCGTCAGATAGCGAAGAAGAAGAAGAAGAAGAAGAAGATTAAAATTGGTGGGGGTAAGATGGCATAAAAAGGCGGTATGAAGAGGACGCGTTTCATTTACCTGTTAAATTTCAAAGGGTAAACATCGCTAAAATGCATCGTTGTGAGATATGTTTAGAGACTTATGAAGATGAAATATTGTTAGACATTCATAAGGAGTTGTATCACAATAGAAATGAAAATTTTACAGTAAGAGAAAATAGAAACATATCTACAGAAGAAGTAACAGCAGGACCATCTAATACACTACCAAGTTTAAGTATTCACGCATTACCCGGTAAAGTGGTGATGCATCACAAAATTCAAAACGAAAATCTGGAATTAGAACAATTTGTTGCTGAAGCTAAACCAATTGTGATCAAGATTTTAAAAGAAGAACTAAAACGATTAAACTTTATTAAATTTGGTTTGATTTTAGACGCCATGTTTATCAATGTAGAAGAAGAAATGTCACCAAGAGGATTTATAACAAAAAATCGAACCATCATGGCTAATTCGGATATTGATTCAATAATAGAAGATTGTTTTGAAGAGATTTTGACGAAAATTCAAGAACACGAAGGAAGAGGATCAGGTTGGAGTCTGGTTAGCGTCGTAGGTATGGACATAAGAGTTCACAAGCATGGTTATGGGCTGATGGGCAGCAGTTATATTGCACTCCCGAAAAGGATCAAAGATACAAAATCATGTGTAAATGTGGAAAATGAAGATATGGAATGTTTTCGATACGCCATGACCTCAAAAATTTGTGACACGCCATGCGCAAAGACCTGGCGTCGAATAAGAAAACTACAGATATAGATATAATTTTCAAAGTATGTCTTACCCGGTAGGGTTGAAGTGTATTTCAAAATTTGAAAAACAAAATCCCGGAATATCAGTTAACGTATTTGCTTTGGACAGTTCCAATAAAGTTTATCCTTTAAAAGTGGTGAAGAACGAGCTTGCAGATCATACGGACTTGTTGTTACTTACAAAGGATGAAGTGTCACACTACGTATGGATAAAATCATTTGAAAGACTCGTCAACAAGCAGCTATCAAAAAATGAACATAAAAAAGTAATTTGTAAAAGATGTTTTTGTTTTAAAGAAGAAAGAAATGGAGGCCGAAATTGGTTACAAGAACATAAACAACTGTGTAATGAACACTTTGAAGCAAAGATTATCTTACCACCATTAAGTAAATCATACTTACAATTTGAAAAGGTGTTCCATCAGTATCGCATTCCTATAGTGGTATATGCTGATTTTGAATCAACACTTGTCCCTATTGAAGATGAAAATGTTGAAGCAAGGAAGAGTATAAAATATCAAATGCATAAGCCTAACAGTTTTTGTTTATTGGTTAAATCTACATTGGCTGAAGAACATTTAAATGGGTACGGATTAACGTCAAGACCCGTGGTGTACCGTGGTGAAGATGTTGCTGCGACATTTCTTGATCATCTATATGAAATAGCTAGGAATGTAGAAAATTTGTATAGTGATATTGTGCCAATGATACCTATGGATGAAGAAGAAGAAATTCAACATGAAAATGCCACCCATTGTTTTTTATGTAAAAATGAGTTTACTTTGAATAACTACAAAGTTAAGGATCATGATCATCTTACAGGATATTATAGGGGTGCGGCATGTAACGGATGCAACATCAATTACAAGATTCCTAGAAATATACCTGTAATACTGCATAACCTTAGCGGTTATGATGGTCATTTTATAATACCAGAATTGGGGAGAGATGACGGTGCGATTGATGTTATCGCGGAAACAACTGAAAAGTTTATAAGCTTTAGTAAGAAGATTGGAAATATAAAATTACGATTTTTAGATTCTTACCGGTTTATGCCGTGCAGTTTATCGAGACTTTCAGAAAATCTCAGGAAAGAAGATTTAATAGAAACAAGAATGATTGTAAATAACGATAAATTGGATCTAGTTCTTCGCAAAGGTGTTTTCCCTTATGATTATATCGACAGTTTGGAAAGATTTGAAGAAACCTCACTTCCACCTAGAGAAGCTTTTAAGAGTAAATTATACGAAGAGGACATCAGTGAGGAAGATTATCAACACGCTTGTAAGGTATGGAATGAATTAGGGATGAGAACTTTGGGAGAATATTCAGATTTCTACGTTAAATTGGATGTGACACTATTATGTGACATAATGGAAGAATTTAGGAATACCTGTTTAAAAGCATACGGATTAGACCCTCTTCATTCGTACACAGCTCCCGGACTGGCATGGCAGGCCATGTTAAAAGAAACAAACTGTAAACTTCAACTACTAACCGATATAGATATGGTGTTGATGATAGAGTCTGGTATCCGAGGAGGATTAACGCAAAGTGTAACCAGATATGTAAAAGCCAACAATAAATACCTCCCCAACTATGACGCGTCACAACCAAGTACATTTATAGGTTATTTTGACGCGAATAACCTATATGGATGGGCTATGTCAAAACCCCTTCCATATGATAATTTTAAATGGGTTGATCCAAATTCGATTGATAACATCGCCGATATCCCTAAACACGGAGATACCGGTTACATCTTTGACGTTGATTTTGAGTACCCCGAACATCTTCACGACCACCATTACGACTTGCCGCTATTAGCAAAAACAGAAGTATCTCCGACTGGTAGATGGCCGAAGTTAATGATGACACTCACCAACAAGACGAGGTATGTAGCACATTATTGGACAGTACAACAAGCGTTAGAGATGGGATTAAGAATTACCAAAATTAATAGGGTGTTACAATTTTCTCAATCCTGTTGGTTGAAATCCTATATAGATAACAACACTATAAGAAGAACTGCAGCGACGTCCAATTTTGAAAAGGATTTCTTTAAATTGATGAATAATGCTATATTCGGCAAAACATTAGAAAACAAGAGGAATCACAAAGATTTAAGATTGGTTAATGATGCAACAAAATTACAAAAGTTGGTCCAAAAACCAAACTTTGCATCTTCAATAATTATTAATGAAAACCTTGTTGCCGTTTCTATGAACAAAATTTCAATTAAGATGGATCGCCCTGTTTATGTCGGAATGTCCATTTTAGACATATCAAAAACTCATATGTACGATTTTCATTATAATAAAATGGTGAAACATTATGGAAGAGAGAACATTGGAATCGCATACATGGACACTGACGCATTCATCTATTGGATTATAACCAATGATATGTATGAAGACCTACGCACTTTTATTTATAAAGATGATTTTGATTTTTCTGACTATCCGCAACACCATCCTAACTACGACAATGGAATAAACAAGAAAGTTTTAGGAAAATTCAAAGATGAAACCAATGGTGCGCCTATGGAAGAGATTGTGGCTTTGATGTCCAAGCTTTATTCGTTTCAACTATACATAAGTGAAAAAGAAGAACATCAAGTTGTGAAGAAGGCAAAAGGCATTAAAACATCATATCTAAAGAAGAATGTACAATTTGAACATTTTAAAAGATGTCTGTTTGAAAATATAGAAACCACAGCAACTTTTAATACGATAAGAAGCTTCAACCATCAAGTTTACAGTGTTAAACAAACCAAATGGGCGCTAAGCTACAAGGATGACAAGAGGCATATCCAGCAAGACAATATACACACTCTTCCCTTTAGACATTATTCATTAACTCCTATCGACCAATAAAACCTGTTCTTCGTCCTTTCACCTACTTCCTTTTTTCCTTTCCGTAAAAAAGAGGGGAGCATGGCAAGCCCAATGCCATGCCCCCTCTTTTTTACACAGCTATTATTCGGCCTTGACCCATATTTGTTAATAATATAAAAGAAGACAAACCAGTCTGAGGATTAGTATTTTTTCAACCGGCGTGGAAACAACATCTAAGAATGGAAGGACTGAAGGATAAGATTGTACATGAACTTCATAAACCGGCAAGAAGAAAATTTCCAAGAAGAAATACAGTTATTAAAGGAATGAACGATCTCTACCAAGCCGATCTCATCGAAATGATACCGCATAGTAAATTAAATAAAGGATTTAAATATATATTAGCGATTATAGACTGTTTTACCAAGCTCGCTGACGCTTTACCGCTTAAGGACAAGAGTGGGAAAAGTGTTACAAAAGCTATGGAAACGGCTATTAAAAGAAATAAACTTGTCATAAAACATTTACAAACTGATGATGGAAAAGAATATTTCAATAAGGAATTTGCAACATTAATGAAAAAATATAACATAAATCATTATTCTACAAATTCGGAAGTCAAAGCTTCGATAATAGAACGATTCAATAGAACGTTGAAAGGAGCGATGTACAAAACATTTTCCAAACGAGGATCGTATGTGTGGTACGATATGTTACCGCAGCTTATAAAAGAGTACAATAACAAATATCATCGCACTATTGGTATGAAACCTATCCAAGTAAATAGCGGCAATGCTAAGCTTGTTTTGGAGCGTATTAAAAAAAATACGGCTCCCAAAATTGAAAGATTAAAACCTAAAAAGTTTAAAGTAAACGATAAGGTGCGTATAAGTAAATACAAAGGGGTTTTCAGTAAGAGATATTTACCAAACTGGACTAACGAAGTATTTACAATCTACAAAGTGCAGCCGACAATACCAGAAACGTACATTTTAAAGGACAACAAAGGTGAACTACTTCAAGGCGGATTCTATGGGCATGAACTATTGAAATCAACAGTTGGCGATGTATATCTTGTCGAAAAGGTTTTACAAAGAAAAAAGGATAAAGTTAAAGTCCGTTGGTTGGGATTTGACAAGAGTGAAGATTCTTGGATTCCTACAAAAGACTTGGTATAATACTTTGATAACTCATTATGTGTTCAACCTTTAAACAAGATGGATATTGTACAGCAAAAGGAACGATTTAATATTAATAACATAGATGAATTGACAGTGGATAGTGACAAGTTAAACCGTGGTAAACATGGGGAATTACTACCGAACTCCATAAGATGTTTAATAACCGGTCCTTCAAATTGTGGAAAAACAAATGTTGTTTTTAACCTTATAACTAATCCAAAAGGACTACGTTTTAACAATATATACATTTTTTCAAAATCTTTGCAACAACCTAAATACCAGTTGTTGGATAAAGTATTAGCGAGTGTACCAGAAGTAAATTTCTACAAGTTTAATGCCAGTGAAACAATTATGCAACCAAACGAAGCTAAACCATTTTCTGTATTTATATTTGACGATGTATCATGTGAGAATCACGACACAATCAGAAGTTATTTCGCAATGGGAAGACATCATAATATTGACAGTATTTATATTGGTCAAACCTACAGTAAAATTCCAAAACAACTTATAAGGGATAATGCTAACTTGCTGATAATATTCAAGCAAGATGAAACAAATTTAAAACACGTATATAACGATCATGTCAATGCGGATATGACATTTGATAAATTTAAAGAGATGTGCGGCAAAGCGTGGGCTGAAAAGTACGGCTTTCTCGTAATTATGAAAGATGAAGCTATAAAAGATGGAAGATATCGGATAGGGTTGGACAAATTTGTATTAATCCATTGATTGAACGGCGGTACGTCTAGTAATGAATCAGACTTCACAGTGTAAACATGGTGAATCAGGAAAAACTATTGAAAGAAATAAAATCACTCAGCGATTCTATTAGGATGAAGAATCGCGCATTAAGGATGGGTTTAAGTGAACGAGAAGAATTTCTGGAGACTACATTTAAACCTATTACGGAACCATTAAAACAGATATCAGAGACCATTGGTAAACCTCGTTATGAAGGAGATGTTTTACTACCAGTTTCTAAACAAGAGGTACAAGCTTTAAAAAAAGACGACGATGATTCATATACAAGTGCTAGTGAATTTTCGCAAGAAGAAACAAAAGAAGAAGAAGAAGAACCAATTATTAAAAAAGAAGAACACCCAATACCTGAAGCAGAACAATCCATTCCAAATCTAACTCAATTGAGTAGCGATATATTACAACATGGACCTCTTGGAAGGAAATACATAATGAAAATGTTACATGACATGAAAGCTAACCCTAATTTAAGCAAATCACACGTATACGGAGCAAGGATTGATGGGAATGAATTGAAAATCGGTGATTCAAAGCTTGAAATAACTCAGGACGATTACATCATTATCGGCGAGCATAAATATAAAGGAACAAAAGGGTTGTATGAATTAATTTTTAAAAACATACCACTAAGGTATTCAATCAAAGATTTAAATGTTTTAAAGAAATTCTACAAAATACCAACGCTCATAAAAGGAATTACTCAAAGGATGCGATGATTAATCGTTCACGTGCAACGAAATATAACATCGTTATTAAAAAGCTATTTCCACCACGAAAATTGCCAACATTGCGTACCGCACCGGCGCTAAAACAACCGCTAAAAAGAAAATCTTTATCACTTATGGATTTATCACTTCTTGAACAACATGGGAAAAAGAGTAAAGGAGATACTTCAACATCTGGTAAAGGACTTATGAAAAATCTGTACAACACAAATGTGATCTACTACAGAGACATCAATAAATTGGTTGACAGGATGAGACTATTACATGAAGCCATGGAAGCCGGTCATACGGGATTAAATAATGAATGGGTGGCTCTGGTTGATGAACTTAGGAATCGCGGCATAGTCGTATAATTGCCCGCGGATATAAAAGAGTTGCAAGCGTATAATGTATCAGTTCTAACATGAGTGTCGACAAGTTCGGACGGTACTCCGCGTTAGGGGTGCAAGTCGGAGAAGACAGAAAAAGAGGCGGTTTACCACAAACTCCTGAAGGTGACTATAACATAAGTAATAAACGTTTAAAACTAGTTAAAGATCCAGAAGAAGATACTGATGGAGCAAATTTAAAAACAGTTAAAGAAGCTACTTCTACATCATTGAAATTAGACAAGAATACTTACGATATCAAATCGCATAGAATAATTAATGTTGGTAAACCAACTGATAGTTCTGATGCAATTACTAAAGATTACTTATCATCTGAACTTTCAAATACTTTAAAATTGCAATGGGGTAACAACTTAAAAGATGGACAAACATATGATGCTGGAAATTATAGAATAACCAACGTGGGAAATCCCAAAAATGATAAAGATTCAGTTAATAAAGAATATTTACATTCTATAATACCGGAAAAAACTAAACATGGATATTCTTTTTATAAATTTATTATAAATGACATTGGATACCCAAAGGAAGACGGCGATGCTGTAAACCTGAAATATATCAAGGACAACTGTATTTTACAAGATGATGATGAAATCGATTGTCATGGGAAAGTGTTGTCAAATGTAAAGTTCGGTTCTCAACCAAAAGATGCTGTTACTATAGAACAATTATCTAAAGAATTAAAAAAGGAAACATCCAATTTTGTAAAACATGAAGATGCCGTGTTAAAGCGGGGAGATAAATTTATACATGGAAATGAAAAGTTTAATTTAATGCAAGGAAATAATGATGAATGGGATGCAGGACGTAAAACAATAACAAATGGAAGATTTGGTATAAAAGATACAGATGTACCTCTAATGGTGCAAACATTAATTGCTACTGGTGGTACATTAGGTACATACAATGGTCGTAATAGAAGAATAAAAGATATTTATCCTGGTTACGAAGCAAATGATTGTGTTACAATGAAACAAACAATAACTTGGGATAAACACTTTGGGACCAAATATGATGCAAAGATGAAGAAAATAATTAATATTTTACCAGGAGAAGATTTAAATGATGCTGCTACTATTGGACAAGTCATAACAACGTCGAAAAGTGATTCGACTGCTTACACGTGTAATGATAAACGTATTATGCAGTTACACGATCCCCAACATCCAAAAGATGCTGTAACTTTAGACTGTTTAATAAGAATAGTGGGCAATTTACTTATCGATACCCACAATCATATAGCTAGTACAACGAGTCATGTGATGATTCAACCCGATGAACGAGAAGCTTGGATTAAAAATAGAATCATAAATCAGTATATAATTAATTTGAATAATTAAGTATTTAAATATGAAAATTGTGCACGAGTTATTCATTCGTGTAAAGCATCTCGTAGAGTAAACACGCCGGCTATATAAGACGACACAATGAAGACCGCACCGCTCAGTCGTCGTCAAGACAGCGTCAAGAAAGGACGTGGTATAACATCAGCCGCGTTATCCCTGCTCAGACGGATTCCTGTTGGTGCTGTTCTAAATCGAGCGATAGACGCTCTACCATACGAATTTCATCTGCCCGGAGGTTATCAATATTGTGGACCCGGAACTAAGTTGGCAAAACGTTTAGCAAGAGGGGATCCTGGAATTAATAAATTGGATCAAGCCTGCAAAGAACACGATATAGCGTATTCCAAGTTTGCAGATTCAACGAATAGATCGATAGCGGATAGAGTGTTAGCGGAAAAAGCTTGGCAAAGAGTGAAATCAAGTGACGCAAGTATTGCAGAAAAAGCAGCCGCTTGGGCAGTTACTACAGCCATGAAGGGTAAAACAAAATTTGGTGGCGGGAAACGTCGTAGAGGACGGCCTGCAAAGAGAAGAGCTCCCAAAAGAGGTGGAAACATTAAGAAAAGACGTCGTAGGACTCGTAAAGCAAAGGCGAAGAAAACTTCCGTTTGGTCGATGGTAAAAAACGGAGCAGGTCTATACCTAAGACCGTACCGTGTATACTAAATAAGAACAATCAATTGATAATTCCAAATAAAGCCTTGACAAATTATCAATTATCAAATTATGTGAAATGTTTAAGAATACCATTTTTTAGAGGAGTTTTTATGAAAGACGCATTACCAAATGAAATATGGAAAAATGAAACTGGAATAGTAAATTTGGATTCCACTCATGGTCCAGGAACTCATTGGGTATGCTATAAAAAACTCGGACAGAACGTTTACTACTTTGACAGTTTTGGCAATCTACCACCGCCGAAAGAACTTCAACACTATTTTCGGAACTCCGAAAATATATTTTACAATTACAAAAGAGAACAACCCAACAATACAGAAATATGTGGACATTTATGTTTGGAGTTTTTAGCGAAAAGCGTCAGTCAACTTTGAGATGTCATCGTATACAGTGTCACTGAGTGGAAATTCATCCACACTGAAAAGCACTCTTTTCCCGGCACTACGTTTATCCAAGGATAGACTGTGGGAAGCTGCACTATTGGATTTTACTACGTACAATTCAATTCCCAACGTCACGGAGGGAAAAAACAATTTACTACATTATTACGAGAGTAAAGATGAAAAAGGAAATTATTCGCAATTGAAGGTAATAGGTAATAACTTTATCTACCGGATCGTATGAAATAGACGATATAAACCAAGTATTACAGAAGCAGCTAGGAGAAGAAAATATCAGTATAAAAGGAAATAACAATACTTTAAAAGCGGAAATCACTTCAAAGTATTATATAGATTTAAGTTTAGAAAATTCAATTGGTAGTTTACTGGGATTTTCAGATAAGAAGAGAAAAATCTTAGATCCCGGACCTACTCATACAGGTGATACCACAGTAACAATATTAAAGGTTAATAGTATTGATATAACATGCAATATCATACACGGATCGTATAGAGACGGGGTAAACCAACATATTTTACATACATTTTATCCAACAGTGGCTCCCGGTTTTAAAATAGTTGAGAAACCACAAAACCTGATATACCTACCATTGAACACCAGTTTCATTTCGGACATCGTACTGAACATATCGGATCAGGACGGTAACAGTGTTGACTTTAGAGGAGAAACCATTACAATACGGTTACACATAAAAGCGGTGTCATAAGTTCAACATGGGATTGACATTTAAACCGCAACGGAAGAGCCGAGACCTCAGTAGCTCTTCAACATTGGACGAGTTAACACCGGACAACATTCGTTTCCTGCAAAAGATCGGACTAAGACTTACCAACGATGGATATCCTGGATATATCTCAAGGGCCGACGTTCGACGAAACACTATGGGAGAAGGAATATCACACGCACAACCCTTACACTTCATCAAAATTAAACAATAACGATGAAATAAGGATCCCTATTCAACAACAGGACATTTACACGTTACCGTGTGAAAGTTACTTGTACATCGAAGGACGGGTATTAAAATTGGATGGAAAAACCGCTTCAACGGTTCCTTTTATAAATAACCCGATGGCATATCTTTTTGATGAAATAAGATATGAAATATCAGGAGTGACGGTTGATTCGACAAAAAAGGTCGGTCTAACAACGACGCTGAAAGGATTAACATCATTAACACCGCATGAGAAAAATTCAATAGTCACCGCCGGATGGGTTGCTCCCGATAAAGACACTATAACACCGGATTCCAATGGTCATTTTGACTTTCATGTCCCTTTACGTTTGCTTTTGGGATTCGCTGAAGATTACAGACGGATAATAATAAATGTCAAACAAGAATTGGTATTACTCAGATCTTCAACTAACAAGGACTTGATACTTGCAGACCCTGGAACTACGGAAGCCAAACTGGAATGGCAGCTACAGTTGGATAAAGTCGTGTGGAGAGTACCGCATGTCAGATTAGCCGATGAACACAGAATCGTATTGTTGAGAAAGTTGAAATCTGACCGTGATATCGTCATGCCGTTTAGAAGTTGGGAATTCCATGAATATCCCACACTACCTCAAACAGAGCGTCAAACATGGACTGTCAAGACGTCCACTTATCTAGAACGGGCACGGTACGTAATACTCGGTTTCCAGACTAAACGAAAAGATGTTATAACTTCGCACGCCGGTCAATTTGACCATTGCAAAATAAAGAATTGTAAAGTTTTTCTAAACTCTCAATTCTTTCCTTATGACAATCTAAATGTCATGTTTAGTAAAAAACGCTATTCAATCTTGTACGATATGTATGCGAGGTTTCAATCGTCATATTACGGGAAGACAAATACATCGCTATTATCGCCGGAACAGTTTTTCTCCAAAGCCCCAATAGTCGTTATCGATTGTTCAAAACAAAACGAATCCGTGAAATCGTCCAGTGTGGATATAAAAATCGAAATGGAGTTTGAAGAAGCAATACCGGACGGAACTTCGGCATACTGTTTAATTATACATGACAAGATAGTGACTTACACTCCATTAACAGGAATTGTTAAAAATGTGTTGTAAAAAAACTGTTTTTTTTTTTTTGCGGTCGACGCAAATGTTATAAAAGGGGGGAAAGAGAATGAAAATCTCATTATATTTCTGACCGTCGTATGGGAAGCATCGTCCGCAAGATGAGCTCTCCTACTGCAAATACTAACGAAGAAGAAACTACTCCTCCCATGGGTGACAATAGTTTGGATATAGAAAAACAACTCGAACAAGAAATGGACGAGTTCCTCAAGTTTAAACATAAGAAAAAAGAAGAGGAAGTTGAAAAAGGAGTAAAAAGAAGAAAGATCGATGACACCATCTCCACCAATATTTTGACAGAAGTATTTCTCAGGATCTACTATCCCATCTCTTCTTGTATGACAAAGAGCGTGTCCGCCGGAGTTATAAAATCATTGGATTATTCACCAACTGTTATTTTAAATCACGGATCTAAAATGGTGGCCTTCACTGAAATTTCCTGGGAATCGTTTAGAAAACATCTACATCTTTTGGAATGTTATTTGAGTAACAACACATTTGGAAGAAGGACAAAATTAAGTCTGCTGGAATCCAATATCGAAATCGATATAGTGAAACATCGAGGTGGACAAATCGTCCGCTTTCGAGATTTAACCAAGCATGAGATGAAGATACACCTGACAAAAGATGAATTCTACAGTCTAAGTTGTGCTACCGGTCCTGTCACAAGATATCTAAAACAGCTAATATTTTCAAGTGCAATTATAAAAGAGTATCTAACCGATACATTGGATAGGCAACCGTATGTGCCGATTCTGTACGGTCCCGTAGATACGTCCATCTTCAATAGGATACCTCATGAAGTTGACATGTGGAGACAGTTGCACAACTATCAGACTAACTACAGTATAGATGAGCAAGCCCAAGAGGTGAACGAAGAAGGCTCATTCAATAATTGATAAGTGTAGACCCTCGGGTATAAAAGAGCGTGCACCGCGGTTTTGCAAACAGTCGTTTACCAACCTTCGTCATGAACAAACGAGTTTCGTTTTCTAACAAATCGGAAGTAATGGAAGTGAGACGAGGTATAATTGAATTCCAAGCGTTCCGCGGTAACGACGGAAGTTTTATCATAAAAGAGTTAGTAGTTTTAGATATGAACACATCTGTAGTTTATCACTATTTATTCCAACCGCCACTACCGTTTAACAGATTAACTACCAAAGCGAGAGTAACGAACAAGTGGTTGATGAAATACTTTCACAACTTGAGATGGGATGAAGGTTTTGTACACTACAGTATGATGCCGCAAATCATGAATCATTACTGTAAAGAATTTAAAATTATTTACACAAAAGGAGTGGAAAAAGCCAGTTGGATACAGAAGTTTACAAACCACGAAGTGTTAAATGTCCAGGTGGACAGGGATTTCCAATGTCATTTCGGCAACATTTGTATTTCATCGAAAAACTTTAAACATCGTCAATCGCAATGCGCCTTGAAGAACGCTTATCGCTTGAACGCGTATCTCCAACAGAGTGGTAGGGGATGGGAAGGGTATAAAAGCGAGGGGACAACCATGACCGGGCATGAGTATTACTCTAGCCACCGAGCAGTCAACACCTCACACGCAGATTCGCAAGACTAAGAATATTATCAACGAAAAAAGAAGAAGTAAAAAATGGCAACGCAAACATTTTTACAATCGCTTGTCGATCAGTTCAACAAACATTCCAAGTCCACAATCCTACCCACTAAAAGATGTTCGGAATTGAAGGAAGAAAAGCATTACATCATCCACACCATCAAGAAGATGGAAACAACTGTCGGAGACGCCATCAACTGCACGCTGAGTGAAGCGCCCTACTCGCCTGGTGATGAACCGAAGTTTCAAATCTTTCTTCCCAAACGCTTCGTCCAACTTCTGCAGAACGAAGATCTACGCCTCATCCATCCCGGAGCTCTCTACTTGGCGTCCCACGGTCCGAGCGGAAGTAATTCTACAGAGCTCACGCTTCACGTCATGCCTAACGCCAACAGTTAATCTGTAATTTCATATTGTTCTTGTAAACTTTTGTAAAATATTTCTAAATAAATGAATAACAATAAAAAAAAAAAAAAAACAAATATAAAGCAGCATATCGGTATGTGTTTGTACACATATCGGTATGCTGCTTTATATAAAAAACAATTTCGGGTGACCTTGACCTAGTTTCAAAAACTATATAAATGGAGCAATGTCCGTAAGAATTCCCTCAGTCTACGACTACCTTCAGTGCTGTACACATCTCCGTTGGTGATTGCACAATGTCTCTCAAGATCAAGTGTGCATCATACGATACCTCCACTATTACAACTTTTGAACAGCTCGACAATTTCACTAATGAATTGCGAGTGCTTCTTGCCGGTGGTTATCACTTGAACGTTGACACCTATGTAACAAACAAGAGGATGTTCTCCAAACAGAACTTCTGCGATGAAGAATTGTTCTTTCCCACACAGGCGGCGACAACATCCGCTCCATCTACTCAAACCAATGTCAAATTCCACAAATACTACTAAATGACAAAGCATGACGTCAACAAGGGTTCGCTGTAAAATTTCGCTATAAAACGAGGGATCAACTCCAACAGAATCATCATTTGCTCTCCTACGGTCGCAGCGATAACAACCACTGCCGCCATGTTATACCGAATGATGATTGAATTCAATGGAAAGATCTACGGAAAGGACTATAGAACCGTAGAAGAGATGAGCGCCGATCTCAGTGTATTGACTAGAGAAGGGTTCCAACCAAAACTGATCCTGAAGTTTCCAGAAGTGCACCCGCTATCCACTGAAGAACTCATCGCCATGGCTACAGCGAACAAGCAGGAACAGGAACAGAATATTAAGAAAGAACCTAAAGAAGAAGAAAAGGACAAGCCAACATCATAAATAAAAAAAAAAAAAAAAAAAAAAAAAAAAAAAACATCTTACATTTGTAAGATGATCTTTTTTAAAACTCCATTTGGATGACCTTGAGATTACCCCCACCACTTTTATTGATCTATAAAACACGCTATCCTACACTGTACAACTTCATTTCTTGCCAACACTTGGAAGCGGCAACATGGAGGAGAAGAACAACGAGGACGCACCGCGCTACTGTTGTGAACAGAAATGCACAGATTTAGGAAGATGGATGGTAGACGGATTAGCTTGTACAAAGTGCGAATTCTTCGGATCCTGTTACTGCAAGTGCAAGACAAAGCAACTACCGCCACCAGAATTGCGAACCTTCAAGATTTATAAATCACGATACTTCCACACTTGCTGTCCCCAGAAGTGTATCAAATTTCATCCGCAAAAACTTGCCACTTGTCGAAAGTGCAATGCATATTATAAAGACGACTTTTGTACATGCATCATAAGTGCGTGCAAGTACAGATCAGATTGGTCTTCTGATCCTGTTGAAGCTTCAGATGTATAGCGGTAGTCACTGACTGCAGCCCTTTTTTAAAATTCCATTTGATTGACCTTGAGATTACCCCCACCACTTTTTTTACAACATATATTCTACGGATCATCCCATACGCTTCTCATTCTTATTTCATTACTCGCACTGACAACAACATGGATGATAAATTCATTTCCTTTCAACATTTAATTACCAACAGAGAAGAGATGGAAGAACTATTCCAAAACTTACTGACAGTCATTGATAGCTATCCTTTAAGATGGATCAACATCACGGTGCAATATGTCAATCCTACCACAATATTTTCATCCTCGTCATCTTCTCCTGGCACCTCCATGTCTTCATCGTCGCAAAGAGCAGAGGAAGAGGAACAGACTACTAATGGTGTTAAAATTGTTGAATTAAACGACGAGGAACAAGAAATGCAAGCTCTGGTTAAATATAAATTTAATATTTAATTTACAAACAAAGTATTACTATTTTCTACATTGTGTTACAGCTAGCGCTTATCTTCATACGGCTCCCACAACCTATCCCGACGGCGTTTCGCGGCGAACTGCGATGACCGAAGTTCCCTCGTTCCCCACCCGGGCTTCGCCCCACCACTGTCCTCCCCCCACTCTTTTCTTCCCCCACCCGGGCTTCGCCCTACCGCTGTCCTCCCCCCCACTCTTTTCTTCCCCCACCACGGTACCCCTACCGAATATAGGCGGCCGCCTCACCTCC
The DNA here is from genome assembly GCA_030545055.2 of Neoaliturus tenellus. Lineage (NCBI taxonomy): Eukaryota > Metazoa > Arthropoda > Insecta > Hemiptera > Cicadellidae > Neoaliturus > Neoaliturus tenellus. Next base: position 15,538,539 of record CM061534.1, on the reverse strand, counting down.
GCTCGCCATTTGTTCGCCGACTCCCGAACGATGAGCGGCTTTCCTTTAGCGACAAGTACAAATACATTTACCGTAAAGTCGCAACAAGACTTGAAGGATATTTTTGAAACTTTGAGTGACGTAGTCAGCGCTCCCAACAACACCATCACCATGACTGTGGAGATCTCCTACAATTGTCCACAATGCGAGGAGATGGAGAGCGAGGACATCGAACCTGCAGGCGGCACTCCTCCACCTTCCGAGGCTGCACCTTCCGACACAGCTGACGATGAGGTTTAGTCGAAGACAACTGTTTTTTTTTTCTTCACCCCCCACCACTCTACAATAAATATGCACTGCATTCGTCTTTGCTTCTCATTTCATCGCCGACTTTCCTACCATCAACACCGCTCCCGTTTTTTCCCCCACCACAAACTAAAAAACACGCACACACAGACATGATGGACGACGTTACGCTCAGATCACGATTGGAGGAGGACAGACTCAGACTGGAGATCAACAGGCTGCAATTGGAAACGGCGAACCAACAAGGCATGGTCCGCCTGCTGCAACTGTTCAAATGCGTACTGTGCATGCTGTGCGTCTACCTCCTTTTCGCCATCACCTTCGGCGTCTATCACTGCGTCAACGGTGCACGACGCTCCAACGCCTCTCTGCACAACAACAACAACGACACTATTTTAATTTAAATTAATTAAAATAAATAAACTAAAAAAAAACAACCCTCCCTCGGCCCGCCGCTCCCGCTCCGATCCGACCCGTCCCGAGTCCCCGCCCCGACTGAGCCCCTCGCGGCTCCGCTTTTTTAAAACTCCCTCCGGATGGCCTTGACCCACTTACAAAACACACCCATCACTGTCAACCACACCTGCCGGTTCGAACCGCTTGGCCTTGAAATGGGCCAGAACCGGCAAAACCCCACTACTAAGAATGGTTCTATTACATAGCGTGCTAACTACCTACTATTACTCCCTGTAATATTTTTTTAATCTGATGAGAACAATCGATCAAGTTCGAAAGGTGTGGAGTAAAAGCATACAGTAGGCATACTTGGGCACTAAATGCGTATGTCACACACATTTTTTACATATTAAACTCATATACCTTTTTTATGTGATTAACAACATTTAATTGACATTATAAAATACAAATATTATGAGTAAAGAGATACGAATGTTTGTAATGATTGTAATTTTATTTGTGTTTCAGCTATTTGGAGAGTTTCATCATCTTTTTTATGGCCTAAGACAAGATGAGGAACGATTTTATCAATATTTTAGAATGACGTATGACACATTTTGTCAACTACATACAAGTTTGTGGGAAGGGTCGTAAATTTCTTTGTATTCTTCCACTAAACTGATTGGCAACTCATCATCCATGGTGATCACAATTAATTGAGAAACAATTCTGCGCAGATCACTCACTCTCATCAACTGATAAGAACTAGAGGGAAGTAAACAAAACGAACATTCGGACAAAAGCCACCTTTGCTGTCATTGGTTCCGAGGTTTTCCGATTGCGTACGAAGATACCCGAGGCGAACGCCGAACGGTCGAATGGACGTTGGTAGCGGCTATACAGCAACGTCCCGTCACGTCACGTCACGTCTTCATTCGCACCCGTTCGCACCGATTCGCACCCGAATGCTCCTCAGAGCATTCGAGTACGAACGCGGACCGGACGGAACGTGACGTGACGTGACGTTGATGTATAGCCGGTTCCATTTGAATAAACAGGGAGCATAGCAAGCCGAACGTGGACGGGACGGGACGTGACGTGACGTGACGTCGATGTATAGCAGCACCTTTAGTTCATGGCGCAGCGCGTCTATGCGGCCGTCTCCGTAATTAATATCCTGCCGGGCGAGCTTCAGCGGCGAACGCTGAACTTTGTCCAGCCAAAGTCGCTTATCTTTGCCTCTGCGAGTAGTTTTGATAACTTACAACCGTTACAACATTTGTGATTTTTATTACTGATTCTTCACGGGCCGACCCCATCAGAATTGAACACTCAGTTGTAACGTAAAAAAAAGTGTTTTACTCCTCAAATAAATTTCTATTTGAAATGTTTTAACTGCCAGTCAAATTATTGATAAAAAATATAAAGCCAGGCGTTTAAGCATCCCTGTATACAGCATACAATCTTTTACACACGCCTTTCTCTAAAAATGAAATCTAAGGCATGGAATGTGAGATAACTCAATATATTGTAAAAATTTTGAAAGATTTTGTCGTTAAAATCTTCATCGCAGTAACTCACCCCTATAACATTCTTCCTTTAATCTGTTACTCACCACAATATTCTTCTTCCAAACCGCAGAATATTGAAGCTGTGACCCATAGGTCTGACGATCCAGTGTCGAAGACCACATTAAAATTTTGAGCAGGCGTGCCGATCGTTATTGGTCCAAGATAGTACGCCTGGAAAAATGAAATAATTACTCAATTAGTAATATCACCACTAATTAAAAGTCTGGCAGGAGATTTTGTTTTATCTACTAAACTGAACAAAAATAAGTTGATAATCAGCAAAAATGCGCTGTTAAGTTAGTTCTTATGGTAAGACCTAGGTGTGGGACCATGACACTTTTTGTGACTTATGTGTACCCGGTACTGTTAACTTTTAGAAGAACCTCCGATTTGTTGGAATTTGGTATTAAGGTGTAAGACCGGGTCTTTTCACGAGTTCGCGAACTGGCTAAGTTACATGACCTCTAAGTAGGTCAAGGATCGATAAAAGTCACGAAAACTCGAAAGATAATTTGGAGCAAAGAGTGAGAAACAACTAAAGTGCTAAAAAATGTTTACGTTCAGCGTGACCTTGATATACATAACGTCAGTGACGTCATCGTCAATGACATCTAACCGTTTCGTCACCGTGACATCATAGTTGTTTGCCATTAATTTATTAAAGGCCGCAACATAGACATTCCTATTGTGTCTCCACGTGATCCAGGTGATCCACGTGGCGCCTGAAAGTCTTCACGGTTCCACCGTGTTGCTACTTACGTCAAACACGTCTGTCAGAGTGACGTTGGTCGTGGCACTAAGTCTCTGCAGGTAATCAACGTGGTGCCTGAAAGTCTTCACGGTTCCACCGTGTTGCTACTTACGTCAAACACGTCTGTCAGAGTGACGTTGGTCGTGGCACTAAGTCTCTGCAGGTGATCCACGTGGTGCCTTAAAGTCTTCACGGATCCACCGTGTTGCTACTTACGTCAAACACGTCTGTCAGAGTGACGTTGGTCGTGGCACTAAGTCTCTGCAGGTGATCCACGTGGTGCCTGAAAGTCTTCACGGTTCCACCGTGTTGCTACTTACGTCTGACACGTCTGGAGAGTGATGTTGGTCGTGGCACTAAGTCTCTGCAGGTGATCCACGTGGTGCCTGAAAGTCTTCACGGTTCCACCGTGTTGCTACTTACGTCTGACACGTCTGGAGAGTGACGTTGGTCGTGGCACTGAGTCTCTGCAGGTGATCCACGTGGTGCCTGAAAGTCTTCACGGTTCCACCGTGTTGCTACTTACGTCAAACACGTCTGTCAGAGTGACGTTGGTCGTGGCACTAAGTCTCTGCAGGTGATCCACGTGGTGCCTGAAAGTCTTCACGGTTCCACCGTGTTGCTACTTACGTCAGACACGTCTGTGAGAGTGACGTTGGTCGTGGCACTAAGTCTCTGCAGGTGATCCACGTGGTGCCTGAAAGTCTTCACGGTTCCACCGTGTTGCTACTTACGTCAGACACGTCTGTCAGAGTGACGTTGGTCGTGGCACTAAGTCTCTGCAGGTGATCCACGTGGTGCCTGAAAGTCTTCACGGTTCCACCGTGTTGCTACTTACGTCAGACACGTCTGTCAGAGTGACGTTGGTCGTGGCACTAAGTCTCTGCAGGTGATCCACGTGGTGCCTGAAAGTCTTCACGGTTCCACCGTGTTGCTACTTACGTCTGACACGTCTGTGAGAGTGATGTTGGTCGTGGCACTAAGTCTCTGCAGGTGATCCACGTGGTGCCTGAAAGTCTTCACGGTTCCACCGTGTTGCTACTTACGTCTGACACGTCTGGAGAGTGACGTTGGTCGTGGCACTAAGTCTCTGCAGGTGATCCACGTGGTGCCTGAAAGTCTTCACGGTTCCACCGTGTTGCTACTTACGTCTGACACGTCTGGAGAGTGACGTTGGTCGTGGCACTAAGTCTCTGCCGGTGATCCACGTGGTGCCTGAAAGTCTTCACGGTTCCACCGTGTTGCTACTTACGTCAAACACGTCTGTCAGAGTGACGTTGGTCGTGGCACTAAGTCTCTGCAGGTGATCCACGTGGTGCCTGAAAGTCTTCACGGTCCCACCGTGTTGCTACTTACGTCAGACACGTCTGTGAGAGTGACGTTGGTCGTGGCACTAAGTCTCTGCAGGTGATCCACGTGGTGCCTGAAAGTCTTCACGGTTCCACCGTGTTGCTACTTACGTCAGACACGTCTGCCAGAGTGACGTTGGTCGTGGCACTAAGTATCTGCAGGTGATCCACGTGGTGCCTGAAGGTCTCCGCGGTTCCGCCGTGTTGCTACTTACGTCCGGCACGTCTGGAGAGTGATGTTGGTCGTGACACTAAGTCTCTGCAGGTGATCCACGTGGTGCCTGAAAGTCTTCACGGTTCCACCGTGTTGCTTACGTCCGGCACGTCTGTGAGAGTGATGTTAGTCGTGGCACTCAGTCTCTACAGGTGATCCACGTGGTGCCTGAAGGTCTCCGCGGTTCCGCCGTGTTGCTACTTACGTCCGGCACGTCTGTGAGAGTGATGTTAGTCGTGGCACTCAGTCTCTACAGGTGATCCACGTGGTGCCTGAAAGTCTTCACGGTTCCACCGTGTTGCTACTTACGTCAGACACGTCTGTGAGAGTGACGTTGGTCGTGGCACTAAGTCTCTGCAGGTGATCCACGTGGTGCCTGAAAGTCTTCACGGTTCCACCGTGTTGCTACTTACGTCAGACACGTCTGTCAGAGTGACGTTGGTCGTGGCACTAAGTCTCTGCAGGTGATCCACGTGGTGCCTGAAAGTCTTCACGGTTCCACCGTGTTGCTACTTACGTCAAACACGTCTGTCAGAGTGACGTTGGTCGTGGCACTAAGTCTCTGCAGGTGATCCACGTGGTGCCTGAAAGTCTTCACAGTTCCACCGTGTTGCTACTTACGTCAGACACGTCTGTGAGAGTGACGTTGGTGTTGGCACTAAGTCTCTGCAGGTGATCCACGTGGTGCCTGAAAGTCTTCACGGTTCCACCGTGTTGCTACTTACGTCAAACACGTCTGTCAGAGTGACGTTGGTCGTGGCACTAAGTCTCTGCAGGTGATCCACGTGGTGCCTGAAAGTCTTCACGGTTCCACCGTGTTGCTACTTACGTCAAACACGTCTGTCAGAGTGACGTTGGTCGTGGCACTAAGTCTCTGCAGGTGATCCACGTGGTGCCTGAAAGTCTTCACGGTTCCACCGTGTTGCTACTTACGTCTGACACGTCTGGAGAGTGACGTTGGTCGTGGCACTAAGTCTCTGCAGGTGATCCACGTGGTGCCTGAAAGTCTTCACGGTTCCACCGTGTTGCTACTTACGTCTGACACGTCTGGAGAGTGACGTTGGACGTGGCACTAAGTCTCTGCAGGTGATCCACGTGGTGCCTGAAAGTCTTCACGGTTCCACCGTGTTGCTACTTACGTCAAACACGTCTGTCAGAGTGACGTTGGTCGTGGCACTAAGTCTCTGCAGGTGATCCACGTGGTGCCTGAAAGTCTTCACGGTTCCACCGTGTTGCTACTTACGTCAGACACGTCTGTGAGAGTGACGTTGGTCGTGGCACTAAGTCTCTGCAGGTGATCCACGTGGTGCCTGAAAGTCTTCACGGTTCCACCGTGTTGCTACTTACATCAGACACGTCTGTCAGAGTGACGTTGGTCGTGGCACTAAGTCTCTGCAGGTGATCCACGTGGTGCCTGAAAGTCTTCACGGTTCCACCGTGTTGCTACTTACGTCACACACGTCTGTCAGAGTGACGTTGGTCGTGGCACTAAGTCTCTGCAGGTGATCCACGTGGTGCCTGAAAGTCTTCACGGTTCCACCGTGTTGCTACTTACGTCAGACACGTCTGTCAGAGTGACGTTGGTCGTGGCACTAAGTATCTGCAGGTGATCCACGTGGTGCCTGAAGGTCTCCGCGGTTCCGCCGTGTTGCTACTTACGTCCGGCACGACTGGAGAGTGATGTTGGTCGTGGCACTAAGTCTCTGCAGGTGATCCACGTGGTGCCTGAAAGTCTTCACGGTTCCACCGTGTTGCTACTTACGTCTGACACGTCTGTGAGAGTGATGTTGGTCGTGGCACTAAGTCTCTGCAGGTGATCCACGTGGTGCCTGAAAGTCTTCACGGTTCCACCGTGTTGCTACTTACGTCAGACACGTCTGTCAGAGTGACGTTGGTCGTGGCACTAAGTATCTGCAGGTGATCCACGTGGTGCCTGAAGGTCTCCGCGGTTCCGCCGTGTTGCTACTTACGTCCGGCACGTCTGGAGAGTGATGTTGGTCGTGACACTAAGTCTCTGCAGGTGATCCACGTGGTGCCTGAAAGTCTTCACGGTTCCACCGTGTTGCTTACGTCCGGCACGTCTGTGAGAGTGATGTTAGTCGTGGCACTCAGTCTCTACAGGTGATCCACGTGGTGCCTGAAGGTCTCCGCGGTTCCGCCGTGTTGCTACTTACGTCCGGCACGTCTGAGAGAGTGATGTTAGTCGTGGCACTCAGTCTCTACAGGTGATCCACGTGGTGCCTGAAAGTCTTCACGGTTCCACCGTGTTGCTACTTACGTCAGACACGTCTGTGAGAGTGACGTTGGTCGTGGCACTAAGTCTCTGCAGGTGATCCACGTGGTGCCTGAAAGTCTTCACGGTTCCACCGTGTTGCTACTTACGTCAGACACGTCTGTCAGAGTGACGTTGGTCGTGGCACTAAGTCTCTGCAGGTGATCCACGTGGTTCCTGAAAGTCTTCACGGTTCCACCGTGTTGCTACTTACGTCAAACACGTCTGTCAGAGTGACGTTGGTCGTGGCACTAAGTCTCTGCAGGTGATCCACGTGGTGCCTGAAAGTCTTCACGGTTCCACCGTGTTGCTACTTACGTCAGACACGTCTGTGAGAGTGACGTTGGTCGTGGCACTAAGTCTCTGCAGGTGATCCACGTGGTGCCTGAAAGTCTTCACGGTTCCACCGTGTTGCTACTTACATCAGACACGTCTGTCAGAGTGACGTTGGTCGTGGCACTAAGTCTCTGCAGGTGATCCACGTGGTGCCTGAAAGTCTTCACGGTTCCACCGTGTTGCTACTTACGTCAAACACGTCTGTCAGAGTGACGTTGGTCGTGGCACTAAGTCTCTGCAGGTGATCCACGTGGTGCCTGAAAGTCTTCACGGTTCCACCGTGTTGCTACTTACGTCAGACACGTCTGTGAGAGTGACGTTGGTCGTGGCACTAAGTCTCTGCAGGTGATCCACGTGGTGCCTGAAAGTCTTCACGGTTCCACCGTGTTGCTACTTACGTCAGACACGTCTGTCAGAGTGACGTTGGTCGTGGCACTAAGTATCTGCAGGTGATCCACGTGGTGCCTGAAGGTCTCCGCGGTTCCGCCATGTTGCTACTTACGTCCGGCACGTCTGGAGAGTGATGTTGGTCGTGGCACTAAGTCTCTGCAGGTGATCCACGTGGTGCCTGAAAGTCTTCACGGTTCCACCGTGTTGCTTACGTCCGGCACGTCTGTGAGAGTGATGTTAGTCGTGGCACTCAGTCTCTACAGGTGATCCACGTGGTGCCTGAAGGTCTCCGCGGTTCCGCCGTGTTGCTACTTACGTCCGGCACGTCTGTGAGAGTGATGTTAGTCGTGGCACTCAGTCTCTACAGGTGATCCACGTGGTGCCTGAAGGACTCCGCGTTTCCACCATTTGCTACTTACGTCGGACACGTCTGTGAGAGTGACGTTGGTCGTGGCACCCATTCTCTGCAGGTGATCCACGTGGTGCCTTAAGGACTCCAAAGTTCCGTCGTGTCTCCGATGCTTCTTGAGTAAGACAGTATACCGCTGGCCACTGCAACCATAATTATTTAATTTATGACCATTGCACTGATTATCAATGATAATATTGCAAGTAGCATTTTTAAGGGTTACAATTTTAAATTAAATTCAAATCCGGTTCTTAAAAAAGACTTTAACGTATATGTTTCACATTTAAATACAGAATCTAGACCAAAGAGCACTCAGTATTTGACGGAAGCAAAGTTTTCCAATAATAGAATTTTTTTAATTCGCACATCATTTGATTCTTTTATTATAATTCATGCTTTAGTTTCGTTTTGTGCCAAACCTTGAAAGAGTGTTATTTATTTATTTATTCACGGGTAACCATTTTTAGTTATCTTATGTGAGTGGGCACGCCGATTAGATCAGACAATATCTGTTTGTCCATTTTGGACAGTAGATTTACCAAATTTAAGTTGGTCGAAGATGAAGGATTAAATGCAACTATTGTATTCAGCCTTTGACATAATCGTTACTTAAAATCCTATTGACGCATGGTCTTGTAATAACTGATTTTTTTATGTAATTTTTCTACACTTTTTACAATACGATTGATATTCTTTCATACGTACATAAATTGAATAACATTCATTAATTTTCAAATGCCAAAACTTAATAGCCTTTAATAATACGGTGGCGTTAAATGGAACGCGGAATCCAGGGGAAATCTGAAGTAGTGGCAGTAAGTCCTTAGAGAGGTTATCAATTGGACAAGGCTCTCCAATGTGAAATAAGGCTCGAGGTTCTGCAAACCAGTTATTGTGCTGAGGAATGCTCAATCAGAGGAGGTATTTTTTATCCTTAGGTCAACCTGAGGGATTTTTTGCCTTCCATGTGAGTTCGTTCGCTGCCCTTATTTGCCATCAGGTTCAACTCGTTCGCTACGCTCAGTCTCTGTATTTCTATAATTTCCTCTTGTTTTTTACTACCAACATTTCCTCAATACTTTAAATGAGAACAGCTTTTTATAGAATTAATTGTAAGGGGGAAACCGTGGTAGGGGTCCGCGGTGTTCACCCTGGGAATGCGTCGGAATAGCTCTAAGGGTTCTAGTGAAGTTATTGTTCAAATTTTTACAAAAAATAAGATTAGCCCACATGCACTCAGTGTGATCTATCCTTCGGCATTTTGCCCATTTGTTTGATAGGAGCACTCATCATCGTACACGGGCAAAAAAAAGGGATACGTCCTAACCGAATGGCCTATTATTGTCTGTCAGTGGCGCTGGTTCGCGCTACCTCCTACGTGGGTGTGGTAGAAGAACACTTAACTAAGAAAATACAGGCTATCAAACCAAAATTACCCCGCGCCTAATACAGAATTTAATTATTCTAGTGCTAGTTCACACCAGGTGCCGCAATAGAGAGCAATATAAAATGACCCCGCGCCTAATACAGAATTCAATTACTTATTCTAGCGCTAGTTCGCACCAGGTGTCGCAATAGAGAGCAATGTAAAATTACGCGCCTAATACAGAATTTAAATTAATTATTCTGGCGCTAGTTCGCACCAAGTGACGCAATAGAAGGCAATATAAAATTACCACGCGCCTAACACATAATTTAATTAAATGTTCTAGCGCTAGTTCGCGCCAGGGGACGCAATGGAAGGCAATATAAAATGTTACCACGCGCCTAACACGAGAATTAAATTAATGGTTCTAGCGCTAGTTCGCACCAGGTGACGCAATAGAAGGCAATATAAAATTTACCACGCGCCTAACACAGAATTAAATTAATGGTTCTAGCGCTAGTTCGCACCAGGTGACGCAATAGAAGGTAATATAAAATTTACCACGCGCCTAATACAGAATTTAAATTAATTATTCTGGCGCTAGTTCGCACCAAGTGACGCAATAGAAGGCAATATAAAATTTACCACGCGCCTAATACAGAATTTAAATTAATTATTCTGGCGCTAGTTCGCACCAAGTGACGCAATAGAAGGCAATATAAAATTACCCCGCGCCTAACACAGAATTTAATTTAGTCTCTCCCAGCGCTAGTCCGCACCGGGTATCGAAATATAGTTAGCTACGTAATATAAAACTACCAAATAAATACAAAAGCTGCTAAAAAGCTTGAACTAAAATAAAGACAATCACTACCGCGCTCGGCGACAACCTTACTTTAGATTGTCTGTAAAATATTTCGCTTATGTGGTAATTTAAAAATTCAACCTGCAATCAAAGGTCAATCTCTTAAAATACGTAGGGTAAACTACAATAAATTTGATTTGTCGGCCATATTCCTAGCCGACCCTAATTAAAATAATAAAAACTGAAAACTCAAAAGACTTAACTGTATTACGATTTTCCAGCTAAACTCCTAGCCGGCCCTACCAAAATAATAAACTAAAACTATACAATAGACTGTATTTAATTGACCTTTGGTTAATAACAATTTCTCTAAAATTAAATTTGCAGCTACGTAAAAGTGCTGGATTTAATAAATAGGCTACAATTTAGAACAAAAGTCAGAGGAAGTTTAATTAATATGATGCCTTAACATAAAACTGAATGCTAAAAATTCAGTAAGGCCCTATTCATTAATAAAAATGATCAAGCAATACCAATACCGTACCCTACAATGTACGTACCGTATGCTACACTTCAAGTGTGCTCTACCTTGCTGGCTCCGAGCCCGGGGACTTGATGTGGTCAGCTATCCGCTCGACCAACGAATGACTTCACGTTAAAGTGAAGTGCCCGAGTATCCTCCGGTCGTCTTCCTACCCTGTTGAGAGGAGAGTAGTGGTCAGCTCTGCGCTCGACCAACGAATGACGGAGCGACAGCCCCATGAGAAGACTGAGGAGTGGCGACGGTGCTGCTGTGCGCGCGCAGCGTGGCCGTCAGGCGAACTACTGCCCACCGCTCAGCTGTTCCGGCGTCAGCTGTTTGCCGCCAACCAGTTTAAAATCTTCGTTGCCCCGTTCGTTCTTTTAAATTTAAATGATTAATTTAACGATCGCGGTGATAATGGCATATTTAATTCTAATTTTTATTTGTAAAATAATAAAAATTACCCCCTCATAAAATTTGGCCGTTACAGTCCCTGTACGTCTTAGTAATTTTTTAAATAATTTAGTGGACATAATGAATTTGAAATCTTTTTTTATACAAGTATAGTACTTTTTACTCTCCATGGGGACGGTCAATAGTTAATAAGAAAATCTTAAGTATTAGTACAGGACAAAATGAAAATAAATTTAAAGGTCATGATTACAGGCTAATAAAGAACAGTGACGTGGAATCTGACCTTTAAAAAGGATAACCGAGTAAACAATGGCAGATGATCAAACTTTGCATTGAATTCATATTAAAAAACATAACAAATCAAAAACTTTCGATATACGGTAAGCTATAACTTTTAAGGTTGGGTTTGGGGAACATTTCTCAGAATACTAAGAAATTTAAAAATGTATATCAAATTATGTAGTAGGTTAATTTTTCTCAAGACTTCCTTAAGGGGACATCTCTAATGTAATTTGTCAGTGAATAATATACAGGGTGTTTCAGAACTCCCTGACAATATTTTAGGGCATTGTTCCTGGGTTAGAAACATATATAAATATCATATTTAAATTGTTCGGAAGTCTTTAGTTACTCACACAGCTGCCATTTTGTCTTTTTCGCTAAATAATTTTTATTTCCGTAATGGATGGTTGTATTCGGTTCATATTTGGTATGAATCTTTATTATACCAATGTACATTTCGAGGAAAAAAAATAATTTTTTTCACTGGATATTTTCAAAATGGCGGCCATTTAAAATTTCAAACTAAAATATCTCAAAATCGGTAAAACCAATGGTACCAAGTTTATAAGGATATGACAACAAGTAACAGAGTTATTGTGATTTTTCTTCATAAAAACATTGATTTTGCATTGAAATTAATGCAAAGTACCAGGGGGATCGAGCCTAAGCTCGGTAAAATTATTACTTTCGTTCTCACATCACAAAGCTCGTTCGCTCCTCTCACTTCCCTCTTCCATTTTTAAGACGAGCTCGTTTGCTTCGCTCACTCGCCAGGCTGTAGGGTGCTGCTCTTTGGTATAATTTTCTTAAACTACAGGTTAAAGCTGTAACACATTGGTTTATATCAACAGTTATCAGCTGATTTTTATTCAATTAACAAACTCAACCATTACTAATGTATAATTGTTAATGTTCCTCCAAATTGTATATAGTTATGGCAAGCCATGGACATATTTGTCATGTAGCCAAATAAACGATAAAAAAAACCTCAACATAAGGATAACATAGAAACATTGAAGGGCTCTAGTGCGAAAACAGAATTTTCCCAGACATGGGACAAACTCCAATCGATTTCTGGTGGCCAAAACCCTCATATTCAATCAAAAATCCTTTGAGCGAAAAAAAACTTTGCACGTACAAACATAGCTTGTTTTAGAGTATAAGATAAGATAAGGCCATTCTAACAGCAAAATCAATGTTTTTATGAAGAAAAATTCCAATAACTCCGTTGTTTGTGGTCAGATCCTTATAAACTTGGTACCATTGGTTAGATAATTTAATTTGTCAACTTTTTGTGTCTAGTAAAATTTTATAAAATTTACCGATTTTGAGATATTTTAGTTTGAAAATTTTAAATGGCCGCCATTTTGACTATATACATTGGAATAAAATAATTTTTTTCGTCGAAATGTACATTGGTATCATAAAGATTTATACCAAATATGAACCGAATACAACCATCCGTTAAGGAAATAACAATTATTTAATGAAAAAAACAAAATGGCGGCTGTGGAGTAACTAATGACTTCCGGACAATTTAAATATGATATTTAGATATTTTTCTGACCCAGGAACAATGTCCTAAAATATTGCCAGGGAGTTCTGAAACACCCTGTATAAGGCAACTTTTAAATGCCCCTCTCTAATTTTTGTGCATTTCTTAATAAATCGACTCCCAAACACCACCGAACATAATTGATTATCTCAAACTTCTTTTTGATGTGGTTTACATTTTTTGGTCGACATCTCTAATCCGCCACATTGGAATGATTTTTTATATTTAAATGTAAATGTAGGGCTGTTACCCATCATTTTAAAGTTTTTTTTTTTCATTGAACACGATGCCGCAATTAATTGGTTTATAATTACCGATTTCGTTCTCGAGACATTAACCGTTTTGGAAAAAAAATTTTAATTCCTTGTTTTTTCCTTTTTTTATTTTCACTTTTTATAATCAAATATCACACTTTGGTAGGTGCCAAACTTTTTTTGTAATTAAAACTTTTAACTGTCATCTTGGGTGTGCCACATTGGATAGTGATGCTTGTTTACATAATCATGTATCACCACATTAAACTTAAAACAAGCATTACAATTCAAGATGGCAGCTAAAATTTCTAATTTCGAAATCCATCTGCAACTCTCAAAAAAAAATATTTAATTTGATAATAAAAATTTTGATATTTTTAAAATTTTCTGTAAAATTAAAAATATTTTGAGGACGAAAACTGACAATTAGAAACGGATTCCGGAATCGTGTTCAACGCATAAAGCAACTGACTTTGAAGTGATGCGTCACAACCCCACCTTTAAGTTTAAAAAAACCGGTTATTCCAATATTGCGGATCCAAGATGGCGGCCAAAATTTAAACCCCACATAAAAGAAGTACTTCTTTTTATTTAGGATATCCGATGATAAAATAGTCTATAGTACTTAAAATATGTAATTTGAATTTCTTGTAAAATGAACTACGGGTTTAATCTAAATTTACCGTACATTTAGGTAATATTTGTATTAACCGTAGGCCCATGTACGTTGTTGTTTAGAAAGAAAGGAGGAGACAGAAGCAAGCGGAGGTGGCTTCGAAAAGTGCGTCGAAGGTGGAGCGGACGCAAGTCTCAAACCCGGTTGGGGAGGCCTCTGGCAAGTCTGTCAGAAAGCCTAAACAACCCAGGCCTAAGAAGCCCAGGACGGAGGCAATCTTGATCAAGCCCTTAGGGGGGCGATCTTTTGCCGATGTTCTGGGTCAGATTAGATCGCAGGCCAAACCGGAAGAGACCGACACCGTTATCAAGTCTATTCGGCGAACCCAGAACGGGGATGTCCTCCTCGAACTGGGGAAGTCGAGTGACAAGATCGGTTTTGCCGCTTCCCTCAAGACTGCACTTGGGGACAAAGGCTCAATCAAGGCCCTAGAACCGAAGTGTTCGGTCGAGATTCGGGACCTTGATGCCCTCTCCACCGAAGAGGAGGTGACCCGTGCGATCCAGGTGGCACTCCCGGAAATACCGGCTGATGGAGTGAGGGTATGGCTGACTAAGCCCAACCGAAGTCAACTCCGGATGGCTGTTGCTGAGATGGGCGAAAAGCACGCCAATAAGCTGCTTAGCCTTCAGCACCTCAGAGTCGGTTGGGTCAGTTGCAGGCTCAAACGGAGGGTGGTAGTTTCGAGATGCTTCCGCTGTCTCGGTTTTGGCCACTCCTCCCGAAACTGTAAAGGGCCCGACAGGAGTGCCAACTGCTTCCAGTGTGGAAGCCAGGGCCACAAACGTAAGGAATGTTCCTCGAGCCCCTCCTGCTTCCTCTGCAAGGATTCAGGCTCCAGTGCCCTCGGTCACTTACCCGGGTCTGGTCAGTGCGGTGCCTTCACAGCCGCACTTGAACAGGCAAAAGGCAGCGGCCGGTAATTCGCATCCTCCAGGCCAACCTTCATAGATCCTGGGGAGCTGATAACCTTCTAGATCAGCTCGCCCGAGAACTTGGTGCTGACGCGCTCCTTATCAGCGAACAGTATCGGGACAGAGACCCAAACATTTGGATCTCGGACAGCCTCGGTACTGCTGCATTTTGGGCACGTAATACACGAGACGTCTTGGTGCGGAGTCACGGGCACGGCCGAGGATTCGTCTGGGTTCTTTGTAGGGACGTGACTATCTTCAGTTGCTACCTCACACCCAACGAGGCCGTCCAGGACTTCCGCGACAAGATAGATAGCCTAGAGGAGTGCGTTCTCGGCACTACCGGGCATGTCGTCGTTGGTGGCGATTTCAACGCCAGGGCCGTCGAGTGGGGAATGCCCTCTACCAGCTCCCGGGGGAAATACATCCTGGATTTCATCGCCAGGGCCGGTCTTGTCGTCCTCAACCAGGGCGACACACCTACTTTTTGGCGCCCCGGGCAGAGAGGCACGATCCCTGACGTCACCTTTGCGTCTGAGTCGCTCCTTCCGAGGATCTCTGGCTGGAGGGTTGTGGAGGACTACACGGGTAGCGACCACCAATACATCGTGTTTGACCTGCATGATCAGGCAAATCGTCGAGTTTCCGCATCTCGGGAAGGGCCACGCCGGTGGAACACCAACAAACTGGACGTGGTCAAGTTCACCGAAGTCATCTCTCGGGGAGCGCAGGGGAATCCTGGTGAGGCTGGAGCCGAGGCACTAGTAACATCCACGATGGAACTTATCGTCTCGGCCTGCGACCAGTCTATGCCGCGAAGGAAACCCCGACGCGACAAACAACCCGTTTACTGGTGGACTGAAGAGATTGCGGAACTCAGAAGAACATGTTTAAGAACTAGACGAGCCGCCACTAGAGCGAGAATTCCCGCAGACAGAGTTCGTAAGTCGGAGGCCTATAAAGCTGCGAGAAAATCTCTCCGCCAGGCGATCAACAGGAGCAAGGCGAATAGCTGGAGGAGACTTCGTGACGACGTTGATTCCGACCCGTGGGGCCTGGGTTACAAACTTGTAACACAGAAACTCGGCGCCCGCTCTCCACCTTCCATCATGGAGGGCGCCACCATGGGGAGGATCGTCGCTGCGTTGTTTCCTGAACATCCACAGCGACCGCCGGTTGACTTCGGACGGGTAGAGGACGTTCCACTTTTCACTTTCGAGGAGCTGGAAACCTCCGTTCTCTCCCTGAAGAGCAACAAGGCTCCTGGCCCGGATGGGATTCCCAGTGAGGCTTTAAGGAAAGTATTTTCAATCAACTCTGACTTGTTGTTGAGAATGTACAATGCCTGTTTGGTAGAAGGGGTGTTTCCGGCTCCCTGGAAAACAGCCAGGCTTGTACTGATCAGCAAGGGCAAAGGTGATCCCGAGCTGCCGTCGTCCCACAGGCCTCTCTGCATGTTGGACACGGCTGGGAAGCTGTTCGAGAAGCTGATCCGTTCCCGCCTGACTTCTGCCGTGGAAGCTGCCGGGGACTTATGCCCCCGTCAGTACGGCTACAGAAAGGGACGGTCAACGATCGACGCTGTCACCGAAGTTCAGAGAGCTGTGGAGAGAGCCGAGAGCCACAACCATTTCTCCCGCCGAGTAGTGCTTCTTGTTACGCTTGATGTCAAGAATGCCATCAACTCGGCGAGGTGGGTCGATATGTTGGATGCGCTTCGCAACACCTTTCGTATTCCTGCATATCTGTTGCGGCTCATCGAGGATTATCTACGCTCTCGAAGCCTGATTTATGACACGAGGGACGGAACGCGGACGATGGAAGTCACTTCTGGTGCCGCACAAGGTTCAATACTCGGCCCGGATCTCTGGAACGTTGCCTATGACAGCCTCCTGAGGTCCGAGATGCCTGAGGAAACCACTTTGGTTGGGTACGCCGATGACGTCGCAGCTCTCATTGCTGCACGCAACGTTGAGCTGGCCCAACTGAAGTTGAACCGAGTTATGCGGGTGGTCAACAACTGGATGTCCGATCACGGTCTCTCACTTGCTCTCAGTAAGACGGAGATCGTGATTCTTACGAAGAAGAGGATCGACACCGTCGTCCCGTTTCGAGTGGGAAGGGAGGTGGTCACATCAACTCGTTCCGCCAAATACCTCGGGGTCATGATGGACACCAAGTTAAGCTGGAGGGATCAGATCTTCCGTACGGCGGACAAGGCCGCTAAGGTAGTGACTTACCTTAGTAGGCTGATGGCCAATGTCGGGGGTCCCCGATCCAGCAGAAGACGTCTGTTGATGTCCGCGCTCCAGTCCGTGCTTCTTTACGGGGCAGAGGTGTGGGCAGGCGCTCTAGATAAGGAGTGCTACAGGTTGCGACTCGCCCGGGTTCAGCGTCAAGCTGCGCTCCGGGTGTGTTCCGCCTACCGGACAGTGTCCGAGCCTGCCGTCCTGGTGGTCGCCGGAGTCATCCCTGTCAAGCTCTTGGCAGGGGAGAGGAAAGCGATTTATCAGAGACAAGGCGAGATCGGCAAGGACACGGCAAGAACAGAAGAGCGCTCCCGAACCTTCCAGCAGTGGCAACACAGCTGGGAGCACGACACCCGAGGACGATGGACTGCTCGACTTATCAAGCAGGCCCAACCATGGTTGGAACGGCGGCATGGGGAGGTGGACTACTACCTGACCCAATTTTTGACAGGTCACGGCTATTTTCGGTCGTACCTGAACCGGATGGGAAAGACCGGTTCACCGGACTGCATTTATTGCCCGGGTGTTCCCGACGATGGAACACACATTCTTCCGCTGTCCCCGTTGGGAAGGGCCCCGCCTGGAGGCCACACAAATCTTTGGTGCATTTTCGGTGGACTCGGTCTGCCAAAAGATTTTGGAGGATGAGGGCAACTGGGATTGTTTGTCACAGTTCGTCCGGGGCATCCTCCTGGAAAAGAAAACCGATCTGGACCGCGAAGTGGCCCAGATCCCTTGATCGAGCGGCTGGATAAGGAGCGAGCCCCACGGGCGTAAGCCAAATTTAGGCCTAGCCTGACGTAATGTGACAAACAATTCCAGGTTAGATTCCTAAAGAGTAGAGGAAGTTTTTTAGTGGGTAAACCCGTTTTTAGGGGAGCCCCACACTACAGGCTGGCCACCTGTGTGCGTAATGCATTTTTCCGCCTCTCCCTCAAAAAAAAAAAAAAAAAAAAAATGTACGTTGTTGTTTCACTGTAAAAATTTAGATTGTGATGACTTCTTGTAGTGATTTGATTTTATCTTGTGTCATAAATCTGAGTAGGTCTACTGTTAATTTTAGAATAGTAGTGCTGTTTTATGTATTTTATTGAGTCCGTAAACTGTTTAAATTTCTAGTTCAGGAATATACTTCTTTACTCATTAATTTTTTTTTCAATGTGAGCATTATTCTTATTGCATTCTTCTGCTGGAGTAATCCTTTTATGAAGTCCCACAGACTGGTAGACCATATGGAATATTCGATTGGATGCATAATTTTGCAAACAAACTTTAATAAAAGAAAACAATTTGATTATATTCTTTCAATGTTGTACTGTACAGTATGCTAGTTGTATAATTTTTGTATAGAGCTTTTTAATACCTATTGTGTAGTATAATCATGTGTGATAAAAATCTTGTATATAATTGTTTATAACATTATTTGTATTTCCTTGGGTAATTTAATACGGTACTGATTAAATATTTTGCTAAAATGTTAGCTGATTTTTATTGTTAGTACACACATTTCTTTATCGTTAATTTGAGCTTGTTTACAAATAATGGAATTTCAGTTTTAGTCTGCTAGTTATTGTCAAATATCTAACATTGTATAAATGACCACCATTGCAACTTGGCCAAATAATCGTGCTCGGGAATCGGGAGTAAAGTAAAGGTGGTCGGACGGCCCGGTGCTTGTGTTGGGGCGGCCCGGCGCGGCGCGGTGACGCGAGGCACGGTGCTGTGCGGTGCGGTGCGGTGTCCGAATTGACAACTCCGTCACCGCGTCAGTAGCGCCACTACGAGGCGCGTCATGACTGACGCGAAAACGCAGCGCAGCGAGCACTCTGTAAAGGTTCCTTACTCTGTGATAATATGGTCTTGATTCTGTTTTAGACCATACCTACCTAATTATTTAATGACAAATTTTTATCGATGAATAATTTGGGTTTTTTAAAGACTTTTTAGGGTCGTAAAAATGTAAATTTAAAATCACAAATAAATGTATTAACGTAACAGTTTTATTTTTATTTTATGTTTTTCACTATATTGAAGAACTTTGAATTTCCAGGGGCGGATCAACTGGGGACAAGAAAATTAAAAAAAATTAAGAACGCATGGACGGTGCACACCTTGTAAATATGACAACAAGCTGTGTGCATAAGACACACAGTGCATCCAGTGGGCAGGCAGTATGACAGAGTAGAAAGAGATGAAGAAATAGACGCACAAGGTGTAGGCAGGGGGAGTACAATGGGAAGGAAGAAGGGGTGATAGAAAGGACAACACTCTCTACTGGTCGACACCGGTTCTTATTGGAAATAATCAGCTGCTAGGCATCTGCAAAATTCGAGATGCGCATGTGTGCAAATAGTAACAGAATTTCAACAAAGCAATTCTCTGATAACAGCAATTCCTGTGCGTTAATCCTTTCCTTTCCCCATTTTGCACTGCTATGTCACGTAGCCTTTTACAGCAAAGTATCTAAGGCTTTGTTATTATTCAACAGTTGATTTGGGCAGTAAACTGTTTGGATTTTTTAAAATTTATAATTAATTGCTTGGTGTATATTCTTACTTACTATACCCAATGCAATTATGTTTTTTTTTTTGTTTTTTTAAATAGGTTTTAAAATAGGTTTAAATTAGGTTTTGTTTGACTTGTCGACGATATATGTAAATAAATCTTTTATAACAGCATTCCTATTCATTTAATTTTTATTTCTTCTTATCCTTGCCAGGGGGGATTTGCATGGGAGAAGGGAAGGTGGTCTCTGTTGGTGTTCAGCTACTTGCCTTGTTTATATTACCAACCATGGTTTTCAGTTATCCATGACCGTCCTCCCCATGATTACTCCCCGTATAATCAAGGTTCTACTGTATTTAAATTTAGGAAAATAAGATTTTAAAATATGACAGTGCTTTAGTGAAATATTACCAATAAAACTCTTTTTGTGCAAACTCTGTTTATTGAAAATATTTTATCAAGAATTATACTGTAGAATAGAACCCAACTGCATGTGAATAGAGGATGGATCCAATCCTCTTGCATTGGTGGATGAATGGTAGAAAGCACGTCAGTGTCCATGTTCATCTTGGAAGTGTTGACTCTGGGAGGGGCCCCTTTAGATTGCAGTGTCCATGTTCATCTCGGAAGTGTTGACTCTGGGAGGGGCCCCTTTAGATTGCAGTGTCCATGTTCATCTCGGAAGTGTTGACTCTGGGAGGGGCCCCTTTAGATTGCAGTGTCCATGTTCATCTCGGAAGTGTTGACTCTGGGAGGGGCCCCTTTAGATTGCAGTGTCCATGTTCATCTCGGAAGTGTTGACTCTGGGAGGGGCCCCTTTAGATTGCAGTGTCCATGTTCATCTCGGAAGTGTTGACTCTGGGAGGGGCCCCTTTAGATTGCAGTGTCCATGTTCATCTCGGAAGTGTTGACTCTGGGAGGGGCCCCTTTAGATTGCAGTGTCCATGTTCATCTCAGAAGTGTTGACCATGGGAGGGGCTCCTTTAGATTGCTGTGTCCATATTCATGCTGGAAGTGTTGACTCTAGGAGGGGCCCTTTAAGTTTGCAGTGTGTGTTGTACTTGAATGAATGTGTACTAATTTTTTTCAGGCTCAAATTTTGACTTGCAATTTTGTTAAATGTTCTAAAGTTACTGACTAATTTTAATATAATCTCCATAGAAACCAGTGAATCTTTAAATTTATTGTTGGCCTCTAATTTCAGCTAAAATATAAAATTGTTCTGTATTATTCATTGTAATTGTAATATACAGAAATACCCCTGTTACCACAAGGATTGTTTATGCTCTCTATCAATTTACAATATAATTCTGTTCTCATTTTTAACGGTTTTTCCTGTAGATGACATAACATGTTTTTGTTGCAGCCCATTCTCATTCCATTTTTGTATATTTTTTCCTGTAGGCTAGGAGTAAGCAATTCTGGGAGAGCTCATGGCAAGAACTAAAACCGTTGGTTCTGTTATTGTGTTTTTATTTTTCAATTTTGTAATGGCTGACAGTGACTAAACCCTGAAATTTTAACTGATGTTTGCTATCCATGAATTTCAGCTGAAAGTAAAACATTTTAATAAAAAAAAAACTCTTTAAAACTGTGTTGCGACTAACCAATTTCAACTAAAACTTTTAAAAATAACTATAAAAAGCTTCATATTATTAATCATCAAGCTATTTACGGAAGACTTGTTGTTAATGTTTGGGAAGATTACCGAAACTCCATAATTGCTTTTTTTATTAATATATTGCCAGACTTTTTAAGTACTTGATAGTATCATCAAAATATACTTAAAACTCCCCCATGACAGTATACCCCCTTATTATTGATGGGAAAATTCACCTAATAGGCATTTCCTTTAAGACCTGGGTTATTATCTAGCAATTACTTGCATGAACTTTTTGATAGCAGTAGATGTTTACTTGACCACCATTCGTTTAAATATAATCAAACAAGGTTCAACAATAACAGTGGCCAGCACTTGTCGGAACAGATGGGAAGTTTTGCGGGCATCGGTGTTGGTGCTGGTGAGAACATTGGCCAGGAGTCCGTCAACACATTCTGATTGATGATAAATTAAACTGTACGTCATTAAAACAGTACGATCACGAGACTGGTCGCAGGATAACTTTGAAACTGGTTTCTACAGTTGTGAAGTTGATGTCAGGTGCAGCAAACAAAGTTGTCACAACACATGTCAAGTCTTTTGACTATCCACTATGACGAGCTTAGTTGGTTGGCGGGCTAGTTAGCGGGGAGAGCCTATTTGAGCCCGCCGTTCTCACAGGAGAACAGGAGTTAACCCTTTGAGTGGTCAATTGGTCAATTGTCTGCTCGCCTGTTTCTCGCCCTTCTTATCTCCTTCAATATCCTCTCCTTTCGGGGGCTTGGGCAAGGCATTAGAGCCAAACAAACATAGCAGTTTGGCTGTGGTCTTCTTATCCACCAGTAACAACAACAACTAGAAACACCCTAGGCTGAGCCCTGATTCAGAAAAATCTTCAATACAAACATTAGCATAATGAGTTATTGTAAAAAAAATCCACCACCTGTTAAGTCAAACTTTACTCCTTATAATGAGGGAGTGTTTACTGCTATAAAAATAACATTGAAAATCTGACAACAAACTGCAGTGGAAACTCGCAACACTTTAGCTATATCTGTTGCGGAAGTGAAAAGCCAAGTGATCATATGCTAGCAACACAAAATGTTCTGAGTTTCTAGGTTAGATTCAAGGATGAAATGGACATCTATTCTAAATTTTTATTTATTTATGAATTCAAAATATTACGAATACTGACCTCGATAAGTAAAATACTTAGAATAAAGGTCCAATTTATCAACATAAAAAAAAATCACTAAATACTTTGAAATTTCATCTAGTTTTTACAAACTATATTATATTATCAAACTAATACATTGTGTATTAATACATTAATACCTACCATAAGAAGACACTTTTGAGTGGGGGGGAATGTTTTGTATATTATGAGTGACAGAAGTTCATTGTCTGTCACTCTCAGGAAAAATTTCGGGACAATTTCTACTTTACCCCCTTAATTCACATATAATAACTATCAACCCATGCAAGAGGGAAACAAACAATCACATGACAAATTAATTCTCTCTTAAGATTATAAAAAATTAACCCCCTAAGTGGAGGATTGAGCACATACCTCTCGCTTGTTGACAGCGACGTGAGGTGTGAGGCGGGGCAGCACGACGGCCACGAGCTGCGGCAGTCTCGGCAGACTCATGTCGTCAGCCAGCAGCGGCGGCTCCGTCACTCTGGACGTGTTGACGAAACATCGACACAACACCTCGCGCTGGAAACTGGCAGGCAGTGTTCTGCACCAGTCAAGTCAACAGGTTAGACTCAGTTTAGGAAAAAAGAATAACTAATCCGAAAGATCGGCTGGAAATGTATTCTTTGTTTCATAAAATGTTGGAATTAAAACGGAAGTCAAGTTGTAGTTTTAATGCGAGAGCTGATCCATTAAATGAGTGGATGACGCATGAAGAAATGTTTCTACTAATACAATATTTATCGTGCCATATTACCATTACGCCTACTTTTACTCTCAAAATATTAGTTTAAAAAATTAAACATTAAACAATAAACAAATATTTAATAAACAATTTTCAAATAAGGTAAATAAGCAACCATGAATTTGGGACTGTGCGTAATGGTTGTAATGAACAATCTCTAGTGCAACTGAGAACCATCGTTGTTTTATATAATATTTGAATTCCTTAAAGTTTGTTTACCGTACAGTAAATTAGTTTTCCCACAGTAATTTACTCAAAGCCGACTACTATGGCAGTCGTTGAAATTACACCAATGAAACCTTATGAAACCTACCACACTTATCTCTATATCCGTTATGACTATATCTCCACGTAACACTATCTTTAAATGAACTCTAGGCAAACAGGCGCTTTATTACAATCAGTTATTTATATATAAGATTCAGTAGAGCCCCATTAAGCTACACTATTTAGACCCAACCTCGTTCGGTTTACCAAGAACAAAAATGAATCATATTTAATAGTGTTTTTAAATGCTGTGGGGACCAATTGTCATCTCTCCGCATTATTATACAGTCTATAAACAGGTTCAGTAAAAATTGACAGAAAAAAAAAACAGTGACCTTCAGTGACTCATAGCGCAGGTGTTCAATGAGATTATGATAGTATAAATTCACACCCATTCTACCTAAACTCTTCCTCTCGTATTCCAAATGTAAATCTCACTCCGTTATTTGGTGAAATCTAGTTCAGTGTTACGTTTATACTAATATTGCGAATTGGATCTTTATTGCATATTTACTGTAAAAGTTAATTGAAGCTGACACTCTTTGAATTTTTTTTTTTTTTTTTTTTTTTTTTTTTTAGAAATTAGTCCACAGTTTAACTGAGTAACAGTGAGTATTGATTTATTTATTTTTTAATAGCATTAGATGTGTGGTTTTTTAACATTAGTGATATTTATTTTTTTTCTGAAAATAAATTAGTTTTCCTCATTAAATTGAGTGTGGAGAAGGCGAATTTTCAGAGTAACAAGGTTTGGAATACCAGTATTCCACTGTAATTACCTTAAGCATAAGTATGCTTAACGCTTATGGAATACCTCCTATAGCTGATAAGTTTTTTTAATGTCCTTTGGTACAATTATTAATGTGTTCTAAAAATATATGTCACTTGATTTTGAAGAACATAATTGTAACAACTAAAAATTGAATTTCCATGATTTTCATTCTATCATAAAGAAAAGAAAGAACATAATACCCCCCGTCGCAGCAGACCTGCGTACTCAGCGAATTTCCAAATTAGTAACATTAATTTTGACCAGCTAAACTTGTAAACAAAATTTCATCACATGCTCATAAATAGGGAAATAAATGTCTATTCTCCTTAAGATATAGGGAAAGAGTATACAGGTATGCTGCCATGGGGGACACTAAAAGTAGGTTTTTAGCATAGAAAAAATTTATTTCGACCATATAAAGCCATATAGTAAGTTTCATCAATATCTGTCCATAAATAAAAGAGTTTGCCTATTCTCCATATGATTAACATGGGAAAAGAGTATGCAGGTTTGCTGCCATGATAAGTACAAAAACCAAGATTTTTTACCTTAAATGGATGAATCTCAATCAAATGAACCTAAATACCAAGTTTCATTAAAAAAAATATTGGTTTATAAGTGAAATATTAACACATCCTTATTCTCCATAAGATTAACATTGGAGCCCCAAAAGACAATGTACTGTCTTTAGACTTTGTAATATCTCGGTAACCAATGGAGATAGAGCAAAGCTTCAAAATACTAAATTGTGTGTTTTTTTGAGCTAAATCCAATGGTCAAAATAAAAATTTAAAATTTTTAAAATTTACATATGAAAAATGCAAAACACCCATTTTTGGGGTACAAAGCCCCCCAAAACTACCCCTTCCGGTAGGTCGATATGTCTGGTTTTCGAACTCATCCGAATAAACGTAGGATTACACATCTCTACCAAATTTGGTGTCGATCGGACCATTTTTACGAGAGTTATCGTGTCTAGGGACACATACATATATATATACATATATATATATATATATATATATACATATATATATATATATATAAAAATTTTAATGACTATTATTTTTGGTCTCTGGGCACCTCAAAACGAAAAAGTAACATGGTCCCGGGCTTAGGTCTTTCCATGAGACCTACGGTAATAGCTTATTCCCTATGGGAAATTCGCTAAAAAAGAAGGAGGGTATTGGTTTTTGAGTTTGGTACCTGTTGGATGTGGTGGAGTGAGCCAGTAGGTCCAGAGGCAGTGATTCAGGCTCCGCTTCGGCTCCCGCAGGTTCCGTTCGCTCCTCGCATGTTCCCTCCGTGTCCCCTCGCCCACTGCCTGTCTCCGAGTCATTGAACGCGTTCACACGCATCCACTCTGTCTCGTTGAGGCTGGACGTCTCGCAACCTCCACTCCCACTCTCTGAACCCTGTTGCCCCACCACTGCAGGCTCTATCATCTCGAACCTCTCTGGAGTGGCACTGTGAGTTGACACTGTCTCAACGACTGGTTCTAACACTGATAACCTGAAAAGCCAAATTAAGCTTATTTATTTAAATTTTCAATTAACTTTACACCTAAAAATTTAACTTTAAGTGTTTTTTTGTTTAGCTGAATGATATATAAAAGCCCACACTTTTAAAATGTGAAACTTAAATGGTTTCAGCATTAAAACCATTGATGGGTGAATTAAAGTTTTCCCTCATGATTGATTAGAAATGTATGATGAGTTAGTAAAGATTTAAAAAAAAATTTATCCATCTACAAAATTGATTTGCAAACCTAAGATAAAATCTGTTTGTGGGTGTACAGTTTTAAGATCCATTTCAAACATGCTAAACTAATTCGCATTGAAATTCTAGTTTTATGATTAGGAGTTTATACCATTAGATTTGGTTATAGTTTTATTTTGCAGGATTCTAAGTTCACAGATAGCTTTAAACAAAACTATTACGCTTTAAATTAAAGAGCTATTGAGCTATTTGATAAATAATTCTGACTAAAGTACAAAATGAGATGCACAAAACACCTCATTAACTAGATTTAGTTAACATTTCACTGGTTTATATTTTTCTTTTAACATAATATTTTCTTCTGTTAAATGTTTTTAGTTGCCGGAATTGTTTTGTTTTTACGCTCACATTTGCAGTGGTCAATAATACAGTGGTTGCTAATCCAAACACTGCTACTTTTAGTAGTAGTTTTATTTTTATGACATTGTCTGCGCTCTAGAGTTACATCAAAAGACAATTCCATCCCCTTCCCATTGACACTGCTCTTATTCACGAGTCAAATGACACAACAAATGAGGCAAAAATGAGGTCAAACAAATGTCCTCATTGTTAATTTCAGATATCACCACTGCTTTATTGACAAAATATACGACATTGCATTTAAAAATTATAGTTTAAATTATAAAATTATTTTCAAAATAAAATGAAGTCAAGAAAATGTTGTCTAAAATAAGTGACATGATTGATTACATTCATTATACATAATTACTGTGTTACTGAACCTTTACATTGCAACAGTTCACAAATTATGTTGGTAAATAAACAAATAAACAATCCAACCCGGATCCACATGTAAATATTTATTATAAAAATCCCAGATAGCCTATATATATATTTAAACTTACTTGTCATAGATATTAATTAGGCCTAATTCAATAATTATATTAGATATTCATATTAATCAATTCATCACTCACCTAAGAATAATAATAGCCTAATCCCAGTAAATATTTATTTAAACATAGCCTAATATAATATATTTATAATGAAAACAAAACTACTTCAAACACATACCAAATTTAATAATTTAAATAAACATGGTCATTCTAATTTTATATAGTGTGTGATTCAAAATAGTGAATTAAATTCAGTGAAGTGTCAAGTGTTTCCAAAGCAAGAATCAAAACCTGAAGAATAAACATGTGATCACTACATTGTTGCTGAGCATCAACTACAATTTCTCTCTCTCGCATTTATGGCCTCATTGTGTTAACTTCATTTTAAACAGGGTCCCAACCCCAAGTGTAAAATAAACCCATAAAATAGTATTTGGGTCAATTTAATCCCAAATTTTAGATAGGAAGAAGAGCCAATACCACTAATAATAATCCCTTTATAACCTGGCCAAAGAAGAAGTGGTTATTGGTGAAGAACAAATATTGGTAATCTCCATCCATCTCCAATAGACTAATTTTATCCAGTGATCCAGAAGCTCAAAGAAATCAAGTAGAATTTTATCAAGAGACTAAATTTATCCATCAACAAACTTTTTCAATTTTACAAGAAGATTCAATTATAATTAACTTTCAAACAGATATAGCCTACAACTGAACCTAGATTGAATGACCATATTTTATCCATTTTAATCTCTTCAAAGAATAATCAAATCTTAATTTTTACATAACTACAAATCTCAATTAATATCAAGAATTATTATTTTACAGTCAATAAATTGGAAATTTTACAAGAGAATGTCCCCACGATCCAACACCCCCTGAGAGACAGAGTCATCATTTCTACCCACTGTAACTAGGCCGGAGCACAAAGACATTAAAGACTATATCAATCAATTAAATTAAATATTCCCCCCAGTAATTGTAAGCTATTGTTTGTTAGCCCCTTCATTTTTGAATCAGAATTTATTTGTTTGTGATCTAGAGTTAAATAAAAATTGTTTGTTAATTGTACCAAGATTATTTATTCAGATACTATAATTTATAAATAAGAAATAGTTTGTAAGAGAGTGTGGGTGTGTAGCAAAATGGCGACCAACCTTTGGGGCATTCTCTAAAAAATTTCCAATCGTGTTTGAAGTAGTAAGCTAGGCTAGCCTAAGTCAAGTATAACCTAGATAGACATCATAGCCTAGATTAGACATAACCTAAGTTAGACTAAAATAAAACACTGTTAGAAATAAGTCATTTATTTATCCACCATATTATTTTAATTTCCCACTCAATTTTGTACTTGCCATTAATTGCATTCCAATATGACGACCCCATACAACTTACGTCCTAACCCCAAGCCGTCCCAGAAATTACGTGAAGTTAGCGGGGATAACGAAAACGAACATGAAACAGATGATAGGGCGGAATTGGAAAACGAACATGAAACCGACAATTCCACTACACTAACAACTGATTCCATCCCGGAACAAGACATCGACAATCAGACACAACACATGGACACATCAACAACAGAAACAAGGACACTCAGCCATCTTGATATGTCTAACGTCAACGTAGCAACGGCATCATCGTCGTCCGACCCAGCTGATCACGCTGCGCGCGCATCCATAGCCTCGAACCCAATATCTTCACAGCTGACTATGACGTCACCCGGCCGGCAAAACACCGCCCAATCAGAGACCGCCAACAACGGGAGCCAATTGCCGCCGCGTAACGATGACACACCTCCTCCCGCCTCACCTCAAACAGCTGACTTGATCACGCAAATCCAACACATGTTTCTGTCCTTAAAAACGGACATTAAATCTGACATTAAATCTAACATTGATTCGGTAAAATCCGACATGGACATAATTAAATCTGATATTCAATCTAACATTGACTCAGTAAAATCCGACATGGACATAATTAAATCTGATATTCAATCTAACATTGACTCAGTAAAATCCGACATTGACCTAATTAAATCTGATATTCAATCTAACAGTGATTCGATGAAATCCGAGATTCATTCAGTAAAATCCGACCTCAAATTGGAAATTAAAAACCACTGTGACATCTTGAATGAGAAAATTGAAACTTTAACCAATGCACAGAATGGATTAAAATCCGAAATAAATGAAATACGGGAAATCCAACACACACAATCCTCTGAAATAAAACAAATTGAAACCAAACTGACCTCTCAAATCACGGAAAATGCTTACAACCTCAAAGTTGATTTTAAAGCCAGTTTAGACAATCACAAGACGGAGGTTAATGATGTAATTAACTCACAACATGATCACATCAAAGACCACATTAACTCCACCTTAGCCTCTCAATTGAACCAAATTCAAGATCAAATGCGAGCAAATAACGACACCCAGCAGAAAAACACGGATAAAATTATCAAAGAAAGTGCCAAACAAATTCACAACACATTTGACCCCTTAATCAAAGAAAATTCTGCCAAAATCGAACAAAATCAAAAGACGATTCAAGACCTAACCACCACCATAACTGAGCATAGCGAAAAAATTGAAACACTACAAAACGATGTCAATAACAAACAATTTAGTACACCCACTGTATATGTTACATGCAATAATGGACAATTCCCAGACAACCCCTTACCCAAATTCTCAGGAAGAGAACACGGACCCCCAGAATTCCTCCGAAAATTACACAAATATTACCTCAAGAGCATGCAGAGACAAACACATAAGACAAATACTAGAGATCACTTAATTGACGTAATCGAGGCTAGTCTTGAAAGAAATGCATCCCGATGGTTTTCGTTAATTAAAGACGACATTAAAGAATGGCAAGACTTTGAAAACGCATTCCTAACAAAATTCTGGAGTCGAGAAATCCAACGTGGAATTAAACAGAGGATGGAGAACGAAAAATACAGACCAGGAGGTATACTGGCCCGATCCGAGTATTTCATTGAGAGAGTACTCACACTAAAATCCATGACACCCCCACTATCCGAGGATGAGATAATAAATATCATGAGTGACCACTTCAGCGAACTTATACAAGATGCCCGTATCGTACAGAACGCAAACACAATCTCCGCCTTTGAATCCTTGCTACAGCGGGAAGACATCAAGGACAGCCACCGCAGACCCAAAAATCACCAAACACAACATCATAATCGCTCCAGATCCCCCTCTCCACACCATCAAAACAGCCGACCAAACAACAATCAACCACAAAATAATTACCGTCAACCCAGAGACCAACACAACGCAAACTATAACAATTACCAGCCGAGATACAATCAGAACAACCAATCCGCTAATTATCAGAACCCACAATACCCCAGACGAAATCCACCGCACTGGCAGACTCAAACGCGCTATGACAGAAACCCACCTCAAGGACACAGGTACCCCACAAATGATCAAAAACAAATATGTACCACCATCGCCGAGGGAACACAAAAAAACCACCGACCACCTGCGTCACCGCCATCCCAATCTGAATCTTTAAACTAGAATGCACTGGGAACAATACTGGCCTGCAAGATACACCTTTAAACAAACCTCCCATTGTCTCTTCAGTGCTAAATAACAAAGTCGGAAACCGTAGGCCAAATAATGATAATAATTACACTATACCGTATCCTTTAGAAACCGATATAGTTTGTTGTGATAGAGAATTTTTATTATCCGAAGAATCAAACCCTAATAATTTTGTAAATGACATTAAACACGTAAACCTCCCAGAAATAAATGTAAAAATAAATCAAATACCAATTACAGCATTAATCGACACAGGCTCAAATATAACATGTATGTCAGAACAATGGTTTCAAGAGAATAAATCTAACTTAGGTCGTTTCGAAGAGTTACCCATTACAAAAATCCACATTAAAACTGCTACAGGAGAGAAGTCCAAGCGCATAAATAGAATAATAATGATACCAATAAATATTGAGAATATTCACACACAACTTCAAGTTTTGCTCGTGCCAAACCTAGTCAGGAGTTTAATAATTGGGAACGACACGTTAGAATTATGGCAGTTTGAAATGAACTTTAAAGATAAGTTAATTAAAATAAATATAAATAATAATAATATAAATTTGAAGTTCGGAGAGGTCGATATTGATTGTGTCACGTGTAACTTTGTATTTGAAGAAAGCCTAAGGCAACCAACTAATATTAATGAATACAATGATGATGATTACTATGAATATAATAATAATGATATATATGCGAACGACGATAATCCTGATCCCAGTACGAGTAAAACTACTACAAGTCTCTCCCCTGAAACAGTTCACAAGTCCCTTGAAGATAATCCACTACTAAATGAACAACAACGAAACGAGTTAAGTGACCTAATTCTTAAATATAACCATACATTTCTGATAAGCCCAGAGTCTGCAAATAAATTTAGATGAAACTCAAACATTTGGCCAATACCATATTTCCGCCCTGAAGAGATACATACTCCCTCAACAACCACACTCCCAAAATTAAGCACAACCTCATCACCAAGAATCAAATAGTTTTAAGTAGTTTAAGTTTCCCACAGTTTAAATGTGTACAGTGCAGAGACCTTATACAGTGCAAAACCAACAACAGACGCTCAGTGAAGTGATAAACAATTTAGTGAAATACAAACTGTGAAAATAGACAATAATGTAGACCAAGTGTGATTGCAAGGACATTAAATAATGTAATCATATAATCCATTACACAAATCAAGATGTTAGTATTCGTAGTTATAAGTTGTTCTGTTAATCATTATTTGTTAGTTAAGTAAAAGTTCATTAATAGCTCTATATGAATGTGTTCGAACATAATTTATTCACTGTTTATCGAAATGCCATACTACATTTCATTTCATATGTCATTTCTGCGGGGATATTGCAAGAGTTCACAAATTATGTTGGTAAATAAACAAATAAACAATCCAACCCGGATCCACATGTAAATATTTATTATAAAAATCCCAGATAGCCTATATATATATTTAAACTTACCTGTCATAGATATTAATTAGGCCTAATTCAATAATTATATTAGATATTCATATTAATCAATTCATCACTCACCTAAGAATAATAATAGCCTAATCCCAGTAAATATTTATTTAAACATAGCCTAATATAATATATTTATAATGAAAACAAAACTACTTCAAACACATACCAAATTTAATAATTTAAATAAACATGGTCATTCTAATTTTATATAGTGTGTGATTCAAAATAGTGAATTAAATTCAGTGAAGTGTCAAGTGTTTCCAAAGCAAGAATCAAAACCTGAAGAATAAACATGTGATCACTACATTGTTGCTGAGCATCAACTACAATTTCTCTCTCTCGCATTTATGGCCTCATTGTGTTAACTTCATTTTAAACAGGGTCCCAACCCCAAGTGTAAAATAAACCCATAAAATAGTATTTGGGTCAATTTAATCCCAAATTTTAGATAGGAAGAAGAGCCAATACCACTAATAATAATCCCTTTATAACCTGGCCAAAGAAGAAGTGGTTATTGGTGAAGAACAAATATTGGTAATCTCCATCCATCTCCAATAGACTAATTTTATCCAGTGATCCTAGAAGCTCAAAGAAATCAAGTAGAATTTTATCAAGAGACTAAATTTATCCATCAACAAACTTTTTCAATTTTACAAGAAGATTCAATTATAATTAACTTTCAAACAGATATAGCCTACAACTGAACCTAGATTGAATGACCATATTTTATCCATTTTAATCTCTTCAAAGAATAATCAAATCTTAATTTTTACATAACTACAAATCTCAATTAATATCAAGAATTATTATTTTACAGTCAATAAATTGGAAATTTTACAAGAGAATGTCCCCACGATCCAACACCCCCTGAGAGACAGAGTCATCATTTCTACCCACTGTAACTAGGCCGGAGCACAAAGACATTAAAGACTATATCAATCAATTAAATTAAATATTCCCCCCAGTAATTGTAAGCTATTGTTTGTTAGCCCCTTCATTTTTGAATCAGAATTTATTTGTTTGTGATCTAGTGTTAAATAAAAATTGTTTGTTAATTGTACCAAGATTATTTACTATAATTTATAAATAAGAAATAGTTTGTAAGAGAGTGTGGGTGTGTAGCAACATATATATAAAAACTGCCAAACAGCGTCTATTCCAAATTAGTTTGGATTAGCGGGACTCTATCGTATGCCAACAGCTAGATGACTCGGCACAGATCGGCAACACTGTTCTAAATTCAGGATCTCAGGCTCGCAATATTGTGACGTCTACTATAGTTTGCAATTCAATAAAAATATTTCCCTATTTTATTCTGATGGACAAACACTAACTTTAAGGGCTGCACATATTCATCAGAGTAGATATATTTCAAATCTAAAACCTTTAATTTCCCAAAAATTACAAATAGTTTGAAAAACAGAAGAGATGCGTTAAAAAAATAGCTTCCACATATTATGTAAAAAAAATTTAAACCTTGTTAGTTGATCCAAACAAAATAGTGCTTCTTACCTTTCAACATTAGCGGTGAGTTCAGATTTCTCCTTCTCCAAACTGCTTACTTTTTCCTTCAATTGTTCCAATTCTACAGTCTAAAGTAAAAAATATTACATGAGATTATTATTGATAGAAAATATTTCTGTAGTAGTTAATGCAACGATTCTAGTAAGAATGACCATGAGGGAGATGTAAGATGTGCGGGTAAAGCGAGTGTTTTAAATATCTCTTGAGTGGTTTAAAAGTTGAATACAATCATTGCATGCACTACTTTATCTACGACCAAATTAAATTTGGTAAGACCTCTTCTATACAGGTGTTTTTGTAGCGCTGACCCAGCGCCACACATCAACTAGATGCATAGGATTCTAATGGCACTGTCTACGCGAGCGGCTTTGTCGGGCGATTTTCTTTTTACACTGAGCATCCTGTATATCGAAAACGTTGCTACAAAGATGGGACTAAATGGCGAGCCAAAAATGCCTATATAGAAGTGGCCCAAAGAACTTTAAAAATAAAGGAACAACCATGTAGACCATTTATAGGGGTGATTTAATCGTTGTTATCACTCACATTATATCATTATCTATTGCTCGTTAGGCAAATAAAGAAACTAAAACATGAATGGTAATGGAACAATTTTCTGGTGCAAACTGGATAATTTAAATAATTACAACACTTTTTTTATTGCCAAGCTCTCAATGGTCTTGATCCTGTGCCATAATATTATCATTATGCAACTAGTTTTATTTATTTTTTATTTAATTTCATAATGTATCTCTTTATGATATTACTTGTAATATCATAATTAGTGCTTTTTGCGACGCCCATAGGTAAAATATTTTTGGACAGATTTTTTAAAACTTATTTTTACAAAAAGCACATGGAGACCAAAATTGATGGAGGTGTTACGATAAATTTAAAAAAGTAATTCTCTAAATATTGTAGAGAGAAATGATGACAAAACTTAATATTAAGACAAATTTTACGATCAGTGAAAACTACATGATTTGAATCTAAAAAAGCAGCAAAAATATCTAAACCATCCAAAATTATGATCTTATTAATATATTTTTTTAACAATGATAATATGCTTGCTGAAAGAATGATTGAAACTAAAGCCACTTTTTAAATATTGAAGTTTGAAACATTAGGGTTTTGTTTTTTTTAATTTCATGGTTGTGTTTATACATTTTTATTTAAAGTTTTTTACATGTTTTGTTACTTCTGCCTTATTAATTATATCAGTACTGTACATTAATGAACAATTAAGTAGTTTTGTAAAACATGTACTATGAACTTTAAAAATAATAGGTGATTTTCTTATCTATATATTAATAGGCAAGCAGGTTTCTTTTCCTCCTTGTTTCTCAGCTCGTGTGCATAGTAGGAGAAATCAGCGCATACCGTTAGAAAGGTGAGTAGATGAGTAGAATCCCATTATAATATGCATCGGCCAACAGAGCTATGCCCTACAGGAACTCAAAGTTTCAATGTTATTCTTATGGAAGGAGAGTAATTTAAAAATAGTTAGACAGCTGTTGTAATAACAAATGCTAGCAAATTAGAAAGAACAGATAGTTTTATAATAAATTATTTTTGAAACTAATTAATTGGGCAAAGATCAAGAGAAATTTTGCTCGAATGTCGAATAGTAGGCGATCTCTAATTTATAGAAATATTTTAAAGAAACTAATTTTTAAGAAACAGCATGTTGTATCTGTGGCCGTACCAGCGCGCTGATGTGGGCGGTGGTGGTGACGTCCGGGATGTCCGCCTGGCAGCCACAGTCTCGCGTGGTGTAGCCGTGCGCCGGCTGCCTCATGGCGTCCCGGTACAGCTGCAGCAGCTCCGACGGCTTGGGGATGTTCAGACCCACGTCGTCCCAGTCCTCAAAGTCCTGCAATTTCAAACTTCAGTTTTGTGTCTAAATTTTTCCATTGCCAAACTAAACTTGGGGACTACAAGAATTACACATTTTGCCATGCTTCACCAAATATGAATATAACTACTTTGCGGCGTAGGCCATAGGCCGCAAAAGAAACCAGCTTGTTTGAGGTCTTCAGCTGCCAATTGCTTGCCTCAACTTTTGTACATGATTGTTAAAAGTTGGTAGAAAATCACTATGTCGATTGTAAAGAATCGAGAGCAGTAACAGAAGCTCGGAGTATCAGAAATTCAGATTTTTGCAATTCATTAATCCGACTTTTAACGAGTACTAGGTTTCCTTTTTTTAATCCCAAAGAATATGATAAAAAGATGCTACTAAAAGCTGTCTGCCGGAGGTTCAAATAACTTAATGCTGTTGAAGAGGATATATAACTTGGGGCAGCATTTATTCATTTATTCATGCACATGTCACAAAACATTTGATAGTACAGGGAAAGTCCTGCTCAAACAGGTGACTAGTCATATAATGTACAGTTGGTTTCTTAAAACTAAAAAATAATGTTTGATTCTCTATAAATAAAAGTGAATAGTTTTTAAAACAATTTTTTCACAACCATCCTACAATTTGTCTTTCAAAAAATCGTCCACAGAATAATAAGCTTTTTCTATTAGAAAGCCCTTGATAAATTTTGAAAATTTTCTTTATGGCATCATCTTCCATGCACTTGGAATTTTGTTGAAAACTCTCATTTCCATATAAAAAGTGCTTTTTTCTAATAATTTTGTTTTGTGCAGAGGATATTGTAGTATATCATTTTTGCTTCTGGTATTATATTTATGTTCCCAGTTGCTTTGGAAATACTTTTCTTTATTTCCAAAAACCTTTTGCAGAAGAGTATATATGTAAAGTGAAGGAACAGTTAAAATTTTTAAATTTTTGAATATTTGTTTACATGATTTTCTTTGGGGGGTCATGGTCATTATTCTTAAAATTTTCTTTTGTAAGATTAATATTTTTGCAACTGAGGTTGCCCCTCCCCAAATAGTAATTCCGTAATTGATTAATGAATGAAAATAACCGTAGTAGAGTGAAATTTTGGTTTCCATGCTTATGATGTGCGTCAAGCAGCTCATGTTGAAGCAAATGGAGTTCAATTTTTTTGACAATGTATTTATATGCTCGGACCACGTGATATGTTCATCAATGACCACCCCCAATATTTTTGAATTGTTAAGGCAGTTTATTTTTTTATTTTTGAAAACCAACTCGAGGGGTTTAATTTGAGACTGCTTGCTGCGAAAGTGAATTAAATTTGTTTTTGACTCATTTAAGGCCATGCCATTTGCTTCAAACCACCTTTGTAGGTCAGTCATAGCTTCGATGGCTTTATTTTTAAGGCGATTAAGATTATCTTCTAAAATTATAGCAGTAGTGTCATCTGCATATAATATTGTTTCAGTTTGAAGGTTCAGAGGTAAATCATTTATATACAAAACAAAAAGTGTAGGACCTATAATTGACCCTTGAGGTACACCAGATTTAATTAGATCGAATTCAGAACTAAATTTATGTTTTTCTCTAACAATTTCAGTTTTTTGTTTTCTATTGAATAAGTAAGATCTGAACCATTCCAACTCAGTATTCTTTATTCCATATTTTTGTAATTTTTGTACTAAGATATGGTGATTCATGCAATCAAACGCTTTGGATAAATCACAGCTAATTGAAACTGCACTTTTTGATCCATCCAAAGCCCAATGAATCTCCTTTAATAGAGATGATAGGGCTGAGCTGGTTGAGAAATTTTTTCGAAAACCATGTTGATTAACAGATAAAAGGCCATTTTTTTCTAAGTAATTTTTTAATTGCTTGTTTACTACTGTTTCAAAAATTTTAGAAAAGCTAGGTAATATTGATATAGGACGGTAATTTTCAATTTCATTTTTTGCACCTGCTTTAAATATTGGTTTTACAACTGAAAATTTTAGTTTTTCTGGGAACTTTCCAAATCTTAATGATTGATTAATTATATCTTTTAATAGAGAAGCTATGAAATCAACACAGTCTTTAACAATGAATGTAGGAATTTCATCCCAGCCTGCCGAACGTTTATTTTTCATAGATCTAATAATTTGTTTTGTTTCATTAAAATTAATGTGACGGAAATTAAAGGGTGTTTTTGATGTGGAATTTAAATTGGCCATTTGCTGATTTACTAATGTTGGGGAGGATTTAACATTTAGCTTTTTAGTAATATTTATAAAATGTTCGTTAAAACAAGAAGCTACTTTTTTTGGACATTTAACTACACTTTTATGGTATATGACTTCTTCAATGCCGTCTTTGAGATTTTTGCCTATTCCCAATTCTTTTTTTATGACCTGCCATGCTGCTTTGCTTTTACATGGCGCATCTCTTATAAAATCATCATTTGCTTTTCTTTTGGCTGCTTTAATAACTTTTTTTAATATTTTGTTGTATAATTTGTAGTAGGATTTTATTTCAATACTAGTTGAGTGCTGGGCTAGTTTGTGGAGATATCTTTTATTTTCACTTGAGATTTTTATTCCTTGGGTTACCCAGTTTAATTTATTTGTATGTTTTTGACGCACATTTCTATATGGAAATGAATCATAAAAGCATTGTAGGAATTTTCTAAGGAAATTTTCATAATTTTGATCCACAGTTAGATTTTCATTGAATGTCCAGCTTACGCTTGAAATGGAGTTTACAAAATTTCTACGAGCGTTTTTGTTAAAATTTCTTTTTAAATGGTTTCCCCCCGTACATTGAAAAGCGGTTGGACTATCAACACTGATAAGAAGAGCGCTATGATCAGAGAGACCTAGTTCTTCCACAAATTTTTCCCTGCATAAAGTTAATTTATTAGTTAGAATATTATCAATGCATGTGCCGCTGACACTTCTTGTTACTTCTTTAAAATTTATTGCAAATCCGTGTCTATCTAATATGCTTATAAAATCTCTAACATGATTGTCATTTTCTTTTAATACATTGACATTACAGTCAGTGGCAATGTAAATTAGACCCTTATACTTTTTTACTTTTGATAAAAACTTTTCCAATTTGTTAAAAAATGATTTCAATGTGCATCGATATGGTACCCTATATAAAAATACAACAAGTACAGATTTTTCTAGGTTGGTTATCTCAACTACTGAGCATTCAAAAATAAAATCCTCATTTAAAAACTTTAGATCATTTCTGACTGTGAAATTTAGATTTTTGTTAGAATTTAAAAGAATAGCAGAACCTCCACTTGAGTAACCGATTTGCCTTGTATAATAATCTGCAACATAAAAATTATCCAAACTATTTAAAATCAATACATTTTGATCTTTCAACTTATGCTCATTTAAACACAAAACAGAGACATTCTTTACATTTTCTAGAATCAAATTTAGTTCATGTGTTTTTTCTTTTATACCCTGGATGTTTATATGCATAAGAAATTCTTTACAACTACAAGTGAGGTTACTGAGGCTATTTCTTAAAATTTTCCTGCAATTTGGTTCATTTTCTATGCTAGTTATATTATTGTTTACACATTGAAGTAGTTGGAAGCTCTCTATGCTAAAAAAACATTTTTTCTACTACAATTTTCATCTTCACTCACAACACAGCTCTCACTATAACTTTCACCAGACAGGCCCTCACTCACAACACTAGCACTGTAGGGGGTAGCAGGAAGCATAGCTGATGGTGACAGGTTGGTAGGTGCCGGTGCCGATGATTGG
Organism: Neoaliturus tenellus; assembly: GCA_030545055.2. Taxonomy (NCBI): domain Eukaryota; kingdom Metazoa; phylum Arthropoda; class Insecta; order Hemiptera; family Cicadellidae; genus Neoaliturus; species Neoaliturus tenellus. The sequence continues at coordinate 15,499,624 of CM061534.1, read as the reverse complement.
CTGCATTGCTGCTCTCTCTGGAATCTGTCAAGGTCTGGGCTGGTAACGCAGGGTTGCGAGGATGTCACATGCTGGGTAGTGGTTGACAGGTTGGTGCTTGTCGATGATTTACTGCTGCGTTGTTCTTTCTGGACTTTGTTTATGTCTGGATTGGAAGTTTGCGGAGTCATCACATGTTGGGTCATGGTGTGCTTGGATGGTGAGGTAAAAATGTTTACCTGGCCTTCAAAGGATAAGGTTAAATTTCTCTCTGTGTAAAGTTTGGTAACAAGGCTTTATACGTTAGATATAAATTCTTTGTAGGTATATCCATTTTTTAACTTACGGGAACTAAGCTTGTCATAGAAAATTATGTTGACAGGGACTCCTGTCTCGCATTGAAAATCCACTATGTTTTTTGCAAAGACTTCAGGTAATACATGGTCACGTACACAGCCCATGAAATTGCATACTAAACTTTTAAAATTTTGTGATTTGAAGTCATCTCTTAGGGATTTAAAAGCTTGGTTGTAACTATCTTCTGTAGGTTTCTGAAAATACTGTTGTTTGGTAATGAGGCCATATACTGCACTACCATTTTTTGCCTTCTGAAGTGATAGATTTCCACTTAGACAGTTAGAAAGCTTGGGTTTTCCAAAATGGTCCCTAAAAGTAGTTGCCACTCCTTTACTCATCTGCTTCTCTTGTCCAAAGTCACCGGAGATGCAATGCGAAAAAGCAACTGAAGTGTCAAACTGATACATTTTTATGACATTTTTCATATTACCTTTTATGAAATTTATTTTGTTGATGTTATAGTTTTTAGAAAAAATAGTTTCCAAAATGTCTGTGATAAAACCAGAGATTTTTAATTTCCCATTTTTATTTAAGTGCAGTCCTTGTTTAGTGTGATGGTGTCTTTGTAGGAAATCTGTTTCTATAATATACGTGGATTGGATGCGGGAAGCCAGTTCTTTGATATAATTATTTAATAATTTAATCTTGGTGTTTAATGGGTCAGATGCCTTTAAATCATAACGATTTGGGATCGTGCAGAGTATAACAGGAGTATTTTTGCTGAGTGAAACCAGTGAGTTTTCAAGAGATCTATAGATTGAGTTGAGATCATCTTGCAGAACATTGTTTGTTCCTCCTAAAATAAGAATGGCATCATGCTCTTTTGACTTTGTAGCTGCATCTATTACTTGTTGAAGCTTAGCATTTGGCATGATAGTTGCTTTAACCTTGATTTTAGAGCATGATTTTTCAATATTTTTTCTTAAATATCGCCCTTGACTGTCTGAAAAAATTGAAAGATTAACGTTTTGTGATGAAGATGTGTTTAGTAACGGTGAAACAAGGTTGGGTTTAGTGATGGATTTTTCTTGGTATTTTTTTGGGGATGAGAGATTCGTTGAGGAGTTGATTTCCATTTTATTTCCGTCAGAGTCATCAAAGATTGTAGTACTGAGTACGTCAAATCTGTTGCACGTCGTAACTTCTGCAATTTTCATAACATCCTTTGTACTAACTTGTTCTTTATTTTGTTTCCTTGTTACTATGGTCCAGTTTGTTTGATTGGTACAGTCTACGTCTACAAGCAGAGCTTTGTCTGTATCGTCCTTTGAAACTTCTTTACTTGTGGTAGCGCAATTCATTAGCAATGACTTTTGAAGACAGGAACTCATCTTGGTACTGTTTAATAAAACATAGGCAAGATGTGTTCTTTTTCTTAAGATAATTTCTTCACTCAGCAGGGGGCAGGTGAAGTCCTTTAATAAACTACTACTATCCGGCTTCAGTTGTTGGATATAGCCAATTATGATTTCAGTCATAGCTAATACAAAAATTCCACAATCGTAGCTATTTTCCTGCTGAGGTGCCGTTTCGAAATGTGTGAAGTCAGGTTCCTTTTCCTTGTCTTTACTTATGTAACAACAGATTTTCCTTGCAATGTCTTTAGCATGTTCAATGTTGTAACGTTTTAAAGAGTCGTAGTGATAAAATTTAGCTTGTGAGTTTTCATAGACAAGTAAGCTCCAATGGGAGCCCACTCCTTTTACATTTTTTGTCATCCGTAAAGCTTCTTCAGTGTCTTTGCTGTCATTAACAGGGAAAAAAATGTATTTTGCACCCTTTATGTTTACACCATCCAGGAGAAATCCATGGTCTGGGAACATTTTTATTGCTTGGCAAACTGTTGGGTCTACACAAATGATTTGGTTATCATTTAAAACTGAATTATTTAGGAACTGACAGTGTTTTAAAATAGCTCCATCAGAAATCCAGTTTGGTCCCAACATATTTACAACCATCTCTTGTGTTTCTGAATCACTGTCTTTGATTTCATTTGTAGTTATTTCCTTAGACATCTGATTACCGTTGACAGTAAATGGGCTACTAATAGCCAGAGGTTGGTGTGTCATATATGGTAACTTGTCATTCAATTGGCTAATGCTTTGTTCTTTTTTGTCCAATTTTATATTTTCGTTAGATGAATAGTCAGGGGTTGATTCATTTGATGGTTTATCTACACTATCTTCTAATGATAAGTGTAGAGATGGTTTGAGGCTATTTTTGGTGAAGCTCTGTTCAGCTTCTTTTAAAGCAGAAGAAAATGTTTCGCTCCTCTTATACTGCTGACAGAAGCGAGATTTATTCTCGGAAAAAAGGTATACATAATTTTCTTTAATATTAAGACCTGATTGCTTTGATCCATAAAAAGTAACATTATATTTTATGATTTTTGAGCTTTCATCAATACTTTCTATGATAGCTGGCCAGTAGGGGAATCCTTTGACTTTGGCAAAAACTTTATCCCCTATCTTGAATTTACCTTTTGCCAAAACTGTCATAATAATGATTAGTAAGCTTTGTTAAAGTTTAAAGCAATAAAGAACTATTGGATAAATAATGAACACTAATAATATCAAACTTGACAGATTTTATAAATTTCATCAGCCTGAAATATCCATATTAACTTTCAGTTTTGGATTGAAATTAAAGTTCCACAGATATTATTCCCATATTAGAAGCAGAACATTGTTAGTAAACAAACTAGTAATCACTAGAAGGGTGGCAGGTCTCAAGCCAAGAAGCTCCGTTATCTACAGTCCAAAGGTCAGGACTCCTTATCTCTGGCCGCTTCTTATCAATTCTGGAAATTATCTTGCAGTTCCAAGAAAATATTTTTGTTAAAAACCTTTTTATCTCTTTAAGTTTTTGAAGATGGTAATTTGTACTCACATACTTTAACACCTAAGAGTAAACTCAACACTTTGGTATAAATCACATGTCAGAAAAGTTAAAAAAAAACACTATTTTATGCATAAAATGAAGGAGCACTTTTGTAGCAGCCTAATTGCACCATGTTCACTCACTCCCAAAGCAAGATAATCAAATGAGCATTTGCTGAATATTTCAGTACGTTTAGACTAATGTAAAGTCAATAAAAGTTCTCTCAATAATTTTACACCCTAGCATTCAATTTTGATGAAGGTTTGTGTGGTCACTTGTCAATATTAATAATATGGCTATTAAAAATATTTTGTGTAAAAAACTCGTAGAGAAATTTACTATAGTTAAATTTAGGTATACATACACTACTGTCTAAACTATTTATTATCGGCAGACCTATTGAGTTATTTTAATTGGTCGAAGTAGAAGGTGGCTACTATCAAGCTTTGCTGTAGGTAGATCATTTTATTAAAATTAATTTATTATTTTTAACTTCTTATACATTTCTTAAATTACTGTAGGAGAATAATCTGTTGATTTCAAGACCCTGATCAACACACTTATATCCAAGCTTTAAGAAATGGGTTAAAGAATCCGCAATGTCAACAATCCATGTTTTAATTATAAGATGAATACAAATGCAAGCATTAAAAGCTTATCAGCAGCATCGACTTCAAAATTTCTCAGGTTGACAGTTGATTCTGAACTTAAGTTCTCTACACACATAGATTCATAAAAAAAATTAAATTCTTTATATTTTTCTCCAAAAGTATTAATAAACTGTGCTCAATTTTTAGTTTTTAAGAAATTTTGTTTTGAAAATTTTGAAGGTGTTTTAAGAGTAAATCATTGGTTACTAATATGGGGTAGTTGTTTGAACAAGAATTTTAATAGAATATTTCTGATTCAAAAAAAAAAAAAAAAAAAAAAAAAAAAAAAAAAAAAAAAAAAAACTTTAAGGCTAATAAATCAGAGACTTTTCATAAAACACATAGGGTTTCATTGATTCTAACATTTTAACACTTCATAGTCAATATCCCTCCGGGCATTTAATGTTTCATCCTCCGAGTGTTTTTAAGGATTTCTAGACTTTTAAATCAAAATTAATAAAAAAATATTTTATGACCTGTATTATAAATGCATAAATTATATTAAAGTAGATAAAATAGACTATTTAGCAATACACAAATTGTTACCCTTACTTATTGTTGACAAAAATAGGCTACAGGTTAAAATTTAAAAAGTACAAAAAAAATATTTCATGTAACTTTGCTCCCCTCTGAAATAATTTTAGGCACATATAATACAAATTCCAAGATATATACCTTATTTTAGAATTTTATGGAGAACAAGAAAATTTACAATTACTATGGTCAAGAAGCATTTGAAAAACTTATATGACGAATAAAACAAAATATGTTCTACTGCACGTACCTATATGGGATTAATCCCATAAGAATACATATTGTAAAATCAAGCTAGGAACATTACACTAATTCCTACATATTTATCATTATAAACTAGGTGAAACATATTAATTTACTCTAATAATGCAAATTACCAGTATTAATAACACTTTTAATAACTCATAACCTTAAACCATTGGTAAACTATGTATTTCACTGTTTACGAAGTTAGCAGATGGCAACAGTTTTGTCTCAGATGTTTTATAGCATATTACAAGTAACCAATCGCGTTCCGCCATTTGAAGTGGGTGTGTTCAGAAAGCTTGGAATCTATTGGCAACATCAGTAACGTTTAAGGTTCAATTCCGGTTGATAACCATAAACACCCGAAGGTCGGAAAGCTGGGCAGAAAAATCGTTGAAAAACACCCAGAGGGATTTATTATTGAACTTTGTAAGTATAGTACACTCCCTCTAAACCAGCCAACTTTTAACCGGTCTCCGCTTTAACCGGCCTTCACTGACACAAAAATAACATCTTTTTAACTAGCCATTTGCTATAACTGGCCATGTTTTGCCGGAAACGTAGTTTTCTTATCTACTGTATCATTCAATTCAACATTACATATTTCATATTGACGTTTTCAGACCAATTAAAATGTAACGTCCTGGACAGAAGTGAATGCCACTGGAAGTCAATGAATTTGGACCTACTATCCAATAAAGAAACAAATTATTAGTTTAGGTTTGTTGTGGATTTCATGAGTGTCGGATGTCAGCTACAAATCATACAGTAATGTATTTAAAGTTGTTTTTCAAGTGATAATTATTTTTAGAGCATATAAAATTGTAAATTTGCGTTCTTATATGAACATCGGTTTAACTGGCCAATTCATTATCCAGCTGCGACCTGGTGTGAGGTGGCCGGTTAAGAGGGAGTCAACTGTGGTATTCCAAAAATCTATAAATTTTTCACCATAACTTTTAAAACCACCACAGTAGCCATAGGAATTTTGTCTCCTATCCTAAACATGAAACATTTAAAAAATCTCCTAATTTTATGACAATAAAACTTTATTGTCAAGAAGTGCTCACTGAAAACATGTTCCTTTTTAAATTAACTATAATAAGTTTTCTATGGACATATTCTCAATGTAAATTATTAAATTTGTTATGAGAATAAAATTCTTGATAGATGGATTGGTTACTGACCTGATCCTCGTTCTCATCAGCAAAAGTGATGGAGGTTAGTTTGTAGTTGTGCAGCAGAAGATACTCATTGATGAGGAAGTTGAGAGCCCGCTGCTCATGAGGCTTGATGGGTTCCACTTGCAGCACATTCACATTTTCCGCTGTTGGAGTCTCACACTCTATGTCAACAATTTTGTTAAAATTCCAACCCTTCAGAAAAGACTTTAAAAATATCCCCATACCAGAAGACTTGCTTATATGGCAAATTTCCATTTAAATTTGGCGATTTCTTGATTTATGCCATAAATACACTCATCACATCAGACCTGCACACTCAGCGAATTTAGAAAATTAATTTGGTATTTTAAATTTTCCTCATAAACACCATGGGAATGATTCTGTAGATTTGCAGCTATGGGGGTGTTGTAAGCAAATGGTCTGCCTAAAAATATGATTTGTAAGAACATTCTTTATGCAGATGGTACTTCTTTTTGGTTCTAGAGTAACATTCCAAAACAGTCAAATTAGGTATAGATAGGGTGATTAAAGATTTTACATCGTGGTTTGAGGCCAACTGTTTGGAAGTAAATGAAAATAAAACAGATTCATATATTTTTAATCCAAAAAGTTTTGTTTCTTTAGATTGGAATATTTTTTTGTTATCTATTTTAACACGGGGTTTTGATTTGTTTCTATTTTGTTTGGTGTAGAAGGGATATAAAATATGTTTTAACCAAATTTATTAATAATTTTTTTCTTCTGAGATACCTAGTGTTTCATTAATTCAAGATCTTCATCCTTATTCACTGTCTTACCGGTAACTTTCAAATTAAAGCCATCTGCATAAAGACATAATTTCCAGTCCAGTTTGAACAGTGGTCCAGTTTGAAAACCTCTCGAGTGGAGTTAGTGTGATTTTTCTATAAACATAACCTTAATTTTCATTAATAATTATAATTATTATAATGCAAAACCTATGTTTTTTCTGCAGAAAATCTCAATAACTCCGTCATTTGTAGTTAGATTCTTACAAACTTGGTATCATTGATTAGATAATTTAATTAATCAACTTTTTTGTCTCTCGTAAAATATTAGAGGTTTTAAAAATTTTAAATGGTTGCGTCGGAAAAGAATAATTGTTTCCTGGACATGAACATTGGTGTGATAAAGGTGCATGCTACATATGAACTTAACAGAACCATCCATTATGGAAATAAAAATTATTAAGTATAAAAAAATTAAATGGTGGCTAACGGCTAACCAAAGCATTATAGGATATTTATGTTTATATATGAACTTTTTTCTTTCTTTTGGCTTGCTCAATAAGCTGGAATAGTTTCGGATAGTCAAAGCTGGACACCCTGTATATTGGCACAGATTAAAGAACCTTCTACAGATATCTGACTGAATACGCAAGAGTGTTGCGGCGGGCAGTCGTAGTTGTAACGCCAAAGCCTAGGAGCGCTGCCGTCAGTCCAACGCCAAACGGAGGAGGGAGGTTGGTGGGGATTGAGGGGTAGTGACGTCACAACACCAAAGCCCCCTCCCCCGCGCCACCCGCTGGAATATGTTGAGGCACCAGCGCCGCCAGAATCCACGCCCGCCAGCCGCCACTGCCGCCAGTCCCCAGTGGCCAGTAACTCTGTGAGGATGCTAGTAACTCTCTGCAGCCCGTGCCATTCGCGTTCATGATCACGCGTTCATTTTTACTATGTAAACAGTAATATTTTTTAACATTCGGCTCGTCATGTCGAATACAAAGTGTTCATATAAAAACTGTTTCAACAGTTCCTCCAAATACAGAGGATTGAAAATGTTTCGTTTTCCTCGAGACCGGATGCTAACTCAACTTTGGATTAAACATTCAGGTGAGAGAACTAATATTGCGATTAAAGTCATGTGATTAAATTCTTTTGTTGCGTTTATATTTTAGAATTAACTAACAGACACAAGTCAATCGAACTGTAAAAACTGAGATTTTGGTGTGAAGAAAATAGGCCTATGTTTCATTGAAAAGAACGCTTAAAATAAACAGACAAAAACCTCAAATTAGTTAAAATATAAAACCTTTATACCATTATATCTTATACAACGCTCACAGAAAACCAATAGATGGAGCACGCCAGGCCAGCTGAAGAGCGAGTATTTCACTTGAGAAGATGGCGGCTGCCTTCCGTGACTCACCGTGGTGGCCAGCGCTATAACTATGTTAGATCGTTTATTTTTACTGTTAATTCAGAACGGACAACACATTAAAAACCGTCTCAATCAACTGATTAATTTGATAGAGTACTAAATTTAAAACAATCTACCCAGCTTTAACTTGTTATGGTTAACTGTTGTTATGTTTTTAATTAATTCTTAAAAATATTGCAAAAGTGCAATAATTAATATACTAAGTGATATTTTCGGAAAAAACACAAATATTGTGTCATCTAATAAACACAATGATTTTCACGGACAGCAAAAATGTCCCCGATAAGTATTGTACTAGACAGGATTTTCATTATAATGTAAGTTCAGTATTAAAACGAGATTAAAATAATTAATGGTATTCCTTTAATGTTTGTTTGATTACTATCTTGTTTAGTACAACCGTTATAAACTTTGCAATTTAATGGTAACGAATTTTAATACCGCAAGTAGGCTATTTTGATCGAAAATATCCAACTAGGCATTCGAACATTTGTTATAATGGAAGTAATCACTTCAGTGAATTCGCTTTATTGTATGAAAAATGCAAATCCGAGTAGGCCTATTTTTAGGACATTTTGGGTAAGATAATGTATTTTAAGTTTTAAGTAATCTTATGCTTATTTATAAAAAATTTTATATTTATAAAAAATTGTATATGATCAAACTGATTTGGTTTTGACCCAATTAATAATTCCACTGAGAAATTAGAAAAATAGAAAAAACATCAAATATAGGGATTGTTTTATCATAAATAGTAAAGTCATGGAACTTTAAAAAAAAACTTTAAAAAAAAGTTTCTATGGACTTTTTTTAAGTCCATAAAAAATACATGTATACACCACGCATACAGTATAAATTTTAAAATCCCTGAAATATATCGGTAATAATCCCACGAATCTCTTAAACATATTTACATATCCTTTTCACAATAACGTATTTCTATACATATTTTTTCCAATTGACTAACAATTGGACCATAAAATTTACAATTCATTACATTTTGTTATTATTTTTTGAACAAATACGGGGAAAATATACAAATACGTATTGTTTTTGTCTCAGGTAATCCCGATCTCATTGGACAGTCTCCGACGAAACTAAATAAAAGCAAAAGACTTTGTGAACATCACTTTAACAGAAAAGACATTCTTCCAAGTGGCAGACTTATTTTCAATGCAGTCCCCAAGTGCTACATCGCTCCCGACGACGTCGCAGCTACACCGGCCCACTCGTCGCCACTCGCCGGTCCCAGCACAAGCACAGCCACGGCCTCTACCAGCCCTGGCCCAGCCCGAACGCCTCCACACCGCCGTCCACCCCCTGCTGCAACCTCCACCGAGGACGGATCTACTCCTGCTAAACGGCCACGTATTGAACCACCTTCACCTTCTCCTGTGCTTTTGCGTCAAGCTACCACACCCAGAAAATATCAACGCCTATCTCTTCCAACTTCACATCTTTCACCAGAACTATTGCAGTCACCTAAAGTAACAACACCATCTTCTTTATTTTGGATTTCAAATGCTTCCCCATCAGAGAAAAGTAATAATATGTCATCTTCTACATCCAAAAAAACTCCCACCAACAAAATAAACATAAATCGCAAATTATTCTCAAATACTCAACCAACAAGATCATGTGAAAAATTGGAAACACTTACCAAAATGTTAGCTGTTAAGAGAGCAACAATATCAAGGTTAAAACGCACTTTTTTGAAGAAAAAAAAAAATAACAAGAATTCAAAGCTGAGTAATATTCCAGTTAAAAGTTCTGATGGAACCATTTTATTGAATATGCAGCTTCATAAGAGGAGGCAGCCTTGGAAAAAAGAAGAAAAACGATTTGCTACATCACTTTACTTGCGATCACCATCTTGCTACCGATTTCTGTCAAAATCACTGATATTACCTGGTATTTCAACTATCAAGGCATGGATCTCATCAAAAAAATGTTTCAAACCAGGATTTACAAACCAATTGATGGAAAAAATCAAATGCAAAGCTAGTAGCATGGAAGACATGGAAAAAGCTTGTGTGCTTATGTTTGATGAGATGGCAGTCAAGCAAGCACTAGAATACTCCTCAAATTTTGACTTGATTGAAGGCTACGAGGATATTGGAACTTTTGGACGACAACCAAAGATTGGCAAGCAAGCGTGTGTTTTTATGGTCCGTGGTTTATATTACCAGTGGAAAATGCCCGTTGGATATTTTGTAACCAGGAATGGATTAACTGGTTGCCAGACGAAAACATTGATTCTACAATGTATCGATAGTTTGACAAATGCTGGTCTCGATGTCAAAGTGTTGGTATGTGACCAAAACAGCACAAATCGAACTGCATATAATGCCTTGGGAGTGTCAATAAATGAACCATGGTTTGAACATGTCGCTAAAAAAATTCACGCATTGTTTGATGTGCCACATCTCATTAAGTCAGTTCGAAACAACCTCCTAAGTCATGATTTTACTTATGACGATAAAGTAATTTCTTTCGAAGACATAAGACAGCTATTTCGTATTGATTCAAGCAGTACTTCTACAAGAGCCGCCCCAAAGTTAACTCCTGCTCACGTAAACCCTAACAGTTTCCAAAAAATGAATGTGGCCCTTGCAACACAATTGATGAGTCATACTACTGCTTCAGCTCTTAGGACGGCAATTGGGACAGGGCAGCTACTTACAAGTACAGCTCTAAATACTGCCGAGTTTATGGATTTTATGAACTCTCTTTATGATGTGTTAAACAGCCGATCGAAAAAATCAAAAAATCCCGACAGTAACGCTCTTAGTTACAACAATCGTCGCAGTACTGAATTGCTAAACAAAGCGCTCATGGTTTTTACAATGATGGAAAAAGTTGGAGCAAAAAACCCCAAACCACCTTGTTTCAGAGGAATTCTTTTGACAATTAACTCTATTTTATCATTGTTGAACAGCGAAAGTTGTGAGTACATATTGACGTCTAGGCTGAACCAGGACCCTTTGGAAAATCTCTTTTCCAGCATTAGGCAGCGAGGTGGGTGGAACAAAAATCCAACAATACGGGTTTTTCGAAGTTCCTTAAGACTGTTCTGTCTACAATACCTCGTGGAGCCACCAAAAACCACGTCATATGACCCTGACTATGACCAGGTCTTAGACATTGCGAACACAGACACATCCACGGATGCTGGTTTAGTTTCTCAATCTACAACAGGGACAATCGTGGAGGCAGCTCTTAGCAGTGACGGCGAAGCTGACGATGAGGAGGAGGAAGAGGATTCTCTGGTCGAGGACTTACATCCTGAACCCGTCACCCTGGAGACTTGCTCTCAACAATATTACGGTGGATACCTGGCAATGATGTGCTTCAAGAAGTTCAGGTGTGATAAATGCCTTCTTCATTATTGCGATGTAAATTCTACTCTTGACGATGCCAATGAAATGTTAATACTTCACAAAACCTTTCCGAATATCAAAATTGGCTCATCATCTGGCTTGAGAGCACCATCAGAAAAACTAAGAGTTATAGTTTCCAAATCTCTTGAAGTTTACAAAAAATATTTCAAAGCAATTGCTCATAAAAATAGAGTTGTCGCCAGGCTGATGAAACTTACCAGGAAAAGATTATCTAATAATCTTATGACAAACATCGACTGTAAAGAGCATGAGACATACCTGATCTTTACACTGTTCAGAATTCTGCTATATAAACAGTGTAAATGGATAACCTCAACGCTGAAGACGGCATCAATGGACAAACTGAAAATCCTTCATCACATGTAGTACGGTAGGCCTAATGTTTTCGAAAAGAAACAACGATTTATCGAGAACTTTGCAGATAGTCTGAATTTAATTGCCGCCATTTGAAATGTTTGTATAAAATTATTTCGCGCTGCCATTTTTTGTAAAATAAAGTTGATTATAGAAATATCGCCTTGTAAAATTATTGAAATGCCCCAAATTTATTTATTTTAAATAATAAATTTGACATTTCATAACTAAGTGTGTACGGAAGGGTTAAGGTGCTAATGGTAGTCTTTGAGAATTAAATTACGTGAAGCGAAAGACAAGTTAGTTCAGCTTTTATAAGTGTTCTAATGTTAAATTATGTCAATGTACGAATTTATTTACACGGTAAATAGGAAATATCTTTTTAAAGAGAATAATTTAAAGATGTTTAACTATGCGATGCTTTTTGTAATACCACTGTTACACTTTTGTTATTTTCCTATAAAATTTTCAGTGGGTAATATTGCTTTCAAAAGATTTTCATGTACATAATTTGTTTTATTCACTAATGATTAAAAGTGTATCTAAAACGGTGCTAATTACCATCGATACATTTTACTTTAATCCTTTATATTCATTCCGATATAATATGTACTAATCTTACAACATTGTCTTATGCAAAAAATATATTTTCTATGCTTATAATGTAAAAAGGTTTCTGCCAATCATGTGTTCTGTTTTAAAACTGTAGGCCTAGCAAATTCTTAGGGGTCAGTTGTTTAATGCTAATCCCAGGTTTTGTATTGTTATTTTACTGCCACCTTAAAATAGAATTATATACATATGAAAATTGCAGTCAATGAAGAATATATTTTACTAAAGGTTCTAAAAAATTTTCTATGTATCTTAGTGATTTAAAAAAAATTCTGCTTTGTTTACACGAAATAAAGTGTTTTGCTTGGGTGGACAGATATTGTTAGTGAGTTAAGATGATCTACTTTGAGGTGCTGTGTTAAAATTTGGTGATGAAAAATATTAACAAAATCTGACAGGAGCGAAAAAATCTGCCAATTCAAACGAAGCTCGTTTGAATGGATAGGCCTGTCTGTGGTTCCATTGTCTATATATTTAAATGGGTCAGTCATCAAAAAAATATATTAAATAACAATTCATTAAAGTTACTATCAGATATTAACTAACTATATACTCTTCAGTCTACAAACTACTCAGGTAGAGTCAGTCACTCAATCAGCGAGATTAGTGAGAACGAGAATTGGAAGAGTGAAAAGTGGGATGAACTACGAACGAGTGTCATACAATCGGGATCGGTGGTTCTCCGCCATCATCGTAACGTTCGGAGAGGGGCAACGAGTGGTTGAGGAGAGGCGATACGCCACCGCCACGGAGCAGCTGCGCCGATGCGCACGATATCTAGTGAGTATAAACGGAACCATTTCCTCCTCTCCCCGCAACCCCCTCGCCCACCGACTCCGCGCAGCGTTTTTACAGCCTCAGTCAGACATCTGTAGAAGGTTCTTTAATCTGTGATATTGGTCAGACGTCTGACCTTCACTACTATGACTACTATCATAATAGCTCCTTCTTCATAGATTTTTTTTTATTAATAATGATTAAATCTTTACAGTTAATATTAGGTATACTATTACACTAAATTTCATACCTGTGGCTACTGTTAGGTTTGCACGAAGGGCACAGATTGTTTCTTTGGCTTTTCTCAGTTCAAACTCCAGAACAGCAACCCTTTCATCTACACCTCGTTCTCCATCTTCCGAAAACCTCGAAATGTCCAGTGAGTCCAAAGTAGCTTGACTTGATGAACGAGCTAAAATAATAAACAATTAATTAGTTTTACTTCCAACTGAGGATCTAGTAGAGTACTAATTGACATTAGTGTACCGTGTGTGAATTGCATGAAAATTAACATTCTTTAAGGATCGAGTACCAGGTTAACCGAGCCTTGCTCGTTGATTTTAATTCACTTTTGTTATTAAATCATTTAATACAACATTTAATCAAGCTATTAAATCTACACCAGACTCTTCACAGCTGTTAAAAAAATGCTTAAAATTAACGTTCCTTTATTTTTGTTTACTTTTATTTGTTTTTCGTTACCAAAATAGCAACCCATAAAAACCAATGTTAAAAATTATGACTTTTAAACTTAAAATAAGACCAAATTCGATTTTTCCTGGGATTGAGGTTGTTTCTAAACTTATTTTTGGGCCAAAACACTCTTAAATGCAAAGTTTAAGCAAAATCTAACCGCTAGATTTCGAGATCGTGGAACACAAATCCCTTCAGACATTGCTCGTATTGTAGTATAGGATTCATTCCTTCTTTAAAAAATATCCAATTTATCAATCAAAGTTGTCGAAAGTCTAGATTTTGTGGAGTTAGATCATCAAGTCTACTAGGTATTGGGTTATGCATTTAAGGGGGATGGTTTAACAAATAAATTTTGGTTTGCACAGATTTAATTTGGAATAAATAATTATAACTAATATTAAACTTTTTCCTCAGTTGAGTAAAAATAGAATCTACTGCTTTGAATTAATAACTCAATATTTTTTAATTACTAAAAAAATAGTTTAAATTAATATCTAATAATTTTTTTTTAATTCATGATCATCCCAATATAAAATCTGTTGGCCTTATTAAGACCCATGGGGGATGAGAGTATGTAGGTTTGCTGCCATATGGGTTTTGTTGGTAAATATAAGTTAAACCCTGCCTAGTGAATCTACATACCAAATTTTATCAAGTTATGGTGTTCTTATTATTTTCCCCATAAACCCCATAGGGGTGAGTACATTGGTTTGCCGCCATATGGGTTTTGTAAGCAAATATTTAAGTTAAACGCTTTCTAATGAATGTACATAACAAATTTTCAAATTTTATCAAGATATGTCAATAAACAAGATAGAAGATTTTTTTGATTTCCATAAGAATAACATCGAAAACATAACTTTTGGATTTCCTCCATAATCATTGAATCTAAGTAAAAAATTCAAGATAGGCCTTCTAGATTGTTTGTTTTCAAGCTCTTTTGAATGAATTCAATTTAAATTGTTGAATTTTATAAATTAAAGTGAGAAAAATCCAAAACCCCATTTTTTACTCTTTTGAAACCCCATAAAACTCAGTTCCCATGGTCCGATCATTCTGGTTCGCGAACTCATGCAAGTAGATGCTGGCTTACACCCCCGTACCAAATTTCATCAAAATTGGAGGTTCCATCAAAATTTATCTTGTCACGGACACACACACACATATGTATATACTTATACATACATATATATATATATATATATATATGAACACGGCAACACCTTGAAAAAACCTACAAGGTCAAATATATCACACAACTAAAAAGGAAGTTCACCGTGTTGTCACTAAGAAGTTTGGAAAGGGCCTGCCAGCTGGTGACCGACAGCAAATTTTTAAGGGCCTAAATTTGGGATGAGAAAATTGTAAACTCTTCAGAATACACAAAACTTAATAGTCTTATATTTTTAAGATACATCAAGAAGTCTGTACAATTTGAAACCAACTACTTCACCACTTTCCATACTAAACTCAAATTTTTCAATTCATATGTTTTATTATCTTTATTATTTACAATTAATTGTTATCAATTTGGATGTTCTGAAGAAGAAGTATATTCCGAATATAAAAAATTCTTATTTAATTTGGTTTTATGTGATTTTATCAACTTGAACAAACGGTTTTTTTTGGCTTCTCAACAAAAATCTGCCTTTTTTGGATACCTCAAATAGCACAGTCCAGGCCTTAGGTCTTACCGTGACTACTACTGTAATAATGTATTCCCTATAGGAAATTCGCTAAAATATGATGGTTCAGAACTTCTTTTCTTCTTTTGCGGACCTGGATAAACTCGCCATCTTCTCTCTGGGTGTTCAGGACGCAGATGTTCAAAGGAACAAGGTTGCGGGGCATCATCCCCGAGAGCGTCTCATCCCATTGTAGCTCCTGTTGGGCAGGATTTCGGGCTCCACAGCGGCAGAGGCAAACTTTGTTTTTTATGGTTGCGGTCAACCCGTCGCACATACGACAGGATTGTCGTCAAAAGCGACAAAATGTACCTGATTAAAAAACTTGTAGGGACAAGGGGGAGTTTCTTGCCCTGCTCCCGCCGTGTTGCTGTAGTTGATTGTAAGGGCAGTAATTCTGGAGGCACCATTAGGAGCCTCTGTCGCATAGAGTGACCGGTCTTGCCTAAATGGGTGTGAGGACGATGCACTCAACTTGCCCACATCTAAATATCTCGATTGGAGATACGGTGCACAAGGCCTGGTGGATTCTGGGTCAGCCCGTTGTCTCATCTTTCTTGAGCTTTACATCACGTTGTCATCTTCTAGGCTCATAAAGATAGCCAACCTTAACTCATCTATCTGCTGGACTGCGCCTAAAGCCCCTATGCCCATCATTTATGAACCCAGTTTCAAATTCAAAATTGAAGGTTTCTTTTGTGTTTGGAGCTTTTGGGTTGCAAAGGACCTGTGTTCTCCTGTCATCTTAGGAGTGGACTTTATTCAGTGCACTGGGTTGATTTTAGATTTAGGTGTACGCCAGCGCTACTTCAGTTTTTCGCGCCAGGTGTCTATCCCTTACTCTGACTGGGTGGTTGGTGGCGCCGCTGTGATCAAGCCTGTCGCAGACAGCGAGACCAAACCTGATCCGTAGGGTATCTGACTCAGGCGGAGCGGAAGCCATCAGAGAACTCTGCAACCGTTTTCCTGATGTGCTGACACCAAAGCTTGGGGTCACCAAACTGTTAGAATAAAAAATTCGTTAGATGAACACCAGCTGTCCAGTAAGATCCCACCCGTATATAATGGCGCCACCCAAGATGGAAACCCTGTGTGTTATCATCAATGACCTTCTCGAAAATGGGGTGATCGATCCTTTACGCTTAAGCTATGCAAGTCCAGATTTCCTTGTGCCAAAGCCGAATGGCAGGTCTCGTATTGTGCTTGACAACAGAAAGTTGAATTTTAAAATTGAAATTAATTGGTACCTCTCCCCGTTTTGCACTCTGCTTTTTATTGGTTCTGTAAGGCCCATATTTTTTGTCAGTTTTCGATCTCAGCCAAGCTTATCATAAGATCCCTTTGAAGGTTGAGTCTCGACCTCTCACTACTTTCTGTGTTCCATGGAATCTTTATCAGTTCACCGAGTTCCAATGGGCCTAGCTGTGGGGCTGGGACCTCTCCTACCCGACTTCTGGATTAAATTTTTCATGATGTCAAATTAAAATTTGTTTTCAACTACCCGTACCTGGATAGAGTACAGTTTTCTAGATGTACAGAGAGAGTTTTCAACGACCACCTAATTCATCTTGAGGAAATTATGAACAGATTGCTTAGGGCCGTCCTTACCGTCAACCCAGGTGGACAAAGGCAGCTTTGCCCAAAATCAAATTTTATTTTTGGGTCATCTGGTGTCTGCATTGATCCAGCTAGGACCCCGACGATCAGGGAGTTTCCTCCTCCTAAAGGTGCCAAGGGTATTCCCCGGTTTGTGGTCATGGTGGGTGTTTTACTGGATTGGCGGCCCCTCTCAACGCTCTCAGGAAGAAGGGTGCCAAGTCCGTTTGGGGTGAAGCTGAGCAGACATCCTTCGAACTTCTCAAGGAGGCCATCATGCAATCTCCCGTCCTGGCCATGTCGGATTTCAGTCAGAAATTCATCCTACAGACAGATGCTTCCTCTTGGCAGTCGCTGCCGTTTTGTCTCAAGAATGGATAGGTCTGGTAGACGATTGTATATGCTTCACGCAACTTGACCCGTTGACCCCCTGCGAGAAGAAAGCTCTTCAGTAATAAGTAGAAATGTTTGGCTGTCGTGTTTGTATTAAAGAAATTCTGTAGTTCCTGAACACAAGGAGTTTCTTTGGAAACCAACAACCAAGCACACTCTTGGCTTCTCGCGAATTCCCGCTAGCTCGGGAAAATCGGTCGACGGGTTGTCCAAATTTCGGCCCTTAAAACTCACTGTCCAACATGTGCGTGGCACAAAAAATTTCATTACCGTACCGATACTCTTTCCAGGATGTATCACTTAACCCATAAAGGTGGGAATTCCAGCTACTTTTTAAAAAGCTAAAAAACCACTAAAAATGGTTATAAGGCCTATTTAAATTTTAATACGGAAAAATAAATTAAAATAGAAAATATATAATGTGAAATAAAGTAGAAACATTACAGAGTTAAGTTGAGATACAGTTTGATTTTTCCATACTGAAGAGTTTTATCGACTGTTAAACATTTTCTCTTAAGTAAATTCAATTAAATGAACTGGCATTTAAAAACAAAAGTCAATATCAATTCTTATCATGTCCTCAAAAGCAAAAGAAACTCTGTTTCTATTATTGTCTACCCTCTCTGTCTCCACCCCCGCAACCCCCCTCTAAAAATTACAAAAAAGATCAGAATTAAATACTGCAATATCATTGTAGGCCTAATCCATAAAACATGCTATTGTAAGACATAGTGTTTTGTGAGTGGGGATGATAGGACATTGAATTAATGGTATGCGAAGAATTGTTTGGCTTGCGATAAATAATGTATTAGAATTTAAAATCTTTCTTTTGTAGTGTTAAATCTAAGAAATTAAGTTGTTTGACTTTTTTGTTTTAGAGTGAATTGTGCTCTATTATCAAAGTAATTCTGTAGTAATTATAGCTTCATATCTTGCGATTAAACAGTACAAGCATGTCAGTGACATATCTAAAGCATGCAGCTATTTTATCTTTGTATTCATTTCGATTAGAAAATATGTATTCAACAAATTTAGTGTTTTAAAAACTCTTTGAACTAATTGAAAAAACAAGTAGCTTAAAATGTAAAAAAATATGCACCAAATGTTAGCCTTATTCGATGTTGTTAATATCTACAAAAATATAATTAAAAGATATTGTTATAGTTAAGAGACAGACACAGATAAGAAATTTTACCACTGAAATGTCACATGAAATCGTGAGTCATTGATAGGATGGCATTCTAATTTGAGTTGACTCTACTAGTTGTGAAATGAATGAATGAATGAATGAAAAAGTGTTTTTATTGCATGTTCAGTACAGAGTTTGCAATATTTCTTATTAACACATTTAGCAATGGTCACAAGAGACCGTCTGCTGAGGTTGTCACTACTAGTACTGCAATAAATCTCTTTTGTCCATTTCCACAACAGAAAAACACACTTTTGTATACAGAAATAAGAACTATAAAAAGGAGAAAGTCATAGTTAAACTATACAACCTATTTTTTCAATATTAATTAAAAATTTGAACCTTAACTATTGTAAAAGCACATTTCATGTAGGCAAACATATAAATTTGTTACCGTAACTAATTATTTTAAGTTTTTTATATTAAGGATATGACAAAAAAAAAAATATATATATATATATATTATACAGGGTGCGGCAAAAAGATCTGACGGTTTTTAAATGAAAATAATTCAAAGATTTTAAGTGATGAAAAAGATTTTATTGCATACTTCAGATCATTGTTAATGGACATTAATAAAAAATTACTAAATTAGAGCTGAAGTTTAAGATTTGAGATGATGTCTTTCAAATGATGTGTGTCTTGCTCAGTACATTCTTTCAATTTCGTATTGAATTTGCCAATCACTTTTCCTTACATTGCAGGAGGACAGGTAGACAATTCAAAATTGGCAAACCTCACATAAATCGCTTAATTGCAGCAAAATTTGGTTCCAGCAAGATAGGGCAACTGCAAATAGGCTATAGCCTATGAGGTGATGGACATATTAAGAAGGAAGATTCGTGGCCAAGTCATCTCGCTTTTCAGGAAAGTTGCATGGCAAGCTCGTTCCCCAGATCTCAGTATTTTTGTGGGGGACTGTTGAAATCAAGAGTTTACACGAATAAACCCGGCTTGTTGGATTACCTGGAGGAAGCCACGTGCCAAGAAATTGTCAAACTGTCTCCTGCTATGTTAGTGAAAGTGTTTGACAACTTCAGAGCATAATTGGAAGAATGCATGGAGCAAGACAGACATCATTTGAAAGACCTCGTCTTCAAATCTTAAACTGAATAAATCAACTGTTATTGAGTAATTTTTATTAATGTCCATTAACAACAGTGTGAAATATGCAATAAAACCCTTTCAAAACTTTAAACGTTTAAGTTATTTAATTTAAAAACTGTCAGATCTTTTTGCCGCACCCTGTATATATATATTATATATATATATATTTATATATATATATATATATATATATATTACATATTTGCAATAGAAAAAGTTAAAATCTATTATATAAAAAGTAGAATAAACTTATTTATTTTATTTTAATTACTTATTTATTTTGAATACCAATACCCCCGTCGCAGCAGACCTGCGTACTCAGCGAATTTCCAATGGAATCTTGGCATAGTTTCTATTTCCCCATAAAATCCATGGGGATGAGAGTATGTAGGTTTGCCGCCAAATGGATTTTTGTTGGTAAATATAAGTTAAACCCAACCTATGGAATGTACATACAAATTTTATCCGGTTATGGTGTTCTTTTTATTTTCCCCATAAACCCCATAGGGGTAAGTACGTAGGTTTGCCGCCATATGGGGTTTTCTAAGCAAATATAAGTTAAACGCTTCCGAATGAATGTACTTACCCAAATTTATCAAGATATGTCAATAAATAAGCAAGATAGAAGGTTTTGTTAATTTCCCTTAAGAATAACACATGGAAACACAGTTTTTGGATTTTCTCGGTAACCATTTAAGCTAGGTAAAAAATTCAAAAATACTAGATTGTTTGTTTTTTTAAGCTCTTTTAAATGGTTTAAGTTAAATTGTTGAATTTTATAAATAAAATTAAAAAAAGCCAAAAACCCATTTTTTACCCTTTTGAAACCCATAAAACCCCGTTCCCATGGTCCGATCATTCTGGTTCGCGAACTCAACCTAGCAGACGCTGGCTTACACCTCTGCACCAAATTTCATCAGAATCTGAGGTTCCGTTCAAAAGTTATCGTGTTCACGGACACGATAACTATATATATATATATATATATATATATATATATATATATACATATGTATCAATTTGAACGAACGGTGTTTTTGGCTTCTAGGGACCTCAAAACGAAAAAGTATTCCCTATATGGAAATTCGCTAAAATCCACAATATAATATATATATTATGTAATCGCAGAGGTGTCCCTACATCGATACAAACGGCAGCTCCCATGAAAACGACGGTAATAGCTTATTTCTAAAGGAAATTCGCTAATATCTCGGTAACCAGTGGACGAAGAGGCAATAATTAAACATACCAAATAGTTTGTTTTTTCGAGCTGAATCTAATGGTGTACACTAAAAGGTAATCAAATAAAAATATCTATGTAAAAGTGGAAAAAACCCACTTTTGAGGGGTAAAATCCCCCACTTTCACTACTGAAGTTAGGCCGATCTTACTGGTTAACGAACTCATCCAAGAGAATCTAACTTTACATGCCTGTACCAAATTTCATGATGATCAGACGATTTTTGCACTAGTTATCGTGTTCACAAGCACTCAAAATTGAAAATTCTATTTCCCATATAAGCCCATGTTAAATTTTTTAGTAAATCGTTATTTGAGCAGTTTTAAATGTGTTACCGATAAATAATCACTACGTATCCAGAAAGTACACATACACATAAAAAGCCACAAGATAATATATATAATTATGTAATCGCAGAGGTGTCCCTACATCGATACAAACGGCAGCTCCCATGAAAACGACGGTAATAGCTTATTTCTAAAGGAATTCGCTAAAAATAGCCTTTTTACGTTAGTGTTACTGATTAAAATTAAATTTCTGAATAAGCTCCCATCTTATTTTCCAAGCAGCTTTCATGAACCCCCCTAGTGTTAACCGATTCTTCCCATTTAAAAATTCAAAATATTCCCAATCATTTAATTTAGATTTCCCCAAATACACATTTCTAATAGCTGCAAAGACAGGGCAATCGCCACGAAGTGCTGAACTGTTTCATATTCATTTAGACTACATAAACTGCAATTGTAATTATTCCCTTCCAACCAAGGTAAAAATTCAAATCAACAAGTTCAGCTCTAGCTTTAATTGCCCATGAGATCGTGGAGATATGGTAGTCTCCGACAAACGCACACCTGTCGCCAAGGTCAAGATCGAGTGTGAGATATTGAGAGTGATAACGCGACGTTCGGGCCCTGCCGATCAGCTCCCCCCGCCATCTGATCTTCTCCGCTTCCATTGTGCTCAACAATTGCATTCTTATTCGCTCAACATTGTTTATGTCTAATACTAACTCATGGCCGTGTTTTTGGCCTAACGTTTCCATTCTTTAGCCCAAACGTATTTTTGTTAGGCCTAAATGATGTTTAATTTTTTTTAGTTGATAAGCCATTATGATTTACGGTAATAATATTGTTTGAAACTTTTTATCTCAGAAGATGATATTGATGATATTTATGTTGAAAAAAGGCTTTCTAGTAGTTTTAAGGTACATTTAGGTTTGCATATAGATTTGCTAATTTTGAGAAAAACATAGGGGGCATAGGCCTAGTATACTTATTAAATTTGCAATCAAAGTTTTGTAAAAACCTAAAGTTTAGAAATGAGGGTTATTTTACAATAATCGAAGGAAATAAAACTATAATCCAGGTTGAAAATTTTTATGCATTCATTTGAAAACAGAACCACCTAAATTCTCTAAGGGTAGGCTTACCTTTTTAGCGAATTTCCCTATAGGGAATATTAGCGAATTTCCCTATAGGGAATACGCTATTACGGTAGTAGCCATGGTAAGACCTAAGCCCGGGACCATGTTACTTTTTCGTTTTAAGGTCCCCAGAAGCCAAAAACACCATTAGTTCATTTTCATATATATGTATATATATATCTATATATATATATATCTATATATATATATATCTATGTGTCCGTGGTACTGATAACTTTTGACAGCGACCTCCGATTTTGATGAAATTTGGTATGAAGGTGTAAGACCAGGTCTATTTTCATGAGTTCGCGAACCAGCGTGATCGGGTTATGGGAACGGGGTTTTATGGGGTTTCAAAGGGGTCAAAAATGGGTTTTTGGCATTTTTGGACCTCATTTTTCAAAATTTATCAATTTTAACTAAAACCATTTAAAAGAGCTCAAAAAACAAACAATTAGGTATTTTGAATTTTTATCTTAGCATAACTGGTTACGGGGAAAATCCAAAAATATGTTTTCCATGTTATCCTTATGGGAAATCAAGAAAACCCTATACCTTGCTTATTTATTGACATAACTTAATCAAATTTGGTATGTACATTATCTAGATAGGGTTTAACTTATACTTGCTTTGAAAACCCATATGGCGGCAAACCTACATACTCACCCCCATGGGGTTTATGGGGAAAATAAAAAATTGCCATAGCTTGATACAATTTTGTGTTTACATTCACTAATTATTGATTAACTTAGATTTTCTAACAAAACCCCATGGTAGCAAACCTACATACTCGATCCTATGGTGTTTTTATGGGGAAAGTAAATAATCTAAAATTCCATTGGAAATTCGCTGAGTACGCAGGTCTGCTGCGACGGGGGTATTTTTAAAATAGGAATTCCCTCAAAATTTGTATGGTGTATCCTGAGTAATATAGAATTAAAAATGTATACCATAATATGATATTTGTAAAAATAACACTTGATAGAAAAGGGGTTTTTTGTCAAACATAAACACACATTCACAATTAGCCTAGGCCCCTAGTTATGTAGATTCCCTATCCTTCTTAAAAATGTAATCTACTTTCACATTTAAACTTTCCAGGGCATAGCTTGATCCTTCATATTAACGGAGTTTAGGTTATGATAGTTAGTTATGAAAGATTAGAATCAATTTTGTCAAAATAAAATTTTCTATTTGATAGAACAATATCGATTGGATTGATCTTGATATGCCTAGCCCAGTTAAGACAGTGCACCCTTATTTTGACTTGGGCAGTATTTTAGCTGTAGTTGAAATAATGACTAGGCTATCTAAGAAAATAAGATAAGAATTAATTAATTAAGGCCACTTTCACATTGGGTCGCTGCGACCGAGTGGAAGCCACTTTCCTGTAGAAGTCGCAGCCACGCTTGTCACTTCACATATACGGTGGCTGCAACCGAGTTCTCACGATGCACATGTAGCTTGTTTTGGTCGTCTGCTTGCCACCTGCTGTCACACTCTTGCATTGGCATAATTTAATAAATAAATCCATTCGTCAAAATGAAATCAATTGATGATGCCAGGACTGCTTGGCTTTTACGGTACAAGAAGAAGGCGGGCAAGAAAACGAAGAATGTGGGTCCATCCTATTCTCGAGAAGAGTCGAGAATATGGCCTACATTTTACTCTGTTTGTGTAATCCTAATCATCCATTTTGAAAGTGTACAATAAAATTAGGTTAAATAGGCACAATAAACTTTAAAAAATTAACACAATACAATACAAACACAAACAAGATACTTGAACAACAGTAGAATCAGCAAATCGAGTCGACAGCAAGTGACAGACACAGGAAAGGAAGCAGGCAGACGATGTAAACAAGTTGCGCGTGCATCACAAAATTGTGGTTGCAGTCACTAGGTGTGAAAATGCTCCATATGTTTCAATGCCCAGCTAGCAACTTGAGTCGCTAAAAAGGAGGGTCACTGCCCGGCGACGCAGTTCTAAGGCGATTGAGTCGCTGCTACCTAGGTGGGTCACTGCGAAGCACTAAAAGCTTCATAAGGCTCAATGCACTTTCAACAGGTTAAGAGGCCGACGGGTGGCTGCAACTCAGTCGCAGGGACCCAATGTAAAAGCGGCCTAGTAGTTAATTGAACCCCATACTTACGTATTGCACAATAATCTGGTTTTGAAAACTGATTTTCAAAGTTACCAGGGTTAGAAAAAAATTCTTTCAACTTAGGAATTTCTTTACCACATTCTATTAGCTCAGAATGTAATTCCAATGCAGTCAAAAAAAACCTATCTCTTAGAAGTTTATTAGCAATATCACTGTATGTAAAGCTTAGTTCACAAGATTTTGTTTGGTTATCCACGTCCCCCATAGTCTCACTCATCGCGCCAAAAAGTTTAGTTAACACTCAAACCACTGCAAAAAGTTCCATTTTTATAAAATTCTAATAAATTTTTCGTTTGTAATGTGAGATGACAGATATCTTGTTATTAGTTCTTACACTAAATAAAATAACTTATTTTTCCTTACGAAAACAATCAACACCACTGTTCTAGTAATGTATAGGAAATATTTTATTTTAATTGAATTCGAATCAGCTGGTGCTGATGCTTTTGAGTTTGACAACTAACTTCATTACCACTACCACAACACAACAAACAGTCCAAAATATAATATCAGCTGATAGAAAGCAGGCAAAAGCTTTAAAATAAAAAAAGCAGACACGCTTTGATCATAAATGTTTATAAGAAATATTGATTTTAAAGTGTATTTAGCTATAAGGATCAGTCTGTATTTTTGAGATTTTTTCAAGTAAGATGTCTCAAACTATATGGATACATACATTCATACGTGTATGTATGTATGTATGTATGTATGTATGTAAATATATATGACATACAGATTGACAGTTTCTAATAGCCTTCCTTGAGTTTGTCCTACAAAACAACATGGCCATCTCTAGTATATCATGTACTAAAGATGGCCGTGGCTTGGTCTGTAGTTGGTCTCCGCCTAACCTAAACTGATAAGTATCGGACTTCGGACTGAAAATAAAAGCTCTATCCGCCATTGAAATCTCAAAATTTTTCCATTTAAATCTACTAGCGCACGTGTTGCTCGTCATCGAGCAATTTGGTTTGATACAATACAAAAGTTACATTTTGTTCCAAATCAATGACATCCGACCAAACCAATATAGTGAATATCAGTGATCACAAAAAACCTATAGCTGATGTACGTTAACAGATGTTTATAATGCTCAAACCAATCTCAATGTTATTCTAGGGTTATTCTTAAATTTCAAATTGAATAGCGCCCTTATTTTAAGCCCGACTCTTATCAATGTTCAGCAGGAACAACCAGCGAGCACAGAACGTAACAATTTTATGCAAACCAAGCTCTATCTAACGACACCAAAAACTTGAAAATCAGTTGAGTATTGAGGAGGAGTTCTCTACACAAAAAAAACCCTCAGCTTATAAAATAAGTATATAAGTCTATTATTATTTATTACGCTAAGAGGTTTTTTTGTGTTTTGAACTCCTCCTACAATTTTCAATCGATTTTCAAGTTTTTGGCGTCGTTGGAATTAAAGATTCTGTACTTATTTTGGCCAAAAATTTATGAGAATCGAATTAAAAATAAAATTATTGCTATCCACTATTGAAATCTTGAAATTTTTCATTAGCCCTTCCCGGGCTATTGACGGATATATCTACCGAACGTTATTTCTGGTCCGGACTGAAAACAGATATATATCCGTCTTAACTGTTTTCTTTTCCGGAATAAAGACGGATATATCAGTTCAAAAGTACGAAAACCATATGTTATATATTACGATTATAAACATTATATTGACTTTTGACGGTTAGTTTAGTTTTGACAGTTGGCAAGATCATGTCCTGTGACTTTTTCAGCTGTTTAACTCCTACACCTACACAACACACAACACAACACGTGTAGCGCGAAACTGTCAGTTTGAGCTGGGATCCAACATTTAGTGTTTGTTTACGTTTTTAGAGCAATCTATATATTAATAGGCAAGCATGTTTCATTTCCTCCTTTTTTCTCAGCTTTTGTGCATCGTAAGGGAAATCCGCGCATACCGTTGGAAAGGTTTTGCGCTATAGATGAACAGAATCGCGTTTTAATTCACATCGGCCCACAGGGCTACGCCCTACAGGCTTTCAAAGTTTCAATGTTAATCTTATGGGAGAAGGATAATTGATTGAATCATTAGACAGCTGTTGTAATAACAAATGCTAGCAAATAAAAAAGAACAGATGGTTCAGTTATAACATACGTTGTTTTTAACTAATTTGGTCCAGACCAAGGAATCTAAAATAAGTAAAAAGAAGGTAGGGGTCAAGACATACAACGCCCTCTATGCACCAGGTGTTCTTTTGCACCTATGACATCACCATTTATTTACGTTTTTAATAAACGAAAATAAACTTCAATTAATTAGTTAGGTACCTTCAATAAATTCCTATTAATTATTTTTAGGTGTCATCTTAGGAAATAAACATTATAAGAGAGAGTTAATTAATTTTCACTGATTTCAGCTGAAGACATTTTTTTAAAGACTTTTCGTCGTAATAAAATACTTTCATTTTAGGAGGACTATGATCGTGAGTGACTTTAAAAATACAGTAGTGTTTTTGAGTATGATGCAAACAAGAACATTATTGAAACTAAATACAGTTTCTTTATTGTGATTGCCTACAGCAAGTTTACATCATGCTATCGTTAGTAATATAACTACAGGAAAAATAAATTCTCTTGGAAAAGTCAATGGAAATTGTGTTTTTTTAAATTTAATAGTGCTCAATTCCTGGCTTTTGTAATATTAATGCTTAGTGGAGACATTGAGTCAAATCCTGGGCCAAATAATAGAACACCTAGCCCTAAATGTTTGTATCCACAAACCTTAAACAATTCAATTGAATATAATGACAAAGAAAAATGTAAGTTATGTAACAAATATTTTAAAAGGCTCAAAGCACACATCAATGCTATTCATAAAGAAGATGGTTTTTTAAAGTCTTTTCACAATAGCAAGCAAAAAGTTGAGTCAAAAGTGAATGAATTATCCACAGTTCAAAGAAGTTTCAAGGATTTTACATATGGTAACGTTAATGATTGGCTCGAACTTTATGATGATGATATAAGGACTTGGTGGAGCAATCACTTAACTGTCCCTAATGATTGCCTTTTGGTAGATCCTATTACAAGCCAGGTTATAAAGATTGAGAAGAATGAAGAACTATTAAAACAAACTTTAGATGGGTTGGCATTAAACAAATACAAATATATTTTGAATTGTGTTAATAGTAGAATATCAGAAGCTGCGGTTAAAGGATGCCATTGGTCTCTTCTTGTAATTGAAGTAAACCAAAACGAACTAAAATGTTACCATATAGACTCACTATCACCAAATAATAATTATCATGCAAACATAATAGCTACAAAATTTTGTCATTATTTGAAAGGAAACACAAATATCAGTGTAAAAGAAATAAAATGTTATAGACAAAGATCAAACACCGAATGTGGTATACATGTGATACACAACTCGACAAGTATCTCAAAATGTTTATTTGAGAAGAAATCAATTCATCATGATAAGAGGTTTAAGAAAGAGTTTTGTGTACCAAAAATATATCAACAAGTATTCTCTCACGAAATGTCTGACACTCCTATTTTAATAGAAACGTCTAATAAATCAGTAACAGCAGTTCAAGACCTTACCGGTACTCCAATTGTTTCCAGCACTGAAAGTTGTAGGAAAAGAAATGATAATATAAATTATGACATAAATCATCCATCCATCGGTTCACCAAGTGATCTGAAATTAAGTGTTGACAATAATACACCCACGATTTTCAACGAAAGTATCATAGCAGAAATGAGAAAATGCAATGAATGTGGTAAGGCCTTCAAAAACTCTAACGGATTGTCTATCCATATATCTAAGGCCCACCATAATAGCCATAGAGGTAATATTCTTAAAAAATATCATAATGATTTAGTAATTGAGCCAGACAATGAGTTTGATGAACAGCACAAAATGAATGATAGCCCAGTAAAAATTGAAAGAGAATTGCAGCATTGGCTTAATACTCTCCAAAATGAGGAAAACAACGAAGAGTTTATGTTAAAGATTGAAGAATTTTCTAATTTTTTGTCAAATGCTATATATCAATTGCCGGGACCAAAACATCCAGCTCGCAAATATTATAACTTAAGAAAAAAACAAAAAGAAGTTTCTCAAAACAGTAATTATAAAAAATCTACAAACCCTGAAAGAAAACCAAAAAGGAAAGACAGAAGCGAAGAGAAAAATATAATTACGACCTGATTCAATTTGAATATTATAATAGGAGACGAAAAGCAGTAAGAAAAATAATTGGAAGTGATAATAAAGCATGCAAGTTGAATCTAGAGTTGTTGAGAGACAAATTTGGAAAAAGGTTTTCAAAACCTATTAATGAAACAATAACATTAATCGAAAATAAATGTGATGATCGATTAAAAGAAACTACAAATTTACATTACAATTGTACAATAAGTGAAGAAGAAATTCAACACGCAATAAATGGAATAAAAGTTGATACTGCACCGGGCCCAGATAAAGTACTAATGAGGACGATTAAGATAAAGGGTGTATCAAACATACTTTATACTATTTATAATAGGATTCACGAATCAGACATAGTACCTCCTTGTTTTAAAAAAGCAAGAACAGTTTTGATTCATAAAGGTGGAGATGAAAATGATGTCAACAACTGGAGTAGTGTGTTTTTGCGGTTGCTGGCTCAGTTCAATGACCTCTGAGGAATGTGATGACGTCATCGCCAAGGTCAATGACCCCGATGACGTCATCGATGACGTAATCGATGACGTCATCGATGATGACGCAATCGATGACGTCATACCCATGACGTCATCAAAATGACGTCAACGATGACGTAATTGATGACGTCATCATCGATGACGTCATTTCCGTGACGTCACACCCATGACGTCACAGAAATGACATGCTGATGACGTCATCATCCATTATATCATCAAAATGACGTCACTGACACTGTTAAGGTCAAGGTCATGCCGAAACTCAAAATTTTTTGGCACTTTTGCCGTTTCTCGCACTACGCTCCGAGTTTCAGTCAGAGTCCACGTGACCATTGACGACTTGGAGCGAATTTGCGATGAGAAACGGCAAAAGTGCCAAGTCAAACTCAAGTTTGCGACATGACCTTGCTTAAACCGTCATCCACTAGTCCTCAGAGGCCATTGAACAAGCACAACATCCGCAATTTCATATTACTGTGACCTTGAACACGTAACAACTACAGAGCGCCGACACCGATGCGCACCCCACGACAGCCACCGAGTGACTGAATGTCAGGTTCTGTGTATGCTAGGTATATCGGCTTGAGAGACTAAGACTCTAAACTGTCAGGAATGGGAGTAACTAACTGAATTTTGCAAGGAAAAGTCATTTCATCCAATATTTTAAACAAATCCTCATCAGTAAAACTGACATTAGTCTGTTTTGTATAAAACTTAGGGTGTCCGCGCAACAGTTTGCGCCACTTAGCTAAAGTTGAAACCCTCTTAACTTTGAGTGGTGGACATTGAGCAACTAATAAAGTCTTAACACGGCTAAGTTTCTTACCTAAAGTGTCCTGCGACATGGCTTCACCTCACAAAAGTCCGCACAATACTGAGAGAATGCTTGTAGCGCATGAGTCAAGGGAAAAGAGGTGGGGGAAACAGCAGGAGTGGGGGAAGGTCACAGTGGCGGGGGAAGGTGAGGTGGTACGCTGGAGTATCGCATCACTTCACCATGAGCTGTCCTACAGTCAACACACTGTTCTCTTGGCCCGAGTTGGCACTAGAAGAAACATTTCTGTACAGCTTAGGCTGTGAGAGCCGAGGAAGCAAAGTCAAAGTGGAAATTGTGTTAAACTCCAAGATGAAGAGTCTCCTAAATAAACTAATTGTATCCTTGCAATCTCCTATAAATTTAGAGAAATACCATTTTATTAAGTGACACCTTATACTTTGGCAAAACGAAGCGGAAATGGAAAAGATTACAGTAAAATTAATTTAACTTAAAACCTGGACTGGACACTCATGGCGATACCACGTGGCGTGCAAACGCCACCCTAAACATTACAAGTTAGGTTATTGAGCACCTCTGGTACGATAACCGATGTGCTAGAGTTAAAGTGTGATGACCTTGAGTCAAAACACTGAAATACTACAAGTCGATATCGTCCCAGAGTTAAAGTGTAGTGACCTACATTCAGAACTTGTAAAATTACTTACATATAGAGAGCTAGAGAACAGCGAGACGCACCGCATGGAAGCCGGAGACATACTGGCGAAGCGGTGTTGTGCAGCCTAGGGACCCAGTTGTGGTGGGGGTATAGCCAACACTTAGAGTACAAGTGTTGTGGGTGACCTTGACCCACATAACTTACCTGACCCCCCCCCCCCCCCCCCGACAAAAGTGCGAACCCCCCCCCCCCCCCGACAAAAGTGCGAACCCCCCCCCCCCCCCGACAAAAGTGCGAACCTCCCCCCCCCCCCACCCCCACCCCCACCCCCACCCCCACCCCCACCCCACCCCCACCCCCACCCCCACCCCCACCCCCACCCCCACCCCCACCCCCACCCCCACCCCCACCCCCACCCCTGATATCCTGGGTGTGGCAGCCCCGGTGGGGATATAAGGGGGTCCGGCCAGAGCCAGCTCGCAGTCCGCTCCCGCGCGTTGAACGTGAACGACCGGGACGGACCGCCATAGGCATCACTAAACATTGAATGGCGCCTTCAGTGTTTAGCGAAGTCTACTCTAACTTTAAGACTTGTATTAGTTGTAAGATATTGCGCTTGCGTTTGGGTATTGCGAATTGTTTTATATGAGAGTGTTTTACTTGTACCCTATGTCTCCTGTGTCTTTTATCCTTTGTGTCTTGTTTGTTATATGTGTTTAATGTGTATGTGCTTGTTCCAGCATTGACTACGTTGAGCTCAATTGTGTGTTGTAAGTGTGTTATATGTTTCTAAAGTGTATACGCTTGTTTTAGCAATCCCCCCTTGAGCTTTTTCAATGCTCAAAGTAAATTGTAAAGTCAGGGAACGGGAGTAGGCCCCCGTGTAAAGCCACTTTTAATAATTGGTAGGCTCCTTGCCAGGCATGCAAAAGGTTGCGGATGGCATTTGGGGAGCATGTCCGTTTGTAAGCTGGCAAGCAACAGGTTGTGGCGGCCTCTGCACTCGGACCGAGGACGTAAGCCACTAGGGTGTCCTCAGTATGTTTCCCTTCTGGAAACTCAAAATTATGTAAATGAATCTTTGTTAGCTATTTGTGTTTTTAGTCCCCAAGGCCCCCGAACATTCGTGGTTCGCCATGGGTGTACGGGGGCCGAAATTTTTTTAATGTCCGTGTGGCCTTGACCTACAAAGACTTGTAAAAATTCAATGCATTTTAAATGAAAAATATTAAAGATAGGTTACGGGAGTAGGCCCCCGTGTAAAGCCTATTTTAATTATCGGTAGGCTCCTGCCAGGCATGCAAAAGGTTGCGGATGGCATTTGGGAGCATGTCCGTTTGTACGCTGGCATGCAAAAGGTTGCGGTGGCCTCTGCACTCGGACGAGGACGTAAGCCACTAGGGTGTCCTCAGTTTGTTTCCTTCTGGAAACACAAAATTATGTAAATGTATCTTTGTTAACTACTGAAAAGACAATGCAGTAAATGTTTACAAGTCTTGCGTGGCGAAGGGTACACGACATTGGATGTTGCCTTGTTGTCATAGTTGGGTCTCTTCGGAGGCTACAGCGATGACAACCCAAGTGCCTCACACCCCCAAAGGGGGGTGTGGGGCTTAATTTTTTTAAAGTTTTTTTGTGACCTTGACCTAAATATGTAAAATCTTTCAAAGTGTTTAACAGTCAGGTCTTATTAACACAGTTAATACATTAATGTCTGTTAAAAAAATATAACAGTTAGGTATTTGTAACCCACAAGTTTGGAGTTGTTAATAGTTGGGTCCCTTGGGAGGCTTCAGCTATGGTAACATAAAGCCTCAAGTAAGGCTTATTTTTTTAAAAGTGCGGACCCCCCCCCCCCCCCCGACAAAAAGTGCGAACCCCCCCCCCCCCCCCCGACAAAAAGTGCGAACCCCCCCCCCCCCCGACAAAAAGTGCGAACCCCCCCCCCCCCCGACAAAAAGTGCGAACCCCCCCCCCCACCCCCACCCCCACCCCCACCCCCACCCCCACCCCCACCCCCACCCCCACCCCCACCCCCACCCCCACCCCCACCCCTGATATCCTGGGCGTGGCAGCCCCGGTGGGGATATAAGGCGGCCGGGCTGCACGCATTTCTCATTCCGGTCCAAGCTCCCATACGGACAGGTACTCTCTCTCGCTCTTGAGACTTTTGTTTTACAAGTTCACTTCTTTCTTTACATCTATTCTTTTCATCCATTACAATGGGTAAAATGGGTCTGAAGCTGAAAAACTACCCATCAACTTCAACCTCGACCGACGCGTCTCGACCCTCATCATCTTCGACTTCGATCCTGGAATACCTGATGACTGCGAACATCCTGAGCTGCCTGACGATGCCGCCACCGCCGCCGCCGCCACCACAGCCCGCCTCAATGCCCAGCCTGTCGCCATTGCCGGCGACAGTGGAAGAGGCTGGTGCACAGCCATTGCCAGGAGAACTCGTCAAGTCGTCAGGTCGAGTCCCGGTAGCCTCTCCAGCACTCTCGCTGCTATCGGACTCAGGATCGGAGTCTGCGGCTTTTGAAGAGACGTCTAGGTCGAGGATCACCCCATATAGCAGAACCCGGAAAATCCTCTCATACACTACATCCCAATGTCCCTCACCTATATCCCCCATGCCACCTACACCAACCAAACCACCCCGTAAATCCATCTTCTCCCCTGATCTTCCCACCATAGACCTAACACGCTCTCCTACCCTGCCCAAAATTGTTTGCTCCATCCCGCTTGAACAATCTTTGCCCCTTCTACCTCCTTCCAACCCCATCCCTTCTAGCCAGCCTAATTCAGAGAAGCTCCAAGACACTCCGCTAAAGAGTCCAACACAGAAACGTAAACGCGTTAAAGCCCCTGCTGGCAAGGGTAAGAAATGCGATTACGCTTGGATGTCTAGTAAGTTTGGGGTTTTGTGTTGCCAGAAACTTGCTTGTGCAGAAGGGGATCGCTGCCAACGACACCTCAAAAGTACAGTCAAATTTCGGCAATTCAAACCCTATACTCTGTACATTAAGCCTAAAACGTTCAAGTTCAGACATCCCCACGGTCCGCAACCGCGGGATATTAGAAGGCTAAAGGTTGATGAAAAATACTATTTCATTGGTCAGACATATGGAGCAGGTAATAAGAAAGTAGAAATCGTTGTAAAAGGTGAAGGCCGCCTTTGTACAATGCAAGTACCACCTCGTATGGTACAAAGAGAATTTTTCATACCTAAAGCCTATCTGATACGAAGGAAAGGATGTGAAACCGTGTGGGAAATGGACTAGGACATGGGCCCACCAAAAAAAAACAAAATTGTTAGGCTGTGTTGGACAATATATAAAAAGTCTTTTTCCAAATTATTTTTCCAAATTTAGTCTTAACCCTCTTAAAGTAAGGGAGAGGGGTATTATACAAGTCAACTAATAAAAAAAAAAAAATACTTGACTTGTATAATACTTTAACCTGGCGGTGATGTAAAGTCACTGGGACAATCTCAAACCGTGTCCTTGAGGGTGAAGACTAAGTTACAAATAAATCATTAACAAATAAAAACTTACCTCCAAACACTTGTAGCTTGCTACAAGTGTTTGGAGGTAAAAATTTTTCAAAGTTTGAATGACCTTGACATATATATCAGTCTTAATTCTTAACAAAAAACCTCCAAACACTTGCGGCTTGCCACAAGTGTTTGGAGGTGAAAATATTTTTCAAAGTTTGAATGACCTTGACATATATAAACTACACTTTAAGTAAAGTGCTAACCATGCGATTAAGGTGTGTGTATTACGTGATACCCCCACTCTGACGCTTTACTAAGCTTGTATGAACCGTTTATTTGCTTCAGTCTGTTCTGTGAGGGGGTCACCCTTGGCTTGGTGGGGGATATAAGGCGGCCAGGTTGCACGCACTTCTCATTCCACATCCAGCTATCGTACGGACTGGTTATTCCCGCCTTCAACACTACATTCCCATTATCACCGTTTACATTATTTCACTTTTCCATTTTCCAAATGCCTCCGAAGCTCAAGAACTATCCACCAGCTTCCAAAACCACCTCGACCGACACGCCCCCTGCTCCAATACTCCAATATTTGATAACCGCAGAATTCCTGAGCAGCCTGAAGATGCCCAGCCTGCCACCATTACCGTCGACAGTGCCACCAACATCGGAAGAGGCTGCCCTACGTCCAGCGCTGAAATTGTATAAAATATTCTGTTGTTTACTTGATAAAATGCTAAAAAAACAACCACCGATACCAAATACTTTCACGTACAAGCTACCCCTGATAGACAAGGATGATGTAAGCAAACTATCATCAATTCAAGTGAAATTTCTGGAAGAAAAAATTCTTGTTTCTGTAAAAGAAGTGTTTCATAATGAATATTCAAAAAGATTGGCTTTCAACTTTATTAGGGAACATGCAGGACGTGAAAAAGCACAGTATCCAAGACTATATTATTTATATCTCTTTGAGAATGGAGCAAGTGTAACGGTAGAAATAACTATCATATTAATGTAATTCTCCCTACCAAGGTTATGAGGTTAGGAGTGCATAATTTGGATGAACTGAACCTAATGTTTTAGGAACTGGAATATTTGATACATCAGAATTGTACGCTTTGTGAAATTGAAATTTTTAAATTGAAATAAAATGTGTTGAACTAGGACTCGAACTTGGACTTGATTGAGGTTTTGTAGAACAGAGCGGGGGATAGATCACTTTGCGGCAATGGACTAGCATGCTGCTTAGTGGTCTATCCCCCGCTCAAAGGGTATCTTTACATGACCTTGACCCACATAAATGCATACTTGGTGGGGGTATAAAAGGGTAAGCAAATTGGATGGATACAACACTTCCATACCATGGCTCCACTTGACAACACCGTGTTCCATTGCAACAGAATTGTCTCTATTCTGGAGGTAATACCTCTAGAAATTATAGAAGTAGAGGACCAACTACCTGCGGTTGATCAAGAAGAGGAGGAGGAAGAAATAATGGATATTGAAACGGACTCTGATGAAGCTGGTTCAACGGACAATGAAGTGGACTTGCACGCCTACGAAACATTAGAGTCATCATCTGAGTCGGAAATGGAATTCCAATTGGAAATTGAAGAAGAAGAACAAGACACTCCTCATCGTCCAATGGATAGAATGTTAGTTGCCAGAAGAATTATGTATTGTCATCGCTGCCTATTCCGTGATGAGGATGATTCCAACTCTGATGGTGATGTTTCACCTTTGTAAGAAGTTTTAAACAAAAAGTAAAAAAAAAAAAAACAATGTGAGCGGGGGATAGAGCACTTTGTAGTAATTGATGCTGCTTAGTGCTCTATCCCCCGCTCAAAATAATAATTCCAAATGACCTTGACCTATATAAAGTTGTTGGAACAGACGTCTTTGAAAAACTCGTACAAAATGGTGGATTTAGATCAAACATCATCAGTTTCTCAAGCCTGTTGAAGAATGTATTGGAAATGGGTGTTTAAAAGCCAAATCTACTACATGATTGATAAACCGGATGTATATGACGTCACTTTCCCCCACCCTTCAACCTCGGGTATAAAGGGACCCAGTTGAGCGCGCTGCCCATTATTGCGTGGACATTCACAGAGTGTGCATTCAAAGCCAAACTGTTTGAAATGGCTCTTTGCGACATTTGTGGGGAAATTTTTGAAGACGGAGATCTTTTCACCCTACACAGAGAATTACATGAAGAAGATTGAAAAAAAGATATTATCATCGATGAAATAGACTTAGACTCAATTGACCGGTTTTTGGAAGAGCATCAGAAGCAGATGGACTACTACGACGGCTATCTACAGCAAATGCAAAGAAGAAGACCTAGTGTGATCCAATTTGCTGGTGCTGGACCATCCACTACTAGAAGACCTATTGAAGAAGAGGATATGCAAGAAGAGGACACGGAAGAAGAGGACATGGAAGAAGAACTGGAAGATGTGAGACAACTGCGCACCACGGCCTTACCAGGACGAGTTGTAACACATTTTAAAATTGATAATGTACAATTGGAATTGGATAATTTTATAACCCAGGCCAGAGTACTTGTTGGAAAAACGCTAAAAGAAGAATTACAGAGATTGAACTTCATTAAATTTGGACTGGTGTTAGAATCAAAGTTTACCAATACTGATGGTGAAACGGCATTAAGAGCATTCATTACCAAAAACCGAACCCTTACAACTAAATCTGATATCAATGAAATTATTGAAGAATGTTTGGATGAACTGCTAGTTAAACTGCAAGAACATGAAGGAAGAGGATCCGGCTGGAGTCTGTCATCGATTGAAGGTATGGATGTAAGGGTTCACAAGCACGGATATGGTATAAGGGGTAGTAGTTATATACCTTTGCCAAAGAAGATACAAGCTACCAAATCTTGTATCAATGTGCAAAATGAGGACAATGAATGCTTTAAATATGCTATGCTAACAAAATATGTGCAAGAAAATCCATGTAGAGTTAGCAGAGCGTATCAAAATGTCCAACACCGCTACAACTTTCGAGGTTTGTCATACCCTGTTAGTGTTAAAAGTATTGGTAATTTTGAGAAACAAAACCCAGGTGTTTCTGTAAACGTGTTTGGTTTAGATGATTCCAATAGTGTTTATCCTCTGAGAGTATCAAAATTTGAGGAAAGAAACCACACGGATCTGTTATTGATAACTAAGGGTGAAATTTCGCATTATGTGTGGATAAAGGACTTTGCAGCCTTGGTTAAAAATCAATTATCAAAACAGAAACGTAGGTTAACAGTGTGTAAAAGATGTTTCTGTTTTACATATAAAGAGTTGAGACGTGGAGGATCGGAGTGGTTGTCGGAACACCAGCGGCTTTGTAATGACAACTATGAAGTGAAGATTAGTCTGCCACCACCATCTAGAGCATTTGTCCAGTTCAATAAAACAGTTCACCAATACCGGATTCCACTAGTTATCTATGCTGACTTTGAATCCACGTTAGTGCCGCAGGAACTTCCGGATGGTGAAGTAAATAGAAGAACCAAATATCAATTGCATCAACCTAACAGTTTTTGCTTATTGGTGAAATCTACTTTACCTGAAGAACAATTGCAAGACTATGGCTTAACATCCACTCCGATACTCTACCGTGGGGAAGAAGCTGCTAAGTATTTTGTAGACCAGTTGTATGACATTGCTGAAAAGGCGGAACGCTTATACGGTAATGTTTTACCCATGGAACCTTTGAACCAAAATCAACAAGAAGAATACATTTCAGCAACAAGATGTTATCTATGTAAGAAGAGCTTCAGTGAAGAAAATCCAAAAGTAAGAGATCATGATCACCTCACAGGGTTATACAGAGGACCTGCTTGTAATTCATGCAATATAAATTACAAACTGCCAAACTTTATCCCTGTAGTGTTACACAATCTTAGCGGCTACGACTCCCACTTCATTATTCCAGAGTTAGGAAGAGATAATGGTAAAATTGATGTTCTTGCTACAACATTGGAAAAGTACATCAGTTTCTCAAAAACAGTAGGTAAAATTAAACTTCGCTTCGTAGACTCTTATAGATTTATGGCATCTAGTTTGAGCAGATTGTCTGAGAACCTAAGAAGAGAAGACTTAAAAGAAACCAGCAAAATTGTATCTGAAGATAAATTGGACTTAGTAATGCGTAAAGGAGTGTTCCCCTATGATTACATAACTTCTGCAGAAAAATTTGAAGAAACCAGTCTACCACCGATTGAAGCCTTCAATAGCAAGTTAAATGAAAGTGCAATCACCGTTGAAGACTACAATCATGCTTGTAATGTTTGGAACCAGCTCAACATTCAAACCTTAGGGGAATATTCTGACTTTTATATAAAACTGGACGTAACTCTGTTGTGTGATGTGATGGAAGAATTTCGAAACACCTGCTTCTCCGCCTATGGACTGGACCCTTTACACTCGTACACATCTCCAGGATTAGCATGGCAAGCTATGCTAAAGTCAACCAACTGTCGACTGGAACTTCTAACGGATATTGATATGGTGCTCATGATGGAATCTGGTGTACGGGGCGGTTTGACACAAGCTGTAACACGTCATGTTAAAGCCAACAACAAGTACATCCCCGGCTTCGACGAGCAACAACCATCGGTCTACCTTGGCTACTTTGACGCAAACAACCTTTATGGTTGGGCAATGTCAAATCCGCTTCCCTACGCTGACTTCAAATGGATCGACCCGGCCACCATTGGAGACATCTCACAGATTCCGAAAAATGGTCCAAAAGGCTATATTCTGGACTGTGATTTTGAATATCCGGAGCACCTTCATGACCATCACTACGACTTGCCTCTGCTAGCCAAGACTGAAGTTTCACCGACAGGAAGATGGCCAAAATTGATGATGACCTTGGAGAATAAGGATCGCTATGTGGCTCACTACTGGGTAGTTCAACAGGCTCTTGAATTGGGTCTACGTATAGTGAGAATTCATAGAGCAATTGAATTCACCCAGTCTTGTTGGTTGAAACCATATATTGATTCCAACACTGCAAGAAGAGCTGCAGCGACAACAGCATTTGAAAAGGACTTCTATAAATTAATGAACAATGCCATCTTTGGGAAGACCTTGGAGAACAAAAGAAAACACAAAAATGTAAAATTAGTGAGTGATCCTAGGAAATTGGAAAAATTAGTGCAAAAACCAAATTTCGGAACATCCATGATTATAAACGAAAATCTAGTCGCTGTCAGTATGAAGAAAACAACAATAGTCATGGACCGTCCGTTATACATAGGTATGTCGATTTTGGACATAAGTAAAACCCTGATGTATGATTTCCATTATAACAAAATGGTTAAACACTACGGAAGGGAAAACATTGGAGTCGCATACATGGATACGGACGCGTTTATCTACTGGATAAAGACTTTGGACATGTATGAAGACCTAAGGACTTTTCCATACAAAGAAGATTTCGACTTTTCTGACTATCCGAAGAACCATCCAAATTTTAATGAAAAAAATAAAAAAGTAATTGGAAAATTCAAAGATGAAGCAAATGGAATGCCTTTAGAAGAAATAGTGGCGCTGATGGCAAAATTGTATTCATTTAAGATGTACCACGAGAACAACACACCGACAGTGAAAAAAGCAAAAGGAGTGAAGACATCTTATTTGAAAAAACACGTAACATTTGACCACTACAAGACTTGTTTGTTTGAAGATACTACGATATCAGCAACATTCAACAATATCCGAAGCTTCAAGCATCAAGTCTACAGTGTCACCGAAATTAAAAAAGCACTGTCAGCTCGGGATGATAAAAGACATATTTTGCCCGACAAAATCCACACTCTTCCATTCGGCCATTACTCCCTAAACCCTATCAACTAGTAACCTATTCTTCGTCCTTCTACAACTTCGACCTTATTCCTTTCTCCTTCCGTAAAAAAATGGGGAACACGGCAAGTCCAACGCCGTGTTCCCCATTTTTTTACACAAGTTTGGATGACCTTGACCCATATAAATGATGTGAATATTTAAGACAACGTTCATTGTGATTATACATGTGATACAACAAACATTGAAACCTGCAATATGAAGGACTTGAAGCAACAAATTGTCAACGAACTTCATAAACCTGCAAGAAGAAAGTTTCCACGAAGAAATACGGTGATAAAAGGAATTAATGATTTATATCAAGCGGATTTAATCGAAATGATTCCTTATAGCAAACAAAATAAAGGATATAAATACATATTGACTGTTATTAACTGTTTTTCAAAAATGGCAGATGCTTTACCACTAAAAGATAAAAGTGGCAAAAGTGTTACAAAAGCAATGGAAACAGCTATACAAAGAGACAAACATACTATTAAACATTTACAAACAGATGATGGAAAAGAATATTTTAATAAGGAATTTGCAAATTTAATGAAAAAACACAATATAAACCATTATTCAACCAATTCAGAAGTAAAAGCCTCAATAATCGAAAGATTCAACAGAACTTTAAAAAGTGCAATGTATAAAATGTTTTCCAACAGAGGATCGCACATATGGATTGATATGTTACCAAAACTTATAAACGATTACAATAACAAATTTCATAGGACTATCGGGATGAAACCAAACCAAGTAACTAGTAAAAATGAAAACCTTGTATTAAAACGTATAAAAACGAATACTAAACCAAAAGTTGAAAAACTAAAGCCTAAAAAATTTAATGTGGGTGATAAAGTGCGAATAAGTAAATATAAAGGTGTATTCAGTAAAAGATACCTGCCAAATTGGACCAATGAGGTTTTTACTGTATTCAAAGTACAACCTACAGTACCTGAGACATATATTTTAAAAGATAATAAAGGACAATTGCTTGAAGGAGGGTTTTATGGACACGAAATGTTAAAATCAACAGTAGGCGATGTATATTTAGTTGAAAAGGTGTTGCAACGGAAAAAAGATAAGGTCAAAGTACGATGGTTAGGATTTAATAAGACGGAAGATTCTTGGATACCTAAAAAGGATTTGATATAACGATAGAGAATCATTTTAGGTTCAACCATTACAAAGGATGGAGATAGTACCACAAAAAGAGAGTTTTACTATTAATAATATAGATGAACTCACAGTGGATAATTCAGAATTCAATAGTGGGAAACATGGCAATTTGTTACCGAACACCGTTCGTTGTCTGGTTACCGGACCTTCCAACTGTGGAAAAACTAATGTAGTATTCAATTTGATTACAAACCCTAAAGGATTACGATTTAACAATCTATATGTATTTTCAAAATCATTACAACAACCAAAGTATCAATTATTGGAAAAAATACTGACTAATGTGCCTGAAGTTAAATATTTAAAGTTTAATGCAAGCGAGAGTGTCATGCAGCCACAAGAAGCTAAACCATTCTCCGTGTTTATATTCGACGATGTATCTTGTGAAAACCAAAACACAATAAGGAATTACTTCGCTATGGGTCGACATAACAACATAGATAGCATTTATATTGGCCAAACTTACAGCAAAATACCTAAACAACTCATTAGAGACAATGCAAACATGTTAATTGTATTTAAACAGGACGAAACCAACCTAAAACATATATATTTTGATCATGTAAA
Source organism: Neoaliturus tenellus (assembly GCA_030545055.2). Taxonomy (NCBI): domain Eukaryota; kingdom Metazoa; phylum Arthropoda; class Insecta; order Hemiptera; family Cicadellidae; genus Neoaliturus; species Neoaliturus tenellus. Next base: position 15,457,742 of record CM061534.1, on the reverse strand, counting down.
TGCGGATATGACATTTGAACGATTTAAAGAGTTGTGTGGAAAGGCTTGGGCTGAAAAGTATGGGTTCCTAACAATTATGAAGGAACAACCGCTAAACAATGGTCGATACAGGATAGGATTTGATAAATTTATATTAATACATTAAACGTGGTATAACACATTCATTGTTGTACAACACGTCTTGCTACAAACATGGTTAACCAAGAAAAATTAGTAAAAGAAATAAAATCACTTAGTGATTCTATTCGGGCTAAAAACAGAGCATTGAAACTAGGTATTAGCGAGAGGGAGAAATTCCTTGAATCTACTTTTAAACCTATTACTGAACCCTTGAAACAATTAAACAAAAAATTTGCTAAACCTGTATTGGAAGGAGATGCGATTGCACCTATTACGAAGTTTGAAAGAGAAAATGTAAAATCAGAAGATTTTAGTGATGAAGACCTGGAATCCTCTACGTATAGTGGTTTTACCGGTGGAGAACCCGAAAGAGAGCTAGAATCACCGGACTATAGTGGAATAAAAGAATTATATGAAGTAAAAGCCAAAAGAGGACATGAAGTTGTATCAACTGCTAGTGAAGAGGAAAAAGAAGAAGAGACAAGGGAAGGTCCGTCAAACATAAGCTTATTGGGTGAAAACATTCATAACAAAGGACCTTTAGGAAGGAAATACATGGTAAAAATGTTACTCGGAACAATTCCTAATAAGAATTACCATAGTTATGGAGCGAGATTAACAGAAGACGGTTTAATGATAGGTAATAGCCCGTTAAACGTTGACGAACATGATAATATTGTCATTGGTGATCAAAGGTATAAGGGCACAAAAGGATTATTTGAATTATTATTTGAAAATAAGCCTTCAGTATCGGTAGTGAAAGAAAAAGACATGGAAGCATATAAAAATATTTTGGAACAGACAAATGCATATAGGAGAAAGTATTTACCTGACCAGCCTCCTTTTAGATCTAAGTCTTTAAAATATAAACAATTTGTATCCAAGTTAATACCAACTAGAAGACAAACAATGCCGTTAACACAAAGAAAACCTGTAAAACGAAGATTTATGGCATCCACTTTGGATGTAAGTGCTCTGGAACGAAGAAAAAGAAGTAAGTCCGTTACGGGTACAGGTTTAATGAAGAAACTATATAACACAAATGTTATTTATTACAATAATATCAATAAATTGGTGGATAGAATGAAACTAATACATGAAGCTAAAGAAGCGGGTCATACTGGATTGGAAAACGAATGGGTGGCTTTAGTGGATGAACTCCGAAACCGTGGGGTAATCTCATAAAAATGCGTTACTCCCTAGAATACTATTCAGTTGCACCATGAGTGTCGACAAGTTCGGACGTTACTCCTCGGATGGGTTATATTATGCCAATAGTTTAAAAAGAAGTGCTGGTTTACCACAAACACCTGATGGAGATTATGATATGAGTAATAAAAGGTTAAAAAACATAAAAGATCCTACGGATGAAAACGATGCAATAAATCTAAAAATATTAAAGGAAAAGATATCGCCAACATTAAAACTACAAAATAACACATATGACGCAGAAGATCATAGAATTATCAACGTTGGTAAACCAAATCAAAACGGTGATGCGATAAACAAAGGTTATTTGTCATCTGAATTAAAAAATACGTTAAAATTCAATGGGAAAACGTATAGTGCCAACAATAAACGTATATCCAACGTAGATGACCCTAAAGATGCAAAAGACAGCGTAAATAGACGCTATTTACATTCTTTGATACCTGAAAAGACAAAAGATGGATTTTCTTTTTATAAATTTGTTATTAACGATATAGGTTATCCAAAAAATGAAAATGATGCTGTAAATCTCAAATATATAAAAGATCATTGTGTCATACGTGATGTGGGAGTTATCGATTGTCTTGGCAATTGTTTGGCGAATGTAAAAGATGGTTCAGCACCATCTGATGGTGCAACAGTGGGTCAAATGAAAGAGACTTTAAAACAAGAAACAACTGGATTTGCAAAACGAGATGAAGTATTATCAAAGCAAGGGGATGACTTTATTCAAGGTAATGAAAAATTTCGTTTATTGACATACAAAAACGCTTATTGGGATTGCAGGCATGGAAGGTTATCAAATGTGTCATGGGGTCATGCAGATAGAGACGCGGCTGCCTTAGGACAAACAGTACATCTAGATCCAAATAATTACTATGCGTTTTTTATATGTAGTAATAAAAAATTAACAAACATGGCGCAAGGAAGAGAAGCAAATGATGCTGCAACTGTAGGACAGGCTATCACATTATCACAAATGGATAGCAAAGTGTATACTTGTAATAATAAACGTATAACAGACCTTAAAGACCCTGAACATGTGGATAATGCTGTCACTGTTAATTTTCTTGTAAAAGTTTTAGGAAATGCATTATTTGATGTATACAATCTTATTGGTATTCATTCAGGTCGTACTCCTTTGTTGGAATCTGAGAGAGGTACTTGGATTAAACGGGAAATTGTTCAAAACTATTTTATCAACCCTCGTACAAAAAAGTTTAGATCATCGGATTGGGGTGATTTTGATATTTAATAAAAGAACACAATAAACGACTTCATTTATGTCCAACTTGTCATAGAGGTAACACATAAGTTGTACATTGCGATTATAAAAGGACAATAATGACGTTCCAGTACATCAGTCCATATAGAGACACTGTAAGGAGAGGAGGTGGGATCACGTCCACAGCGGTTTCTCTGTTAAGTAAAGCTTTAAAACGAATTCCAGTAGGATCCATAGTAAATAGAGCAATAGACGCATTACCATACGAATTTCATATACCGGGAGGTTATCAGTATTGCGGACCAGGAACTAAATTGAAAAAACGACTGGAAAGAGGCGATCCTGGCATAAATAAGTTAGATCAGGCTTGTAAAGAACACGATATCGCATATTCCACGTTTGCCGATTCAAAAAATAGATCAATAGCTGACAAAAAGCTTGCGGACATAGCTTGGCAACGAGTAAAATCAAGTGACGCTAGCATAGCAGAAAAAGCAGCAGCTTTAGCAGTAACAGCAGGTATGAAGGCTAAAACAGCAGTAGGAGGTGGAAGAAGGAGGAGAAGGAGAGTAAAAAGGAGGTCAACCACAAGAAAACATGGAGGAAATATAAAAAGAAGACGACGATCTACAAGAAAAGGCAGGAAGAAGCCCACCGTGTGGTCAATGGTAAAAAACGGGGCAGGTCTTTACCTAAGACCTTATCGTGCATATTAAATGAAAGAAATCAATTGGTCATACCACATAAAGCATTAACCAATATTGAATTATTTAAATATATTTCCTGTTTAAAAATACCATTTTTCCGCGGTGTGTTTATGAAAGACAGTTTACCAAAGAAAATGTGGCAAAATGAGACTGGAATTGTAAATTTGGATAATACTGAAGGGCCTGGCACCCATTGGGTTTGTTATAAGAAACTAAATAACAATGTATATTATTTTGATAGTTTCGGTAATTTGCCACCACCAAAAGAACTTCAAAATTACTTTAAATCTGCTAAAAACATATATTATAACTATAAAAGAGAACAACCTGATAATACTTCAATATGCGGCCATTTATGTTTGGAATTTCTAGCTAAAAGTATCAGTCACTATTGAGATGTCTTCCTATACGGTATCATTAACAGGAAAATCGTCCACTTTACGAAGTATCCTTTTTCCAGCGTTACGCTTGCAAAAAGGAAGGTTTTGGGAGGCGGCACTATTGGATTTTACAACTTACAACTCTATCCCCAATGTTACGGAAGGTAAAAATAACGTATTGCATTATTATAAGGGAAAGGATGCCAGTGGAAAATTTACAGACTTACAAGAGTGCAGGTTACCCACAGGTTCTTATGAAATTGATCATATAAATGAATTTTTGCAAACTAAAATGGGAAAAGACAATATAACATTAAAAGGTAATAATAATACGATGAAAGCTGAAATTACTTCCAAATATTATATAGATTTCACTCAACCGAACTCAATTGGTGATTTATTAGGATTTTCCAACGATGAGCCTGTTTTAGAACCAGATGTAACACATTCCGGTAAGAAAACAGTAACAATATTAAAAGTCAATAGTATAGACATAACTTGTAACATTATACAAGGTGCTTACAGGGATGGGGCTAACACCCACATCATACATACTTTTTACCCAAGTGTACCACCTGGATTTAAAATTGTTGAAAAGCCACAAAACCTGGTATATCTACCGTTGAACACCACTTTCATTTCAGACATCGTGTTGAGCGTATTGGATCAAGACGGTAACTTGGTAGACTTCAGAGAAGAGCCTATTACGATTAGATTACATTTAAAATCGACACTTTAATACAAAACTATGGGTTTAACATTTAAAAGCGAACAACCTACGGGAAACCGCATTAGTAGCTCTTCAGCTGTGGAGGAGTTAACACGCGAGAACATTCGTTTCTTAGAGAGAATTGGATTAAAATTAACCGAGTATGGATATACTGGATATAGCGCAGGGTCCAACATTCGACGAAACCCTATGGGAAAAAGAATATCACACCCACAACCCTTACACTTCATCGAAATTAAACAATAACGATGAAATTCGTATTCCCATACAAAATCAAGACATTTACACACTACCATGTGAAAGTTACTTGTATATTGAAGGACAAGTTACTAAAAAGGACGGTACTACTGTTGGTACAACAGTTCCATTTATAAATAATCCTATGGCTTTCCTATTTGATGAAATTAGATATGAAATATCAGGTGTAACAGTTGATTCCACTAAAAAAGTAGGTATTACGACAACTTTAAAAGGATTAACATCTATAACACCCAATGAAACCAATTTACTTAAACCTGCCGGATGGGTATTACCTACGATTGACACGATCACTCCAGATCCAAATGGATATTTTGATTTTCATATTCCATTACGTTTGCTGCTTGGTTTTGCTGAAGATTATAGGAAAATAATATTAAACGTTAAACAAGAATTAGTTTTGTTGAGATCTTCTAACGATAAAGACATTATTAAAGCTGCAGATGCTACTACAGATGCGACTTTAGAATGGAAATTAAAATTAGACAAAATTGTATGGAGAGTTCCACATGTTAAATTGGCTGACGAGCATAGAATGCTACTTTTAAGAAAATTAAAAGCCGATCGTGATATTGTTATTCCATTTAGAAGTTGGGAATTTCATGAGCATCCCAGTTTACCTACTACGGATCGACACACTTGGACTGTTAAAACATCGAATTATGTAGAACGAGCCAGGTATATTATATTTGGTTTACAAACAGGTAGAAGAGACGCCATTACTAAACATGCAGGACAATTTGATCATTGTGACTTGAAAAATATTAAAGTTTATTTAAATTCACAATTCTTTCCATACGACAATTTAAATGTGTCATTCACTAAGAAGAAATACAGTATATTGTACGATATGTACGCGAGATTCCAAAGTTCATATTACGGTAAAACAAATACACCTTTATTACCACCTGACAAATATTTCGATGCCTACCCAATAGTTGTAATCGATTGTTCTAAACAAAATGAATCAGTAAAGTCTTCAAGTGTGGATATAAAAATAGAAATGGAATTCAACGATGCTATACCGGCTAATACAACTGCATACTGTTTAATTCTACATGATAAAATCGTAACATACACACCTTTAACCGGAATTGTTAAAAATGTATTGTAAGAACCGGTTTTGTTTCATTCCGCGAGTATAAAAGCAGAGCGTACAGACCGCTCCTCATCAGTTTGTTGCCTACTGTTGTATGGGTAGCATCGTATTCAATATGGCTTCTCCTAGTGGTACACCTGAAAATGTGGTAGATATTGAGAAGGAGATATCTGAGTTTTTAGATCCTCAAGGTCACCAGGAAGGAGGTGAACAAAACGTTTGCGGACAACTTCACGCCAGTAATAATGTTGAAGAAAAAGGTAAAAGAAGAAAGACTATACAAAAGAGAAAAAGGGATATTGAAGATAATATTTCTCCAAACATATTGAGTGAGGTATTTTTGCGAATATTTTACCCAATCTCTTCCAGTTTGGATAAAAGTGTTTTAATCGGTGTTATGAAATCTACAGATTATTCCCCTACTGTAATTTTAACTCATGGACCCAAAATGATTTTGTTTACGGACAGTGCTTGGGAATCGTTTATGAAACATTTGCATCTACTAGAATGCTATTTAAGTAGTAACATGTTTGGAAGAAAGACAAGAGTAGGACTTTTGGATTCAAATGTGGAAATTGATATCATTAAACAACGTGGTGATCATCAGCTACGGTTTAGAGACACAACAAGACATGATAACAAAATTCAACTTAATCGAGAGGAGTTTTTCATTTTAACTTGTGCTACTGAACCTATAACAAGATACTTGAGACAACTGGTGTTTTCAAGTTCGATTATTAAAGATTATCTGGAAGACACATTGGACAAACAACCGGACGCACCTATATTATACGGACCTGTGGATACTTCTATATTTAATAGAGTTCCTCATGAAGTACAGATGTGGAGACAATTGGAAAAGTACGCTCAACTACATAAGAAATCAGTAAAACAGGAAGAAGAGGAAGATGGAGGAGAAGAATCAAGTGTTAGTGATGAAAATGAAAATAAGGAAAATATAAAGATGGAAACTTAAATGACAATGGTTAGTTTTTAAAACAATAACCAACATTTTGTGGGGTTAGGCCTATTGGGGACGGTGCCCACGTTAAATATACACCAACGCGCCAACAACTGTACGGCCTGGTATAAAAGTAGTACCTACCGTGGTGTGGAAATCAGTTGACCTCCTGACTTCGTAATGAGCAGACGTGTGACCTTCAAAATGGACAAGGGAGAAGAACAACAAGTAAAGTCCAAGCCTGGTATTATTGAGTTTCAAGCGTTTCGTGGTAATGATGATAGATTCATTATAAAAGAACTTGTGTTTTTGGACATGAATACAAGTGTTCCTTATTCGTTTTTATTTAAACCACCATGTTCTTATTCGTCTTTAACTAGTAAAGCCGCTACTACCAACAGATGGATTTCAAAACACTTCCATCATATCGATTGGTATGATGGTTTTACAAGTTACACGGACTTGTATCATATTATGCATCACTTTTCAGACAAGTTTACCAATATTTACACAAAGGGGCTGGAAAAGAAAAGATGGATCGAAGGATTTACTCATGTTCCGGTTAATGATGTGGAATTGGATAAGAATTATCAATACATGCTGGAAACCATATGTATTTGTACAAAAAGCCCAGAACATGATAAAGATAGACATTGCGCTTTGAAAAATGCCTATAAACTCGCCTCTTACCTTCAAAGTGGGGAATTGGGGAGTGGTGGGGGTAACGGAGAGTATATAAGTGGGGAGCAGACAGGGACCTGGCATGAGTATTACTCGAGATTCCGAGACGACAACATCTCCGAGCAAGAAGACGATCTGTAACCTAACCATGGCATCTCACCAGTTCCTTCAGACTTTGGTCGAGCAGTTCAATGCTCACTCCAAGTCAACAATATTACCTGTAAAGAAGTGCTCGGAACTAAAAGACGAGAAGCACTACATAATCCATGCTATGAAGAAGATGGAGACTACAGTTGGGGAGGCCATCTGCTGCAGTCTCAGCGAGGCACCGTTTACTCCGGGGGATGAACCAAAGTTCCAGGTGTACCTGCCCAAGAGATTCGTCCATCTTCTACAAAACGAGGATCTTCGCTCTATTCAACCCGGGTGTCTATACCTGGTGTCCCACGGCTGCACGGGTAGCAATTCTACAGAGTTGACCATCCACATCGCTGACAAGCAGCAGTGTTAGATTTAAGTTTTAATGTTGTACATATGTTGTTGTTGTAATGTTTTATAAATAAACAAATCATAAAAGACAAAAAAAATAAAAAAAACAAAAAATGCAACATATCAATATGTGACAGACTTCACGTATTGATATGTTGCATTTTTTTTAAACTTCGCGGGTGACCTTGACCTTTGACCTTTGCATTTCACAATTACCCCCACTACTGTAATTACCCCCACTACCGCACTAGGATTCAAACCTGCTTGGATGCGAAAAACGGTCAGTCTGTTGCCAACTAGCAAACGATGAGCACCTTGTACGAGCTTTGCATACAACGAGTTATAACTCACAAGGACTTGTTCCCAACATGTTTACAAGACAACATCCCACTAACAATAAAAGAAGATGTCAAACGCTACAGGAGGGAAAATACAGGGTATTCGGAATACTCCTGGTATAAGTTCCACGACGGGGAAAAGTTTTGTAGGCCTTGTGGCGAGGCCGCCGTCAGAGACCTTCGGCGATTCGTACAGGATGGTGGTATAAAACAATTCGGATTTCTAGCGCCACTGTTTCGATTTGAAAATTACAAGGACACCTGCGCTATTTGTTCCATTCCATTGTATCGATGGAAAAAGTTTAGAACTGTTTAATTGGATTTTCTATACCCCCACCACTATTACCCCCACCACTTTTTCATGTACCTCCAAGCGCTGTGCCTCGGCTTCATTTCTACTCCAGCAGCCAACCTAGCAACATCAAGATGTCTCTGAACGTTAGTTGCGCAAGTTACGAGGAGGTGAGCATCAAGACTCAGCAGGAGCTAAACGACTTATACAAGGAGTTGCAGCTGATGGTGGCACGAGGCTACCGTATAAATGTGCAAGTTTACGCTTGCAATATACGGAACACCCGGCAGTCAAAGGAAGAGCCTGGACACTCCTCGACGGCTTCCTCACCAGCGTCCATGAAGACCGAGCCAGACAACTTGGACTACTTCAGCTGACTAGCAGTTGTATTTCTTGTCCTAACCATTGTAGAATATGTATATTTTTTCATTATATTAAAGAAGTAAAAGAGCAGAAACACCTATCTTGTTACTGACATATAAGCTCAGTAACAAGATAGGTTTTTTTTAAAACACAATTTGGATGACCTTGAAACTTCCCCCTCCACTGCTTTGTTACCCCCACCACTTGACTATTGGTGTACATGGCACATCGCAATTGGAAACCTCATTCCATCTTCAACAGCCACACCGACAACATCAACAATGGCAAACCTACCAACAGATGAAAGATGTCCTCACGCATGTTGTGACTTCGTCCACGAGTTAGAGAAGAGGATGCAGGAGAGGGCGATAAGAAGAAAGCAGATCCACTCAGAAAATATCATGATAGTCAACGGCTATCTTTTATTGTTCGGCCTTATTATGGTTGTACTTTTCATACTGTATGGCATAGTCACATGTGTCGGCAAGGTTGCAGAAGAAAACGCTCGCCACCATCAATTGGAAAGTTTTAATGTTACTTTGTAGGTTTTCCTTTTTTTAAAACTCCGTTTGGATGACCTTGAAACTTCCCCCACTACTCCACCACGCCCCCCACCATGTTCCTGCATGAGCCTCACATCAAGCATCATTCCTTGTTCAGCAGGCAACCATGGATGACAACAACACCATCACCCAGGCAGACTCCATTACCGATGTTGGAACAAGTACGGGTTGGACACTGTCGATCGACAGTGTGCACTATCTAGAGACAATTTTCCAAAGGATGAAGGAGATACTCCGGGACAACCCTGGAATCATAATTCAAATGAATTTGGACTATGATTGGTCGAGAGTTACACTGCAGCAGGATGGAGACAACACTCAACAGTCACCAGAGTATACCCCAATGTCACCTATTTACCCCTATGAAGGATCTGATGTGGAGGTCAACGACGAGGCTGGTGGGGAGTGACCTTCTTTCTTTTTTTAAAACCCAATTTGGATGACCTTGACCTTTCCCCTCTACTCCTTCATTTTTTTTAAAACTCAATTTCAATGACCTTGAAATTTCCCCCTCTACTTTTCAATACTGTTACTACAGTCTGCGGCTCACCTCATTCCTTCCTTAGCTACCATGGCGAACGAGGCTACTTCTCAAGTTGAAGTTGACTCCACTACGGACGAAGCATTTCCCTTGTGGTGGACCGTTCATTTGCAAGATGTGACAGAACTAGAAATGTTACGCCTAAAATTGCAATATGTTTTTAACGAGAACCGTGACGTTGAATGTAGGATGGAATTGGATTTTGATGCGACCAGGATCAACTCAGAACCTTTAACTTCCAGCCAGCCTCATCCACACTTTACACATCTGTACACTCCTATAGCGCCGAAAGAAATAACCATTGCCGAAGCTGACTCATCCACACGTTTTATTCACCCAACATTTTGGGTGTTGATTATAGACAATGTGTACAAAGTGGAGGTGGTATGTAATAGGTTGAAGGAGTTGATGGTGGAAGATCCTGGCCTTCGCTTTAAAATAGAAATACACTTTATCTATGGAGCACCAGCAAGGGACTCAGACGACTCTGGTTCTTCATCTGAAACTACTACAGACGACGAGGACGACTAGCCATCTTTTTTAAAACTCCATTTGAATGACCTTGACCTTTCCCCCCTTTACTCACCTTAGTTTATATAAGCTGCGCTCTCACTGACTACGGCATCATTTCATCGTGCGCCTTCGCCGCAGCAACATGGAGAGTCAACTTAACTACTGTTGCAAACAGAAGTGTTTTTCATGGTCCAATGACATTGATGTGGTGGATGGACTGGCTTGTAGAAAGTGTGAAGCTTTTGGACAATGCATGTGTCGGTGCAAATCTTGGGAGAAGCCAAAGCCTGAGTTGAAGACATTCCATGTGTACCAGATGAGAGGGCATAAGTACACTTGTTGCCCTGAACGTTGCATTGAATTTAATCTAAGACAGCTAACTGGCTGCAAAATGTGCAACAATCATTTTGCAGGTTTTTGCAAACATTATTTAGGGGCGTGTCAGTACAGATCAACTTGGCATACCGAAGCACTCACTATCAATGAAATCGCTATAGACTCACAAGAGTAGTCTTTCTACTATTTGACTTTTTTAAAACTCCGTTTGGATGACCTTGACCTTTCCCCCTCCACTCACCTTAGTTTATATAACCTCCATTCCCACTGACTACGGCATCACTTTATCTTGCTCCCTCGCCGAAGCAACATCAAGTATGGAAACTAAGCGTGTCTCATGTTGCGAGCATAAGTGTTTGGAGGAGCCAGGCGTCATCCATTGTGCAAAAAAGCTTTGGGAGGAAGAGACAGGGTCAACCTATTGCTGCAAGGACAAGTGTTTCCTACTACCAAGATGGCAAGTGGACGGGTTGGCCTGCCAGCAATGTGAATGCTTCGGATGTTGCAGGTGTAGATGCAAGAACCAGCAGCTGCCACCACCGGTACTACAGACTTTCAAAATTTACAAGTCCCAGTACTTTTACACTTGTTGTCCGCAGCGGTGTATTAAATTTCATTTTTCTAATCTTACCAATTGTCGGAAGTGCTACGGACAACCTAATGGGTGGTGCACCTGTTTTCTGGACTCCTGCCGCTACAGATCGGATTGGTTTACAGATCCGTTAGAAATTGATGAAGTCGCCCAGGAAGCACAAGAGTAGTCTTTCTACTCTTTAGCTTTTTAAAACTCCATTTGGATGACCTTGAGATTTCCCCCTCTACTTCCCCATATATCTAGGGTACACAGAGCCTGACATTCAGTCACTCGGTGGCTGTCGTGGGGTGCGCATCGGTGTCGGCGCTCTGTAGTTGTTACGTGTTCAAGGTCACAGTAATATGAAATTGCGGATGTTGTGCTTGTTCAATGGCCTCTGAGGACTAGTGGATGACGGTTTAAGCAAGGTCATGTCGCAAACTTGAGTTTGACTTGGCACTTTTGCCGTTTCTCATCGCAAATTCGCTCCAAGTCGTCAATGGTCACGTGGACTCTGACTGAAACTCGGAGCGTAGTGCGAGAAACGGCAAAAGTGCCAAAAAATTTTGAGTTTCGGCGTGACCTTGACCTTAACAGTGTCAGTGACGTCATTTTGATGATATAATGGATGATGACGTCATCAGCATGTCATTTCTGTGACGTCATGGGTGTGACGTCACGGAAATGACGTCGTCGATGATGACGTCATCAATTACGTCATCGTTGACGTCATTTTGATGACGTCATGGGTATGACGTCATCGATTGCGTCATCATCGATGACGTCATCGATTACGTCATCGATGACGTCATCGGGGTCATTGACCTTGGCGATGACGTCATCACATTCCTCAGAGGTCATTGAACTGAGCCAGCAACCGCAAAAACACACTACTTGCGTACTCAGCAAATTTCCAATGGAATTTCGGTATAATTTTTATATACCAAATATTATATGGTATAATTTTTTTATGGATTTTATGGTATATTTTTATTTCCCCATAAAATCCATGAAAATAAGAGTATGTAGGTTTGCCGCCATATGGGTTTTGTTGGTAAATATAAGTTAAACACTCTAGTGAATGTACATACCAAATTTTATCAGGTTATGGTGTTCTTTTTATTTTCCCCATAAATCCCATAGGGGTGTGTACGTAGGTTTGCCGCCATATGGGTTTTTAAGAAAATATAAAGTTAAACGCTTCCCAATAGATATACATACCAAATTTTCAAACAGCCTTTCCCAATCATGCTACTGCATTATCACACGATGGTTTTTATGAATGTAAATATACAGATTTTGTAAGCTAAGTAAATTTTTTACGCAATAACTGAATTTTTACGATAAAAATTGTTGATCTCATAAGGCTAGTAGGTTATTACTTTTGTATAAAAAATTTGCTAAGTTTAGGTTTGATAGCACAAATTAACTCAAGAACCACGAACGTGTTACATGTCCAGTTACTGTGGCGTGACTGGCTTGCGTGTAGGCTATAGGCTGCTCTGACCACTCCACATCTGTAGCGATGTCTTATTCACCTAGCTACTCCACATCTCTAGTGATTTCTTGTTCGCCTAGCTACTCCACATCTCTAGTGATTTCTTGTTCGCCTAGCTACTCCACATCTCTAGTGAGATCTTGTTCGCCTAGCTACTCCACATCTCTAGTGAGATCTTGTTCACCTAGCTACTCCACATCTCTAGCGATGTCTTATTCACCTAGCTACTCCACATCTCTAGTGATTTCTTGTTCGCCTAGCTACTCCACATCTCTAGTGAGATCTTGTTCACCTAGCTACCCCGCATCTCTAGTGATTTCTTGTTCTCCTAGCTACTCCACATCTCTAGTGATTTCTTGTTCACCTAGCTACTCCACATCCCTAGTGATTTCTTGTTCGCCTAGCTTACTCCACATCTCTAGTGAGATCTTGTTCACCTAGCTACTCAACATCTCTAGTGATGTCTTGTTCACCTAGCTACCCCGCATCTCTAGTGATTTCTTGTTCATCTAGCTACTCCACATCTCTAGTGATGTATTGTTCACTTAGTTACTCCACATCTCTAGTGATGTCTTGTTCACTTAGCTACTTCACATCTCTAGCGCTGTCTTGTTCACCTAGCTACTCCACATCCCTATTGATGTCTTGTTGACCTAAATACTCCACATCACTAGTGATGTTTAGTTCACCTAGCTACTTCACATATCTAGTGATTTCTTTTCAAGATAGAGTTAAGAAGTTTCCTCGATCAATGCATTTTGTTCTAAAACCCTCGTTTCTTAATTAACTACAGTAGGTATTTCACATGTATGTTTGCTCTGCTAGCCATTTTACTTTTCTAGTGATGTGAATACGCGTGTTGGCTGATTAGATATATCACTAGTTATATTTATTTAACAAAATCTCAATTCTCGTTCAATCAAGGATATACAGTGGATAAAATATAATAGACTAGGATGGCATGAAATCATTTACCACAACATATATAAATAAATTCATTTATAAAAAAATCACCTACCACAAAGCACGGCAGTTTGTTCTTGTTAACTTTGATTCCCGTAGCGAAAATGTCTTTTGATTTTGGACGAAACAGTGTTTTAAAAACTGTACAAATAAACAGTCGAAATATTTATAACAAAGTGCATTTTCTCAATGAAAACTATTCTACCATACCGGGTGTCCACAAAGTCTTGCCCTGATTTCATTGCTTTACTGACACTATTATAGCCACAAACATCTTACACTTCTTTATTTTAAAGGGAATTTATTTTTTCTCATTAATTTGTTAAAATCTAAACTCAGCTAATGACAACTATGCAGTTTACTTATAATGCACTACAAAAAAAAAAAAAAAAAAAAAAATGTAATGGTCCAACTATATTGATTCTACTATATTGATTCTTCATTCACTAAGTTTCTTTGTGTTCTCTGGGTTTCTTTATGTTCTATAATTTTTCGGAGATCTTATTTATTGTTTCCCAGTTCTTAGTTTATAAACTCCATAATGAGTGAAATAATACATGGAGTGACGTCCAACAGTCAAGAAATGTCAACGGATACCAAAAAATGGTTGTTAGAGAAAGGCAAACACATAGAAGTGTTTTAAGGTTGTGCATAGCTGGAAAAAAACTTAGGAGGTCACTGTTTAAAACTGGAAAAAAAAACATTTCATTTTAACACCAATTTTTTCATATTATTCTTTTTCATTATCAGGGCAAGACCTTATGGACACCCGGTATACAATAAGTTCATACAATTTTCATAAATGATTACCATCAAGCCTTGAAAATCTTGAGTGTGTTGTATATTCTCTTTAGTCTTCTCTAGGAACAATTAAACATTTCTAGAAGGGTAATAATGAAAGAAAAAAGTAAAAATTCAGGTCTAGTAATAAACAATTTTAACTTTTTAATTTAAAACTTTTTAGTAATTGCAAAATTATTTCAACCATAAACCTTCAAATTACTGTTTAAGGGACGAGAAGCATCGAGAGAATGCACAATTGCACCAGCAGCAGGTGCATTCCACTGCAATTTGCAGTACAGTTAGTTCCGGCTCAAGGTGCAATAATGGTCCACAACAATGACTTCCGTCCGGGCAATGCGGCTTTAAACGTAATACATACTAAACGTATCATCACTATATCGGACGTATTTTTCAATAAAAAGTATGAAAAGAATATTACTTTCCCTCAAATTTCTGACACTAATTCAACAAATATTTATTATTACTGTATTTTGAATGTTCCATACAGTTAATTTTCCGGTTTTATAATGCGAGCCTAATATCACTTAAATTAATGTAAAGAATTATTTTCAAAGTTAGTTATGATTTTTGCTAAAATCCTTATAGGCTAAAAGAAATTCCTAACCACTTCCTCTGTCTTTTTAGTGGTTAATCTCCATTTTACAGACTTTTTCCCACCATCAGAGTGAAATTTTTTACTATTTAGATTCCCAAAGCACATAACAAGATTGACTGGGTAGATGAGTTTTTATAGAGTTAACTCTATAAACCAAAGTTGTTGATTTGATTCCGAGACTAAGTTGTAGCTTTTTAAAAACGAGAAACTGTTCCCAGCAGCCATCGGGTTTTTACCATTAAAGAATAATACACCTGTCTAAAGAGTCAGATGGTCTTAGACAGTACCAAAACATCACAATCACTATGTTTGTCTTACACAAAACATCACACCCATTGTACACTCGTCCTTTATTCACATTTACCTTAAAATATGCCCTAGCATTGCCGGCGTCTTACAAAGTGATAAAATGATTTACTACGGTAAAACAAATATTGTTAGCATCTATATAATTTTTTGCCACACATAAATTACAAAAATAAAAAAAAAAACATATAACCTCACGCATGATGTTTGGTCAAATTGTTTTGGTTCAACTAGAATTCTAAATAAAAGAATGATAAAATGGTCAGCATACTAAAAGACTTGCAAACGACTTGTGGCTGCGAACAAAAGTGCAAGTGATGGTAGGAATAATGTATGATTACGAGTAGTAGACGGTTCCGTCGTTAACCCTCGACTTGACTACACGCAGCACGCGACAGACAGCTTCAACATCCACCGGACACGCCCAGCGGTCGTCAGCTGTTAATGTTGAGCATTATGAAAAAAGAGCGCTGATAAGCTTTACGAGCTTGTTGTTCGAGTCATGAAAACGTTTCTAGCGCTATAAAAGATAATGATAAGCATTCTCTTAAGATATTACTCATAAAACTCTAGGCATCCCAATGGATTCTTATAAATTGCAATGTAACTTTATCAAAAAACTCGATTATGGCATTAAATATCAATAATGCGTGTAAGAATAGGATAATGATATTGCCCTCGAAATAATTAAATAAAACTACATCGTAAAACCATTATTCCTGCCGTTGATTGATATGAAATATGTGACCTTGATTCCTATCCAAATAGTTAAAACGATAGTTTTAGAGGTAATTAATACTCTTTATCTTAAATTCAGCTACTATTTCAAAATATTACAGTGAAATATATTTTACATTATTTTCAGTCATAATTTAATGTTCTTAATAAATTTGCGTGTATTTTGTCCTGGTAACTATTTTGAAGGAGTCACACCTAAGACAGAATGTATTACATGCACACAAAACTAGCCTTAGTTCTGTGGTTTGTATCTAACACAAGATGCTATTTGAACAAAGATGTGTACTTTACCTTTGTACCAGAGTTTTGTAATGAAAATTCTATAATAAAAATATGTACTTTTTAATACTACTGCTATTAAAATTTAAGTATTTTATAACAAGTTACAACCTAATTAGATATGTTGGAATCGCTTTCAAATTGAGTTCTTTTGCTCCGCTCTTTTGTCCCTCAGTATCCCTCCCTCACCGATATCAATTTTTTGTATCAAGGTCTGTTGTACCATTGTTGAAATATACATATAAAAATTCTAATAAATATTAATCTGCTTCATTGATATTATTCCTGTACATATATAAATAAACAAAAATAAATATTACAGAGCACTGAGGTCAGATTCGATCAAGAAACCATTTTTTGCCGTAAACATAGAAAATAAATAGGATTTAAAATAAATTTAATATCAATAAATATAATATTAATGAATCCCAATCAATATCATTATTGGAGTTTATGTGTAAATAAATATGCAGCTTTCGCCCTCAGTAAGCTTTGTCATAATGTTCTGGAAATTATCCTTTTAAAATCCCAAACTCGATGTTTACGCATAGAAAACAGAGTTAACACTTCTTAACCTTTAAAGCAAAAAATTTCTATTAGCTACGCTAGGAAAATATACTTAACGTTGCATGAAATCAATTACCATGTGCAGTGAAATATGATTTGCGAGCATTCTTCTTAATAAGAGGGGTGTTGGGTTAGTAAATTGGATACCAAAGTTAGTTTATTACCTGTCGGATATCCCAGAGATCGAAGGTAAGCTGGTTGTGTAATTGATAGTAAACATCCACCACTGGCTGGAGTTCTACCACTTCGATGGAAACAGTATTTATTCGGTGCAGTTACTTGCAGCTATATTTCGTTTATATTACAAGCCAAAGTAAATCTACTCTGGAAATTGATATTTCACTAGTAACTATCTTATACACAATGAAAAAACTAATGAATAAACAGATTTCTTTCGTTGTTAAAAAATAATTGCCCTATAAAATAATGAAAAAAACCTAATGAAATCAACCGTTAAAAATGGTAAACAAACAAGTTAATAATAATAATATTCTATGCTACTTTACTCTTAGCGAACAAGTATTGATTGGACAGTACGGCATGCACAATGCACATTGAACATAACATTGTCTCTGAGATCAAAACAAAAGCGTATTTTATCCTATGTGAATTTTTGCCTGGTGATAAGTTTTCTTTCTGTATATACTTATGTACTTACTTACTTATATACTTACTTATGGTTACTTATATACTTACTTTTTTTCTGTATATACTTCTGTGTATACTTAAAAGAAACATGTAATAACATGTTTCTTTTAAGTTCATCATGAACACCTTAAATTATTGCCCTTGAATTTTTATCAATGTTATCAAATTACATATTTTACCCATACAAACCAATCAACATAAAACATTAAACAATACGAATAATAAATATTATTAAACACCGAAACTTGAATTTTACATCCTAATCAACAAAATTAAGTTGTGAACAAAACAGTAGGTTGCAATTTTTATGGTTGCAAACACGATAAAATGTATGGAATATGTAATAAACAATAGTTGAAAATGTATAACATTAATGTAGTGAATTTAGTTTTTAGAAAGAGACGGCTTTGTACTATTAAATAGTTACGGTGTAATAAAGTGTACATTTTTTGGGCCACTCTGTATATCACAAAACATTATACCTTAGTTATTATACAAAGTAAGTGATTAAGAGGGTACCTCTATTCAGTTTCGCCGGTTTTATGATCGTTAAAGCAGTTAGAATCTTCCGCTTATGAGCAGGTTTGGTTATAATGGGCTTATTTCAACACCCACCTGTTCACAATTATTCATGTATTAGAGAACTCTTAAAGTTATAGTGTAATGGTGGTAAATCTTTCACAATATATGCGCTATGTTTGATCTCTTAAATAGTTTTCTGGTTTTCTTTAATTTATTTCGGGTTGTCGGTTTTTTGAGAGAAAATGCAATCGATGTTAGTTCAGTCTAAACTTTATATGTTTGGAATCCCGAAAGTTTGCCAATCAAATTAAGCCGAAATTTGACATGTCGACATCTTACTGTAGAAACACTCAAATTTAGTGACCATCATATGCTTATCTGTAAATTCAGCAGTTTTCACCCGAAAGTCTTGCAAATAAAAATGTATTCATTGAGGATATTTTCTGTTTTAAGTACAATTCAAACTTTAAATACAGGAGTAACTTTCTACGAAATAAATGTAGCTTACTATATGAACAAGTATATAAAAACTTCTAAGTAAGCGGAACACCGTAACAGAAACATCAGTTGGTGAACATAGTGAGATAGTTTAAGTGGTTTCCACTACTATAAGTACTAAAATACTGTATAATGCTCGTATTACAATTATTTAGCATTAGAACCTAATTATTTTAATTAAAACTGTTAGAAATGTACAATATATTTAAAAATTACAACTGTTTGTTCAAAAATAAGATTTTCAGAAAGATTGAGATTAGAAGTTTTGAGTACCACTAAACATTCACATTTTTCAGTAACTGTTTTAAATGTGCTCTTATCACAAACCCTCATTGTCTTATATGTATACATGATTGGAATCGTGTAATATGAAAAAATTAAGTAACATATGAAAATACATAGATTACTAAACTCAAACGTTTCTCTTCGGTTATTTTTGTAGGGTGATCTCTTCTCTAATAAGTCATAAGGTTTATGGACAAAATAAACCAAAGTAGCTAGTGTTCGTTCGGAACAAACAGTATTTATAACAACGCGGAAACACATAAAACAAGCCTAAGACTAGGGAGTGGACGTTGCTTCTACCTTCACCCAAAGTTATAAATAGTTATTATTATTGAAACATCTCCTAAATTTAGGACGAGAATTCATATTTGTAAAATCAGCGGAAAGATTTGTCTGAAACTTGAGGTCGCTGGAACTGTGACATTTACAAATCACTGATTGTTGGGTTCATTCAATCCAAGCTGCTGTCAAATCCTTATTGAGTTTTAAGTTCTACAATTTGGGATGCGTTATAACAAATGTTTGTACGATGGTCCAGCGGGGGGGGGGGGGAGGGGGTGGTTCATTATTAGTTAGATAAACATTTCAAATGTAAGCATATGTTGATATTTATTTAAATTTATAGGTCTTGATTAGTAGAGTGTAATGTGGCATGTCTGATTGAAATATTTTTAGCTGATTCCGAAATAGCAGACAAACAATCAATAATTACCATAGTTTAAAAATAGCAATAACATTTTTCTCGTCAATATTTTTGGTGTAGCTTTTTGAACATTGTTTTGAAATTTATGATATTAAACGTTACATAAGAAAAGATAAAAGAATTTGACCCTCTCCAAGACTCAAAAATTATTAAAGATGTCTTTCAAGAGAGAGGGCGGTATAAAAAAACTTGCTTCATATGTATTTTAATGCAAAGCAATGTAATAATTGTCAAAATTTACTTTTCATTGTAAGACTGACAATGATAACTTCCATTTCTGTGAAGATAATTTTTGAAGTCTTAAGATGCCAAGAGGTTTATATAATACACCTACCTAATGAACATTGGGACCTACTGTTTCCAGTTGTAAAGTTGAATGCAGGAAACTTTAGCAGACACTCATGTATGTAGAACTTCCCCAGTTGACTGTAACATAATTAGTGTTGTTCATCTGTAATATGTCAATAACTCAAATGAAAACTATGTTATTTTTGTATTTTGTATATATATATATATATATTTTTTTTTTTTTTGTGCGGTTTAGTATTGTTATTTTTTATAAGATTACATAATGATAAATAACGTTTCCAGATTTATACTAATTAACATATCTATCTTCTTATTTCTATAAGAGTTTCTTCTGTTACATTCCTTGTCGGCAACTAATCCATAAACCTTTATGCTGATTTACGTTAAACTGTACTACAAATTGCTGTACTGTTACCAATATACATGTACCAATACACATTTGAAATGGGTTGTTATGTGGCCGAGCTACCCCAATGTCAGTAGTTAATCCTTAATATAATGACAGGAGAATGTGCAACTATTAAGACGTTTATCGTTACGTTTTATGATGTAATGTGAACCATATCAAAGTGTTTAGATGTTTGGTTTTTAGTGTTTAGATGTTCTAAAATATAACACTTAAATCATTTGCATTTTAAAAAGTGGTGTGGTTAGAATATGACATGTAAAAATGTTGTTAGTACTCGTTTTATTTATTAACAAAATCGACCAAATGCTTCTACCATTTTAACATTGGTTTGATCATACAAAGGATTTGTATTAAAAAACATTTTATGTTCACACATAGGAAAAATCTATTCTAACCAATATTGTATACTCCTATACAAAAATACCCTAACCCGTTTTTTTCTTGACCTTCTCAACCGATTTTCAAGATTGTGGTGTTATTTTAAAGCTTATGGTCTAGCGCTTGTACGAATGGTAATTAAAGAGGTAATTTTGTTTCGCCCTTCGTCCTCCTGGCCTTTGATTTATTTTTAGTGCTCGAAATTTTATTGTAAGATTTTTAAAAGTGAATTGTAACTCAAAAGCTTATTATGTTCAGATAAATGTTTAAGTCAGCTTTTTCAGTTTTTTATTGAATTTTTTTTATTACATTTTTGTTTTCATACGAAAACACTTTCTCCTTGAAAATTTAAAGTATAAATTAATATAATTCCTTCGAATTTTGCTGTAGGTGAGTTTCATAAAAACATTAAGAAATATATTACAAAATGCGCAGTTTGCTTTTTGAGGACCCAGCTACATTTTTTTGCTATTAATTAATTATGCTGATATCAGCCTGTCTTTGTCAGTAACAAAGGTACCCCTGACCCCTCATCTGATCCATCACTCTTACCCTCCAATCATATTCACCTTTAAAAACAAGTACCAGACTTCGTCGGTGTCCCAAATCAAGTTATCAATGAATATATTATATCATAATACCTTATCTTCACTGAAAAGCGACCTAAGTAAATATTTAGTTTAATGTAAGTAAGAAAGAGACATGAGTGTAGGATAATTGTGTCGCGGTTTTTACCACCTAATATTTTGTACAACCTAAAGGTTAAAAATAGAAAAAAGAACATATGACATTTATCATGTTCTACTTCTTTGTAAATGTCATATCAAAAAACGGTCTGTCTTAACATTCGCTATGACTAATGTGCTTGTAAATGGCTGACCGTAACTTGTAATATAAATGTAATTTGGTTGGTAACAGCACTGTTGTACTATTCATATGTCTAATGCGATCCATCAAAGACTATGTAGGTTATTCTGACTGTTCCACAGCACATTACATTGATTTAATTAATCAATCAAAAAGCTTTAATTATAAAATTTATTTTTGAGGTTTCGGAAAATAAAAATAAAAAGTTTAATTATAACTAAGTATTACATTCTGACATTCCTTATCGTTGTTTTTATTCTGCTACTTGTTTCGTCATAAAGTTTAAATAACACATTTACATATGACACAAATACATAAATACCGGTAACACTTAAAAAGAATTATTAAAGAGTATTTTCTATTTATTTCTTTTTATTCTTTTAGGTTAATACTGTGATATAAATAGCATTTATTTTTAATATAAGTAGAACAACCTATCTTGTTTATTGAAGATAAAAGATGAGAATTTTGTAAAATCTACTAAGATACTTCATTGAAAAATAAGCATAATTTCACTTTTACACAGCTTTATTAATTTTTCAATCATTCTGTACTGTTTATTTTAATCCGCGAAGGAATAAAGAGTGAGCAAGACAAATTTGTAATTTTAAATCAACAAGTCTGCTGCGTTCAAGCAAAGCAATAGGTAGAAGGTTGACAACGGATAGCAGATCATCAATTTTGGTGACGTAATGCGGTGACTGCCTGCGCCATCCCTCATTCAAGAGATAATTTCACTTTCTTTGGGGGTACGAAATATCCGTTTATTTCAATTACAGCAAAAGTTATATAATGACTGATTTTGCTAATCCAGAAAAACGAATTATGTAACTAATGATACCAAATTTGTAAGGATATGACAACAATTAACGGAGTTATTGAGCCTTTTCTGCAGGAAAACATAGTTTTTCCATTATAATTAATGCAAATTTTGGTTATTTCTAGTGTTTGGGTCTTTATATCTTAGAAATAATAAAGATCGATTGACAATTAATCACTTAATATTGAATAATTCAATTATTGCTTTATATTCAATATTGTGTTATCTCTGGGATAAATAAAGTGAACTTGTCAGTATTCTTGAAATACAACCATCCACGCAAACCAAGAACAAATTCTCTAATGAGAAATGCAAATGTACTTCAGTAGTAGAATTTTAACAAGTACGAGGAAATAAATAATAAAAATACCCCAACTTTTGTATAACCATGATTTATTATTTAATTAAATGTATGCTGAGCCATTTAACTGTGAATATAACCCCTTTTGAGAGCGAAGAATTAAAAGGATGATTACAGCTTTACAATGCATTCAATATTTGTACGAAAACCAATTAACCAGAGCTAGTTAGCTTCGCATCACTGGTTTTATTAATTAAGACATATTGAGTATTATTCATTGCAATTTCAAATAGTCCTTTGAAGACATCTAAGGGATTTTGTATACATTTTATTGTGACGTTTAGTCGGTTTTCAGACAAATTTTAAAATGTAAACAATAACTATAATAACTTACGTTTTAAATATATGTATACAAAGGAGTATTTTTTAATAATAAAGTTTTTCATGATGGCAACATAAAATGCAATGGATACTCTAAAATATTTCCTGAGAAAATTTAACCGTGAATGAATTCACTGAGAAGCTTAAAATTGTTATCAAGAACTTTTCTTGTAGATAATACTTTAAGTAAGTAGTTTCAAACTAAATTTTCAATATAATAATAAAGAAACTACTCAATGGAAAATATTTTATAGGAGGACATAAGGAAAAATGGCAAGGCGGCGCATATGATGTTAACCACACAAATTGTTTATTTTTTCGATAAATTATCTACTATTCCTATTGCTGCCTACTAACATATGGGGAGAGAGTGCAAATATACTTGCTACTGGTAAAGGTGAATGTTGAAGCAGTGGGAAATATATAAGGGAAATAAACGTTTCATGTGTGTGTTACAAGTTTTGAATATTATAATTAGTTACTAACAACAATTCAATGAAATTAGGCAAATTTGTTTATTAGTAGTTTCAAAAAGCATTACTCAACCAGTCAATTATTTTGGTGGGGAGGCGCTTGGTCATGATTGTTTTTATAAATACAATTTTCCCCACATGATAACATACATGTTACAGTTTTTATTTTTCGATGGAAATTTCAGTTACAGTTTAGTGATGTATTTAAAATAAACTATTAGCATTTCAGCAATAAAAGGATTCTAAAAAAATGGACAAAAAACAACAATTTATGTCGGATGTATGCAAATCGTTGAGCAGTTTTGTTTCTGACCAAAAGACATGTCCATTATGAGTTTTACATATGACTGCAGCCGCCATTTGCAAGGCCGTTAGCTGGAGCGGATGTTAAGAATAAATTATCTTACAATATTAAACCCACAACCCGTTTACACTTTCAGAAGAAGCTTAAAAACTATTATTCACTTTTTTAGTGTACTATTTTTATGGTAATCACTATTTTAAATCTTAAAAAGGCTATAAGGTTTGAACGTTTTTAAATGAGTGGTGATTCAGAGCTATATTTTTAATTTAAATTTATCAAGTCTTGTTCAATTCCTCTAATTGTCGGATCTTTTTGTAGGATTGTGATGTGAATAAGTTTAATCAGTGGTAGATTCACTTAGAACAATACACAGGTAATACGTTAAAGGAGTTAGTGTTGTACTAAGGAAGTTCCACACAAGATTGCATTAGGTTCACCGCAACTCAACTTTACAACTGGCAAAATTAGGCCCCAATGTTCATTTGGCAATAGTATAACGAATTTCAGCATGTTAAGTGCATTATTATCTACAATACATCACATTATGAAACATGATGTATAATGTGTTTTATTAATTAATTACTCAAAAACTGAATCATAAGTGCCTAGTAATTTTGTACTATCTTTAACGTTATATGAAAAGAGTTTTTATAGATTGTGATTATCTCTAGGACTTACATTTTCATGTGATAAACTGACAAAAGCCATTCTTTGATGGTGTCAGAATGATAAAGAGGAATGAAACTGCTTTTTTTATATCACTAACACAAACAACAAAAAGTTCCAGTTTAACGGATCGTGCTTTACACTAGTTTGTCTTTGTCTCTTTGGAATGTTATAATTACTTGTATACAATTACTGAACTTTTAATCGTTGTTATTCCGTTTTTTGTCACAAAAATTATGAAATAGTGAAAATATCGGGGGAGTTATTTACAAGACTGTTTACAAACAAACGAATCATCATGAAATATAAATTTTAGATGAATCATAAAAACAAACAAATGTATATTATTAAAATATATTATCAAATAAGAATTATAAAAAATTATATACCTTGATACGTTATTGAAACAAAAGTAAGTCACATTTTTTAAGTATTCTACTCGGGCATTACCTAATATAGATTAATAGCATGGAGCGAATGAACCCAAGTATCGGTGATTTGTAACTGTCACCGGTTCCAAGTAACTGCGACGACGACCGAGTCACAGACAAATCGTTCCTCTGATTTTACAAATCAGGGAGGCCTCGGAATTTCTTACCACCTGTAGAAGATTCATCAACGTCGTAGACTGGTCTTCAGTCAAGATTACAAAAGATTGAAAACTTTTTTAATACAAAAGTTTTTAAAATTCTTAACAAGATGGATTTTCATATAATTCCCCCCAATATGGAAACAATAATAGCCGTGCATGCTAAAAGAGTAATAAATAATGTATTTACCATATTTTAGTTTAAATTAAACCATTACTAAAGGCTGAATTTAAATAATGTAAAATTGTGTTCTAAGCATTTACTTGGTTTTAATTTTAATTTTATTTTACAATTTAATACCAAAATTATATACAGTGTGTTCATTTTTTTATGCTCACCATTGGGATCTCGCAAACTATAAAAGTTACAGCAAAGGTCAAATTAGCAAAGTAGTGCGGAATTATAAGCTAAACAAAATGATGTGCAAAAATCCCAGATATTTCTACTGGTTCGTTCGCTGTGCTCAAAAAACTGTTTTTTGCTCAAAACTTCTTTTGCGTATAACTTTGTTATTTGTTGAAATACAAAAAAAAAACTTTTTAGATTAAACTTTACTGAAATTTTACGTAGATTCTGAATATTAAAACAAAAATTTTGTACTTCAATTGGTTTTTCAGATATTTTAGACAAGTTGATTATTTTTAATACAAGTATGTATTTTTTCCATCATCATAAAAAAGAAATAATTTTTTCTGATCACGAAAATACCAAATATGGCATATTTATTTATCATAATAATTATTTAATTATAAAAAATGTGATTAATAAGCAACCCTGAAATGCTAATAATGAGGATGCTTCTAACATGAAGTGCAACAATGGTGTAAATCAGCTGTTTTTCATTTTGTGTTTCATATTTTGTTGCTTACATTGTTGATCAGCTGTTTACCGGCATCCGCGGTTCCCATAAAACGTGTAAATCAGCTGTTACATGGGATGCCGGTAAACAGCTGATCAACAATGTAAGCAGCAAAATATGAAACACAAAATGAAAAACAGCTGATTTACACCATTGTTGCACCGCATGTTAGAAGCATCCTCATTATTAGCATTTCAGGGTTGCTTATTAATCACAATTTTTATAATTAAATAATTATTATGATAAATAAATATGCCATATTTGGTATTTTCGTGATCAAAAAAATATTTCTTTTTTATGATGATGAAAAAAATACATACTTGCATTAAAAATAATCAACTTGTCTAAAATATCTCAAAAACCGGTTGAAGTACAAAATTTTTGTTTTAATATTCAGAATCTACGTAAAATTTCAGTAAAGTTTTATCCAAAAAGTTTTTTTGTATTTCAACAAATAACAAAGTTATACGCAAAAGAAGTTTTGAGCAAAAAACAGTTTTTCGAGCACAGCGAACGAACCAGTAGAAATATCTGGGATTTTTACACATCATTTTGTTCAGCTTATAATTCCGCACTACTTTGCTAATTTGACCTTTGCTGTAACTTTTATAGTTTGCGAGATCCCAATGGTGAGCATAAAAAAATGAACACACTGTATAATTTGTAGATAAAAATAGAGTTTTATCTGAAAGACTTTTTACATTAATTCTAAAACTGTAAAAATAAGCAAATTGATGATGGTTAAATTATAGCTAATTATATATTTTATTTTTAGTGTTTGTAAAATGATATAAAGCTTGACAAAACTATGTACAATGTTTAATTTAAAAACGTCAGATTTTATTATGTATAAATTTTCTTTTTTTGTTTTTACTTTTACGAAATTGATAAATAAAAGTGCAGCTGATGTGTGAATGGCGTTTTGTGTTTTGTGTGATCCACGGTTGAGTTCATACAATAATGTTCACGTGTGTATTTGCTGCTCTGTCTCCAGTGGTCGGAATCAACAGACCGTCAATGACGGGGTACTGAGGTGTCAAGTTGACGACACGAGAAGGTGTCATTAATATCCACCAACGTAACGCCTGCCTCTGCCTCTGTGTAATTTGTTAACCAAACACGGAATCATTACAAGTCTGCATGTTACTTCCGCTTGGTTTTATATATTTGTATTGTGCCGTTTCAGTGATATGTGTGTAATAAGTGTGTTTATTTGCTTTCATGTGTTATGAAGATCTGCCAACTTTAGGTTCCCATTTATAATCGTGCAAAATTCACTTTTATATAGAGCCATTCAGCCTTTGATCAATTCCTCTTTTATTTACAGCTGAAGTTGATTTGATTTAATGATAAGAAAAAATAAAAACTATTATGATAGACAAGTGATGAAAATTGCTAACAGAAGTATAACTTATTACGTGCAAAGTTTTCTGATAAGGAAGTTTGGAAAATCTGGTCCTAGATTGCTTTATAATATCAGATTATCGATACTTGCAGAATGAAGCAATTTCCGTTTTGGGCTATTTTTACGAATTTCGCCTATTACGACATTATTAGACGTCCACAAACACACATAAACTAACAGTACCTACATTACTATAAGTGTATTTGTGTTTATAGACGTCTGCTGAAGCCGTAATCGGCAAAACACATAAATATTAACCCCAAACGAGATTGCTTCAGGCTGTAAGTATTGACAATGTAACACCTGATATTTTTATTTGATTACATAGTTTATACAGGGTGTCCCGGAACTCTCTGGAACCCTTTTGTATATTTTTGTTCCTTGCATCGAGACAAGAAAAAAACATCATACAAATAGGGGTCTAAAATCCATCGTTTAGCCGCTAGAAAACATTTTTTTTCACGTAATAATTTTTATTTCCGTAACGAATGGTTGTATTCAGTTCATATTTGGTATGAATCTTTATCATACTAATGTACATTTTCAAAAATAAAATTAATTTTTTATATTGTGTATTTTCAAAATGGCGGCCAATTTTAATTTTCAAACAAAAATATCTCGAATTCGGTAATTTCAAAAAAATTTTACTCTGTATAAAAAAGTTGCTAAATTAAATTATCTAACCAAAGGTACCAAGTTTGTAGGGATCTGATAACAAATAACGGAATTATTGGGATTTTTCTGTGAAAATGGCCATCATTTGCATTAATTATAATGCAAAATCAATGTTTTTTTGGAGAAAAATCGCAATAACTCCGTTATTTGTAATCATATCCTAATAAACTTGGTACCGTTGGTTAGATAATTAAATTTGGCAACTTTTTTGTACAAAGTAAATTTTTTTTTTTAATTTACCGAATTTCAGATATTTTAGTTTGAAAATTAAAAATGGCCGCCATTTTGAAAATACACAATGGAAAAAATTAATTTTTTTCCTGAAAATGTACATTAGTATGATAAAGATTTATACCTAATATGAACTAAATACAACCATCCGTTACGGAAATAAAAATTATTACGTGAAAAAAAACAAAATGGCGGCTAGCGGCTAAACGATGGATTTTAGACCCCTATTTGTATGATATTTTTTTCTTGTCTCGATGCAAGGAACAAATATACAAAAGGGTTCCAGAAAGTTCCGGGACACCCTGTATATTTATAGTTATTTAACACCCCCCTTTGCATAACAAAAAAAATAAATAAAGTGAAAACAAATATAAAGTATTAACAGAACTATTGAGCAAAAACCATGAAGCAAAACATTAATACAGTAAATTTCAATATTGATGCCATATGATACTGCACTAAGTACTAGCCAAACTACAGGAAGGAAGGAAATAACAGTTTTACCCAGCAAAGGTGAGGTGTTATAGTCATTGCAATATCTTTTTACAACTTCCTGTAACCTCACCGCAGTGCATTTAATTTATTCTAAGAGTACTTTTTACCCAAGATAATTTCATAGTATTGTATATTAGGAAAAAAACAAATAGGATACTTATTTGTACTACAGTTTTGTGTCTATCCAAGACTTTGAAGCATTAATCTTCCAGAGAATTGAAACCATTAAATTTAAAAACACTTCAATCGTAAACATGTTTAATGTTTGATATTGTTTTAAGTATTTTACAAATAAAAATGTTTAAATCGTTACAAGAGACAAGTATCGCCATTGGGATATTCTACTTCTTCCTGGAAGATGAAAACATTAAGGAAAACAGTTATCCTATAGAATATATACAAAACTGTGAACAAATATAGAGGGTGTACATAAAGTCCCGAACGGGTTTAATATATTCTAAACGATAACAGATAAATCAATAAGATTTTGTACATCAACACCAAACCTGAAAATCTGAAGGAACGATCAGTTTCTGTTATATGGAAAAGTCCCACCAGGAATCAGAAGGAAATCTTAAATTTAAGCATAGGTGTTTATGATTAGGTTGCTTGCATCTACATCAAATTAAAGGTCTTAAGAATAGAGAAAAACCAGTCGTTGCCAGTCGATAATCGACGAATAGCTCCAGCCTGAGCGCTAGGCAGATGGTGTGAAACTTTTAGACTATAAAATGAAAATAAAATACAATCACTTAATTAAATAAACTAATTGTCCACTCCTTAGTACTCTGAATGAAAATTGCATGTTAAAAACACTATCCCATTTCGGAATAGTCATTGTTGTATTTGAATTTGAAAGTTAACTGATAAGTAAACAGAAGTGCTAAATAAAAATAACAGAAGGGAGACAGGTTGATTTTATGAAGACAGCTGTATGTTTTCATGAAATGAATCATATGTTATAGGTAAACTTACTAAATTTGGTCTTCTATTTAAAATACATGGAAACTTTAAAGTCCAATGGGGCAAAGCACATTGAACTGAGGGCGACAAAAATGATTCCATGACGTCTACAGAGAATTCCCTTTAATTTGAAACCTCAAACATCAAAATCATAAGTAAAAGAGTTTTGCTGCTCACAAGAAATTCCTTACGGAATTAGTAAGATAGATGCCGAAAACCCCAATCTCTAGAGGACGACCGAGTCAAAAATTGCGGGTGATCAAACTTTGAATTAAAATCATATTGCTAAAAACAAAAAAATGCAATACTCCCTATAAACTCTATCTTTTGAGATCAAGTTTGTAGAAAATTGCTCAAGATGCAAAAGCAAAACCCTTTAAAATGATGTATGATATGACGTAGGCTAATGAAGTTTTCCTCAAGACTTGCTTTAGGGACGTTCCTAGTGAAAGTCGTCAGGAAACTGCATTGGCCAATGCAATTTAGATAATATTATAGACATAAATACGCTCACTCGTTATTTATTAAGATATTATTAAAGATGAAAAATGAAGATATCTTTAAGTTCATTAATTAGTAACTCTTCGTTAACCTACTTTCTTAATTGCTCTCTTAATATCGGTTGAATACGAAGTAGGTTGTGACTCTAATTGTGTCGACATAGTCAACTGTTTTCTTGAAATGCTCAACAAGTTACCAATAACGACACTATCCAGGAGGCTAGAGGCCTATTGTCTTTACTGGTCACTAATTGTGTCCATTGTTCTCGCCCCATTATTCCCAATACATTCTCCGGTACCTCTTTTGTCTTAACCTAGTCGCTTATAACACATTCCTCACTAAAATCACAAGTTGTCATTTTACTTTTTTATTCTACATTCATATCCGCTATGTGTAACAAAGCAAATTTAATTACGCCTTATAAATTATTAACCCTTTTACTCAAGACATATATATTTTCTAAGCTTTTTAATTGTTATGTTTCTAAACCAAGGTCATTTTCAATTCAATTTTCACTCACTTGCAATCAATTTATTGTATTATTGCAGTTATTGGGTAATCTGCCAAAAGTCCCAATTGGCACTTCAAATGGAAAAATATTATCATAGATTTTATTATAATCATAGATCCAGCACAGTCAAAGGCCAAAGTAAATGTGGGGTTCTCATTTTTCTTATTAAATTTGTAAATATACAAACCTTTGTGATAAAATAAACAAAATTTTTTTGAAATACATTAATTTACTAACTTTATCGCTCCTTGGCTTTTATATTAGTAAAACAGAAGGGTCTGAGATATTTGACGATACCTAACTCAGTATTGCTGAAATAGGCCTAAGTTTAATAAACTATATTTTATAAGGACTTATGTATTGGCTAACTAAAAAAATCGGAATAATTTTACCAATTCTTTTTTTAAAAATTTCACTAATTTTTATCGACTTATTACTCATGCATTTTGTTATTATTTTTTCAATAACTTGGAACAAGTAAGATCAATATTTTTACCTACTAGTTTTTACTTGCTCATGGTTAGGTATGGTTACTTAACACACCCAGTAAATATATCCTCAGAAACTTTTTCTTTGGAGGTGTTAAACTCAATGTTAAGCCTTAGTTTTGGGTCAAAATGTACAAGTATTTGTCAGAAACCACTGTTCTGTTGAAAATGCATTGCTTCAACTCTAACTGGTTTTTAGCATCATTGAAACTAAGATTTAAATTATTTTTGAACTGAAACTAGCAAATAGTTTTGATTGCACAAATGATAGTATTTCAACTTAATAAAAAACCACTAATCGTAAGGTGGAACAGTTAGGTTGCCGTTTTGTTCTGTCACAAAACACCTGCGTAATTACAATTTACCCTTACACAATAGCAAATCACAGCGAGACGTGTCACACACTCACGTGACTGATTGATTTTCCTCCAGCGATCAGGATTGCCAACCGTTGAGCAATTGGAAAAGCTAATGAATTGGTAATGTCTATAGCCAGCAACCCGAGTGGCTTTTATACAGGGTTAGGCAAAAAGTCTGGACACCCCCAGTTAACTTTTTAACGCGTTGCAGTAGGAAAACCAAACTCGGCACATGTTTACAACATCAAATTCTGCACTTTTTCATCAACTACACAACTTTGTCCCTGCCCCTAAAATGGGGTATTTTGGGGGCAGCCCCAAATTTTCAAATGTAAACCCCTATCGAGTGACCCTTTATTTTAAACGGTTTATCAAGAGAAATTGAATGGCTCAAACCGGATGTTGATATCTCATCTCTAACCAAAATGGCAACCATTTTAAAATTCGAGAAGGGTAAATTGACATTTGTTAAAATCAAATCGGAAAATAGCTTTTTAGAATTTATAATTTCTTGAATTATTTTAGAAGTGAACCTAGTAGCAGAAATGAACTAGTAGGTTCAATTCTAAAATAATTCCAGATATTCTCAATTCTAAAAAAGCTAATTTCCGATTTAATTTCAACAAATGTCAATTTACCTTTCTCGAATTTTAAAATGGCTGCCATTTTGGTTAGAGATGAGATATCGACATCCGGTTTGTGCCATTCAATTTATCTTGATAAACCGTTTAAAATGAGGGGTCACTCGATAGGGGTTTACATTTGAAAATTTGGGGCATTTTGGGGGCAGGGGCAAAGTTGTGTAGTTGATGAAAAAGTGAAGAATTTGATGTCGTAAACATGTGCCGAGTTTAGTTTTCCTACTGCAACGCGTTAAAAGGTTAACTGGGGGTGTCCAGACTTTTGCCTAACCCTGTATATTGTACGTTTTACTGTATTGAAAATAATAAGAAAAGAAATAAAATTAAAATAATATTAAATTTCAATATGATATTTAAATTTTAATTTACATTACCCTCATCTGAATTTGTAAAGGTCTCACTTTTACGTCGACTTTCAAAAGATAGAATAGATTTAATTGCTTTACAATAATTTTCATAACATGTAAGTCATGTTCTAGTTCTAGTCAAAATAAATGCTTCTCATTCAAATGTTAGTACATTTAAAATAAATGATTTTCAAATTATTTACTTTTGTATTAAAAATATTACTGAAATATTGAATGACGCTTCTATTATCAATGAGATAGAAAGGAACAGAAGGAAACTACGATTTAATATTTCTGTTGAATAAATAACTAAGGGAACAGCCAATATGTAACTATCCAACCTATAAACCCATTTTTAATTTTAATTTACAAACAGTCAGAGAGTCAATTATAGAGAAAGATAACCTAATTAAATTGGTTTAAGTGCACTAAGCTTATGAAAACTTTTGACTAGTACAATAATTTTAGGTAGCTTTTATTAAATAATAACGATATTTTATTTAATCTCGCTCTTCAGTATTCAATCACTAGGTTTGGAAATTATTTTGTGGTGGTAAAGGCTAGTGAAAAAAAATCGTATATTAAATTAAGAGATTATTTATACTTTAAATAAATGAAACGTTAGTAACTAAAACTTTGTAAAAGTATATCCCTTGAGAAGTATATGCCTAGTATTTAAAGCAATGATGTTCAGGCCACAAGCAAGCAACAACGGGCCTGAGTCAGGAGATAATCCAATATGTGTCCATAAATTGATACGTATTTAATTGTAAATTTAATTTGGGGAAATTTATGTGTGACAAAATGTTTCATTCCTGCAATCCGCTAAGGGACTGCCTCACGATTTTTCCTTAATAATTGTTTCTTAGTCGTTCTGACGTCACAATTTGGAGAGAATCTCCATAGGCCTTGTCATATCAGAACTCATTTAGCTGCAGTGATTACTTAACTTTAGATAAATATACTAATTAATTAAGAAATTGTAAAGATTTAATGAAACTTCAAAGTTAATATTTAGGGATATACTGTTGGCATTTTCTGTAACTTTTTCTTTATCCCATTCTCTAATTATTAGCTTGGTCTTTTCTTTCTTTCTTCCAATGCAACTTTCTTCCAATACATTGATGATAGTTCAGGTTCAAAATGTGGTCGTTTTACTCAGTGTTAAAAACAATGTCCTTGTTTGTTCTTAATACCATTACCATCCCAAACAATGATTTTTAGTCAGAAATATCTGAGTAAGTTTCCTACCTTGTAGTAATCGTCAATGTAATTATATAGAAGATGGATAACTTTAATCTGAAAACAACTGGTACGTTCCAGTTTCCAGGATACCCTTGTTTTACCCAAGGCCCTATATCCCTCTCCCAGTCTCTCTCTCTCTCTCTCTCTCTCTCTCTCTCTCTCTCTCTCTCTCTCTCTCTCTCTCTCTCTCTCTCTCTCTCTCTCTCTCTCTCTCTCTCTCTCTCTCTAAGTCTGAATGTTTACAGGTTGTGACAGGTACACATCGTTTATCATCAGCCACGACATCTGTCGAACAAGTGGATTTCGATGGTTTTACATGTTGTAACAGTGATTTCGAAAAATCGCTATCAGCTTAGGGTTACAACCGATTAATGGAATTGATTTTAAACTATAAAAGTAACATCTTGTTTCAATTTTTTTTATAATCCATTTTTGTATACTGGTTCTATTTTTAGAGCTACAAAATTTATAATCTAAGAAAGTAACGTCAGTAAAGTACAGTAAGAGAAGTAATTATAGTATTGTATAAGTTGTATACTCATAAAACTGTGATATTTTATCTCATTGATTGTACACAAAATGTTGAAACTGAAGACAGACTAAAAAGTTTAAGCATCAGTCCATCCTAGTTATATAAACCAAAGATATTGGTTTTCCATTCACAGTTTTTACATTAACGGCTTTTCCAACATTATAACGATCAATTTAAACAAACTTTTGTAATAAACACCTCAGATTCGCTTTAAAATTCAATTAAAGTTCAACAAATATTTTTCCAGTATAACTCATCTTTTACCGCTTCTTTATGGGAAAAGTTCTGCTAGAGCTTGTTATAGGTATTGTAAATGATTTCTTTCTTGATGGCGATGCAGTTGTTATTAGTAGAATGACTCTAACTTAGCAGAAACACAATAGCTTACCATCTATTGAATGTTATTTATACCAAAATAACATTTACATACATGTATAAAGAATGAGTTAGAGGTAAATCCTCGATTCAGTGGATTTAATTATGCTTTGTTAATTGTCATCTCGATGTCTTGGAAATTTCAAGGTACCGCTTACCTTCCCATGACAGTTCCGTAATTGATAAAGCATGTTAAATCATGCAATCAATTTTGTTGAGTCAATCAAATTCTAATTTTAATTTTGCTCTTAGAATAAGGCAGTTCACAGAAACAATTTCCGAACCATAGAAAGAAAAATCATCTTTTTTTAGAGTTAAACATTTTTGTAATAATTTTAAATACTTTTCGCCATTTGACGGATTTATATGCTTTTCAGTAGGCTTGAGGTATACGAGACACCATCAGTAAACATTTACATTGAACAAAAATTTCCTTCCCATATTTTAGCCAAAAGAGTTGTTCTAACGTTATTTAATGTAAATATACTGTCGTCAGTTTACTTACATTATACTGAAGTAATATTCCATCAACTCTTCTAATGGTTTCGTACCTGCAATCAAACACATTTTATATTTGAAAATGTTATGCTAAGAGTACAAGCTTAAATTATTTTTCATAATCAACATATTTAACAAATTTATTTCTTGGCAATTGTATGGTGAATAACGGAAAATGCAGTGTTCCACTCAATTTTGTGCAAATATTGCAAACAACTCTTTCATCTACCTAATTAAAATCATCAGCCTTGTACGCAAAACCAACAAAAGGTTTCGGACCAAGAGCGCGAGGGGTGGTTGGGGGAGGGCATTGTAGAAGGGGGGTAGGAAATATGTAGATAATTTATTAATCGAAACTCCACTTGGAACTTAGAGGCCAAAACCACAAATATCATTGTGGCATCAAACATTTTGGCAATAATTTCGCATTCATATTTTTTAAATTCTCAATTAGGATTTTCGTTTCTTTATTTTTAATGCGGGATTTGAAAAGCATGCATATTATTGTAATATAGTAAATCATTAAGTGGAACCTTAAAATCTAAGGTCCAACAAATGTGTAACTGATGAAGTTAAATTTGTTCATTTTCTAAACATTAATTGAAATTAAATCAGGGCAAAAATATATTGAAGTTATCATTAATAATTCAATCCATTTCACTTAACTGCATATTATAAAATCAACCCATATCTTTGAAACAACCAGGTTAAATAGGTATCTTTAGATGTTGGTAATATTAACATAGTTTTATGTATTCAGTATTATCAAAAAACAACAAATGCATAGTTTGATTTAATCTTATTTATCGCATGTAATATTTTTCTTAATATTTCAATTATATTTCTAACTACCTATCCTTCTTTCGGTACCGTAGGCTATTATTCTTGGTCAAAAGCTAAGTGGGATTTTAGTTGTATGGTACCCTTAAAACGTGTACGTAAAAAATCAAAACATTCTTTCAAATACGTTTTGTTAACTGCGATAGCTTAGATTAGTAGATGTGTAAATTTAGTCAGCCTAAAAACTTTTCATTATGAGTATGGCAGATTGTGTCGAAATATTTAGGTGGACCGCCTGGAACAAAACTAAATTCCCATTATGTTTTATAAGTTCTCAGTAATTAAAAATTATCCTTATTTAAAAAGAAATCTTTAATTAACAAGAAAATAATACGACACTACTTGAATAATAATAATATCTAAGAGAACACTAGCAGAGTGAAAGTTTTGTCAAGAACACTAATTTGTATGAATGAAA
This sequence comes from Neoaliturus tenellus, assembly GCA_030545055.2. Classification (NCBI taxonomy): domain Eukaryota; kingdom Metazoa; phylum Arthropoda; class Insecta; order Hemiptera; family Cicadellidae; genus Neoaliturus; species Neoaliturus tenellus. The sequence continues at coordinate 15,421,076 of CM061534.1, read as the reverse complement.
CATGTCGATCGCTTATTTCACCTAATGCCCCGGCCGTAACTAACTTCCCGCAATGAACCCGCCAAGTTTGACTTTTAAAAACCAATAAACTTTTGAACGCCTTCTGCATGAATAATTAAAGAGTCTCAACTTTGAAATTAAAGCATTTTACGCAGTACAGGTTAATGTGAAAATTTGAACAACCCAATTTTTTAAATCATAGAATGAATTGATATTAATGATATTCGCCATACAAAAATGAAGTTCAAATTTTACTAACTATATTTTCAAAATCTAAAGTTTATTTCTTAAAGTTAATTTAACAACAAAACTTTAAAATTTTCACAACTAATACAATCTTAGCAAATGTTGTCATGGAGCAGAAATCGAAAACGAGGAACGAGCGAATTATTTATTCATGAACACTCAGTGCGGCCGGGCAGCTTTTCACTGGAAACATAAATTTGGTAATATTTCGAACCTGCTTTCAAAATGTTTTATGTTCCTTATCGTAATGTTGCATCCACCAAAAGCTGAAATACTATTTGAGCAAAATTTTAATACATGACAAAAACAAATATTTTGGTTGGTTATAATTTTAAGTTATAATTATCCTTCGACTACATTGTTATTTAGTAAAAATTTACAAAGAAAAACATAAGTAAAGACATCCGGTAATTGTTTTTACTTTTCCCTCAAAAGCCAGTGTATAATAATAAATCACTGATGCTAATGTTACCTCATAATCGCTTCTGTCTATCTAATTCACGGCAAAATGAGCAAATAAAGTTTACTAAAAATAAAAACGATAATAATCGTACCGGTAGTCAAAATTATTCTATTTAGCTGTTTTCAACCCATTCATCAGTTTAATCCTTCAATCTTATTTTTATGTATTAAATTTTTAATTTTCATGTTGTTTATTAAATTTTAATCAAAGTGCTACAATCTTTGGGCCGGTGAGTGAGCGAAACGAACGAGGTCGTCGTGGGTTCCAGTGAGCGGAGCGAATGAGATTGTCTCACAGGTTTACTGGGCAAATGCTCTGTCCTCTGGTACTAAAACATAAATTGTGGTCCTATCTGTGTTTCGAGGTCGGCGCTTACGCTTTTCCATAAGGATGGCCCTAATTATTTGGTTGATTATGCATAAGTTATAGTTCCTGAAAAAAAGCAAAGGATGTTATAAAAAATCATTATTTATTTGTATTACCTTTTATAAATTTTAGTGTCAAGGATAAAACAGAGTTTACTTATCATTGATACTGAACAATGGTTTACAGTTAAAGAATTACTAATTAAAAGTAAAGATAATTTGATGTACAGTAGGTTTAGAAAAAATTAACTAAATAGATCATAATAAATTTGATCTGAAATATGATAAAAAGGATCGTTCAAAAATGTATTACTTGTAAAATATGTTACACAGATTCTTATATTTCTTTTATGCGACAAACAGGCTTTAATTAGAGATTCTCTTTAATTGTTTAAGCGTTTGTCTTTTTAAAGCTCTCTCTTTCACTTAGTGGAGTTTTCTCTCTCTTGACGGTACGCTTGTTTAAAATGGCAAAACAATGTTATTTTACGTTTGAAAATAAAATATAAGGGAGTTTCTAAGTTTCTATTGAAGTAGGTCATCATCATCATTAATTAATTAATAATTAAAATTGACATAAAATATTAAAGTTTTTAAAACACATTAAAAACTGAACTCTTAATTTTAAATGAACTTTGGGACGGGGAAATTCAGTTTCCCTTCAAAGTTATTGTTTTCTTAAAATTTAAAAAAAGTAACCTAATTGTAAATTGCATCTCAACCACGAATACCATTCCAAAAAGGTCTAAACCTATTGAAGTTACAATTAGAAAGTAAATTATAGGAAAAGAAAATCTAATTAATTTATTTTTAGTTATCTAAGCTTATTAAAACCTTGGCGTATATTAAATAATTTTATACATACTTCCCCTATTGTACAAAATAATATTACTCGTACTCTAAAAAATTGTTGATTTGAATACCTGCACTTGTTTCGAATCTTTTTACATGATCAGTCGGTAGCTTTAATACGATTTTTTAGTCCTGTAGTAAAGGTTTAGTTTACATATATAAGACTATGTGTGATTTTCAGGATGCCATACTAGAACACACTTCAAAATCTGTCCAAACATTTATTCAATTTTCTCAAGTAATTATACTACACTACAATGGAAATACCTAAGTTCTTACTGTATAGTAATCGTAGATGTAAGTAAATGCATAACTAACTTTAATTTGTGAAAAACCTTTACGTCCCATATTCTATGTATACTTCGTTCCCTATGGCCCTCTATTACTCCTTTCTTTCTCTCTCTCTCTTTCAGTCTGAATGTTTACAGAAGTTGTCAAAGCTAAACATCGTTTATCACCAACCGCGCCATCTGTCGAACAAGCGGATTTCACCTGTTTTACATGTTGTCACAGAGATTTCAGAAAACCGCTTTCAGCTTAGTGTTACGATTGAATGGTATTGATTTTAAGAGTGACATGTTGTTCCAATTTTTAAAAATAATCCATTTATTTTTTATATTGTGCATTTAAAACCAAGCTGGTTGTATTTTTAGAGCTACAAAGTTATAGTCTAAGAAATTAAAGTCAGTAAAGTACAGTAAGGGAAGTAAGTATAGTATTGTATAAGTTGTATAATCATAAACATGTGATATTTTATCTCATTAATTGTACACAAAATATTACAGCTGAAACTGACTAAAAGTTAAAAGCATCGGTCCATCGTAGTGATATAAACCAAAAGATATTGGTTATCCATTCACGGTATTTAAATTAACGGTTTTTCCAACATTATAACGATCAACTTAAACAAACTTTAGTAATAACCACCTCAACTTCGACTGAATATTCAATTAAAGTTCAACAAATATTTTTCATCATACTGCAGAACAGCCGTTTTCTGGCCTGTATTTAGCCAACAAAGTTGGCGTTTTCTGTAACCTTTTAAAAGTGCACAGAAAAAAACTCTGTCATTTTTTCCTTGCGCTAAATCTCAAAAGTTTTTTTTCTTAACCACAAATTATACTAATCCAAAACAAATAAGGCCAAAGTAAACAAAATAGTATATTTCGTCCGGAAAGTGGTCGTTATCGGTGCAAGATCGAGTTTCAAGTACGAGGAGAAGCCGAGTACTTGAATTCGATCAAACACCGATATACCACTTTCGGACGAGTTACGAACAGTACTTTTCATCATACCACCTTTAATAAATTTACAGTTTGGATAAAAATTAATAAATTTTAACCTATATACCCACTCTTACGTCGTTATTTGTTTATCTTGTATTTGAACTATTTACAGCTGTTATTAAAAATAAAAATAAATTAACTTGTTTAGTGTCCCGAAAACCACTGTTTCGCGGTCTAGTCCCAAAAACTTTGTTTACCAACACGTTTATCCAACCCACCGGGAATCAACTAGTTTCGATCACAGCTGACCGTTCCGAAAACAACGTTTATCGCAATGGTATGATGAAAAAATACTTGCAGACTACAATTTTAATGCAAGATGTTGACACTTCTTTAATTCGACGTATATATCAGCTGTTTGTAAGGAATCTTATATAATTCCGTAAGCGAATCGGTCCTCACGAAATATCTCGAGTTAGAAGAGAGATAGGGTAACGTATGATGGCTCATTTTAAAGCTTGGGGGCCAAGGAAGCAAGGAAAAATACCAGAATTATCAAAAGTTACGTGGGCTTTGCCCCATTGGACCTTGAAGTTCCAATGTTAATCTAATGGGAAGAGGGTTTTTAGATCTACACGTGTGTTTAAGCAGATGTTCCAGTTTTTTTATCATAAACTCAGCTATAGTAAGATGCACGAAAATAGTCTGATGGAAATTTTAACAGCTGTTAAAATACAGCTGGTAAACAGCCCTCACCCCCTCTCGCCCAGCAATGTTGCCATTTGTAGTTATGTTTACCATGTGTAATACAGTATAAAAATGTGTTTCAGAATAAATTTGGCAACAATGTATTGACTCTCATCGGACTATTTTCGTGAATCCTACTATAGTTATTGAGCAGATATTTTGAGTTAAGATAACCTCATCGTTATAACTTTTAAATATTGGAAATGCACTATAAAAAAAAAAAGGAGAACACTAATAGTAATGAACGGATTACGGATCCACATGAGATTTCATCTTCGTGAGCCCATCTATGTCCTAAGGAAATAGGAGTAGAATTATTGGTATATTCAGCATAAAAAATAAAAAAATAAGTTAAAATTATCTTAGACGTGGCATGGTTGACATAATGGTTAATGGCCTTTACTCAGTGCATGTCGTTTAGTTACTACAACACTGTTTATTATTGGCTATTAATAGATAGAGTTGAAGAGTTGAATCGTTTTGTTGAGTGTTTATTTAGTTTCAACTGAATCATTATATGTAAACTACTAACATTGGATAACACTCGTATGATTAACATTTTGATTTTGTTTTATCCATTCTCTGTTTTTTTTCTTTACATAGGTCGTAGGGAAACAATAAACACCCGTTAATCAATAATGTTGGGCAGTTTTTTTTATGTAAATAATAGTATGCGAAAACTAACAATATATCAATGTTCTATACCTTTAATACCTTACCTTTAATACCTTTATTGAAATGGCGACCTAACTCAATAGGTAGTTTAAAGCCAAGTATGAATGAGAGATGAGTATATGATGATTGTGGCGCGATCTTGTAGTCTTGTTACTGACTAAGGCCGACATTCTCCTTAGACAGGACTGTTAATTCATAGCCCAACAGCCAATGGTGTCTAGGGACCTACAGTTTAACGTGGGATCCGAACCACACTTTCCACCTCCTATATACGAATTGGTCTAACTATGAGGATGGTCTTTATGGATGAACTATAGTATTCACTAGTGCGGACGTTAATCCCCACTAGGGAATATCGCATCCACAAGCCATCGCTTATAACTATTCACAATTCGTGACCTCCAAGTAGCTGGATTACAGGACGTCGCCACTGTCCCAGTCTACTTCATTGTTGGGGGCACTGGTGATAGGGGGAAGGGGATATAGGTTGCATGAGGAGGAATGGTGGGCATAGGGCACAGGGGTGTGGGGGAATGGAATGGGGGCACGAGGGGTGGGGCCTACTAGAGACATCGGTGGCACAGAAGTTGGTTGGGCATGGGGGGCATTGGGGAGGAATGAGGAACATAGAGGGCACGGGGAAGAACTGCGGGCATGTGGGCAAGAGAGAATGAAGGGCACAGGGTTATGATGGGGCAAGGAGATACTCGGGCCCCGGGGCATATGGGTACAGGAAACGCGGATCAGGAGAGGTGAACGGGAGCACGGGGAGGCATTTGGTCACGGCCCGTGTGGGGGAATGGGGGGCACAAGGGTCCAGGGTGAAGGAGTGTACAATATTAATGGGCTTATGTTGTATTGAACTATTTTATTTATAAACTCATCATGAACATAAATTCACACTACAGCTTGAGAAAAATATAGTAGGCCTAACACTGCAAGGAGGTGATAAATTGAAACATATTTGTGGAGACATCACAATTTTTATATTTAGGGACATTTGCCCCTACACTCCACTGATTGAAATGAACTGGTAAACGTAAACAGATTATGAAATTTTTGTAAATTTAATTTTAAATGAGTTTTCAATTTTGTAGGCCTATATATGCAGTATGATGAAAAACGTTGTTCATCATTTGGAAGGAAGGAAAGTGTTTTTTCTGTGCTTAATCACTATTTCCACAACAGTTTTCTATACAGTTTCTACAGTTCACTATAGTTTTTCACTTAATCGTGTAAAACACGATTGTTCACAGAAAAATCCACTCTCCAGTCCGTCCTAGTGATGAAAACTACTATTGCATTAGTATTGACACATCTTTTACAGATTCTTCATGGGCAAAGTTCAGATTCAGCTTATATAGGTACTATAAATGATTTCTTTTTTTTATGGCAAGTTGTTAGTAGTTAGTTATTAGCGAGTCTAACTTAGCAGGAAAACATTATCCAACCATCTTAAACAACCATCTTTGATTAAAGACAAATTTCACCATATGTGTGGTGAAAGTTACTTTAATTCGATAAAAACGAAAGAAAAAAATGCGTATTTCTACTAAAAATCACCTTAGATTCACGTCAATAGAATGAATAAAAGAGCTAAATCTTCGATTCAGTGGATTTAATTCGGCTATGTTAATTGCCATCTCGATGTGATGGAAATTTGAAGGTACCTCTGACTTTCCGATGACAGTTCTGTAATTGATAAAACCTGTTAAAGCATGCAATCAATTTTTTGGGTCAATCAAATTCTAAATTTAATATTGTTTGCTCTCAGAACAAGGCAGTTCACGGAAAAAAAGGACCGAATCGTGGAAAGAAAGATCAAGTTTTGAGACAAATATTTAAACATTTGCAATTATTTCAAATGTTTTTCTACATTTTACTGATACATATTCCCTGTCCATCTTTTAACTAAAATAATTTATCTAACGTCAATAGAATGTTGACGTATCGTCGTTTCAATTACTTACTTTATTCTGAATCAACTTTTCTAATAGTTACGTACCTGCAAACAAACATATTTTATATTTAAAACCTTATATTAAACACAAAAAGCACAACCTGAAATAAATTTTTTCTAATCAACTCATTTAACAAATTAATTTCTTAGAAATTATACAGTGAATAACTTAAAATACAGTAGTCCATTCACTTTCATGCAAAAATTGAAAAGATCTCTTTCATCTACCTAATTAAAATCATCAGCCTTGTACGCAAAACCAACAAAAGGTTTAGGACCAAATGCGAGGGGGGGGGGTGTTGAGGGGGGCTTTGTGGGGGGGGGGGGGTTGGTAAATGAGTAGATAATTTATTCATGAAAACTCCACTCGGAACGCAGAGGCAGACCACAAATATCATTATGTAACATCTAACATTTCGGCAATAATTTTGTATTCTTATTCTTTTACTATTTTCAATAAGTTTTCTCGTTTCTTTATTTGTAACGAGAGATTTGAAAAGCAGATATATTTTTGTAAAATAGTAAATTAGTAGTGAGACTAATCCGTGAAAAAAAAATCTGTTTAAGTTGTTAGTTTTCTGATGTATAACTCATTTAAAAAAGCTTCATTAAAAATTCAATCCAGAGCATGTAACTGCAGTTAAAAAAAACTCACATCTTTGAAACAACCTTAAGTCATTTAATAAATATCAATCAAGTGATGAATATAGTATTGCTGAAAGAGTTTTATGCATTCAGTTTTATGAAACAAATAATTTTAATAACACCTAAAACTCCTGGTTTGACTGAATTTGGTTTGATATTTTCCTTGATTTATTAATGTTATTTCTAAAATTACATATCCTTCTTCCGGTACCGTATTCGATTATTCTTGGTCAAAAGCTAAGTGTATGTTTTGTAACAACCTTACAACGTTAGTAAACAAATCAAAACATTCTTTCAAATACGTATTGGTTAATTTGGCTTAAGACATTTTTCAAATTTGGTCAAATACTTGTTTAATCAGCGTGCAAATGATGTCGAAATATTTAGGAGGATCGTCTGAAACAAAACTAAATTCTAATAATATGTTTTATGATTTCACAGTATGTGAACATCCTTATATTGATTAACACGGAAATAACCAGGCGCTATTTAAAAAATAATAATATTTAAATAATAATAATATTTAAATAAAAATAATATTTAAATATTAATAATAATAATAATATCATAGGAAACGTTTGGCAAGAACACGAATTTGTATGAATTAAACATGTCGATCGCTTATTTCAGCTAATGCCCAGGCCGTTACTAACTTCCCGCAATGAACCCACTAAGTTTGACTTTAAAAACCAATAAACTTTTGAACGCCTTCTGCATGAATAATTTAAGAGTCACAACTTTGAAGGTGAAGCATTTCACGCAATTGGCCTACAGGTTATTGTGAAAATTTAAATCATCCAACTTTTTAAATCGTAGAATGAACTTGATATTCATAATATGAAACTAATGTTAAGATTTTATATTATCAAAGTTAACGTTTATTTCTCAAACTGAATTCAACAACTAAATTTTGAAAACTGAATAAGTAAAAAATCTATGAACAGGTTTTTTTAACATTCCTTCAAAACAGTTTTGGGTTCGGCTGAGGGTTAAAACTGCATACAGACACACAAAAATTTAATAGGCCTACCTCATTATCACTAGTCATCACACCCTCCAGTCTTAAATTCAGTGCTTACGATTCCCGGCCCCTCTTCCTCGTAGCCCTCGAAACGTAGTTTATAAGTAACTTCAACTCTGACGAGCTAAATAAAGCAGTTTTGGTTAGTGAAGTACATGAAATAACGTCAACCATTGTCTGTTATCAACTATCAACATCGCAAACTCCGGTGTCATCAGTTATCCTCGCATTTCCTGGAAACGTCGAAACTATTGAAGGTACCAAACCAATATTACTTCTTAATATTAAATCAATATTACCCTAAATTATAGTATATCCCCCACCCTCTTATCCCTTATGTAAATTTAACTTAAAATAGGCCTAATACTGTTGCAACTATTTACTTGCTTGTATGACTTTTATATAATATTTATAGTTTGTATTGTGTTGCTTGGTAGATTTAAAATAATTGTGCATTACTTAAAATATGAATTTTTGTTTAACAACTTTAAGGTATTTGAAAAGTGTTTATTTTTCCACACAAACCTTTTAGAGTGGAATTTTTTTGACTTCTAGGACACTAATTACAAGGTCCACTTCAAGACACGGAAAAAGTTAAAATTTCATAAATACCGTAATAGTTCTAATAATATTAATCATCTGTATCTTTGTTAACCTGAAGATACAAATTGTCAATCTTTCGAACCTTTGTAAAAACATGTCTATCATTATTTATTGCATGAATTACAGCTTAACAAAACACCTTAATTAATGTTGGATTTATAAGGTTTTCAAGTCACACCACAATTTATTGTGCATTCAGAACTCTGAACATGTCAAGAATATCAATGTAGGTGGTGGCACTTGTGTGGGCCACCTCTAACGCCGATGTTACAACGGAGAGCTAAGCCCTTATGGCACTCTGCGTCGTTAATGGCAGCTGTTAGCGACTTTATGGCTGGCCGTTTGATTTACGGCACTCCGTCATAAACGGTACTTGAGACAGGACGGCGAACATGCCGTCTGGCTCGGAGTGAAATACGAACACGGACAGTGAAATACGATAGCTATCAAGTTCTGTCTTAACTCGACAAGGTTGACATAAACAATAACTGGAGGTTCAGTACTAACGCTCACAGTAATTTGAACATAACGACAATTCCCTAAAAAATACTAATTTTTTATTTGCTTTGCAATTTTTTTTTTACTATCAAGATAAACACATGTTACCTATATCAGACTTTGTTTGAGTTTTAATCATTATTTTTATTTTAAGTTGAATATTTTTGTGCTTCAATCAGTGTTGAATTGCTGATCACAATACTTTTAATTCAAATTTTATAGAGAATATTATGAGGTAAACTATATATTTTTTAACTCAGTGGGGGTTCCACCTAGATGATCAAAAAGTGTGTTTGTTATTAGTATGGGAAGATAATTTCGTTTTCTGAAATTAATGTCCTTTAGGAGTGTAAGTAATTATTAAGAATAATTTGTTCTGTTTGTTCATTAAATTGTTAGTGTAGTAACAAATGCAATAATGTAAAGATAAAGATTAAAGTTTTTGTGGTTTTTACACAACTTTAGTATTTACTTTCAAAAGAAACCTTTACATTGAATAGGAAAATAGCAACCAGAACGTTTGAGCAGGGTCTAGGGACACCCTGAATAATAATTACTCGTAAGTTAGAAAGTAAAAAAGCTAAACTATTGAGCATTATTAAGCAATTTAGAGCCTCATTTTACTGCGGTTATCCTTTTAATAAAGGCAAAAATGAGAAATACAACAGTTAAAGTTACAAAAACGCGACCCTCGTTACACTAAGTGTTATAAAGTGCCTAATTATACAAAAATATTCCCTTAAGACCCCAATAAATTGGCCACAATGAATCTACATCTTTTTGCTCCTTTACCTTTATTATTTCAACTGCCTACGATTCTCTTATTGGCAATAACAAAACCTCAACACGTGATTTTACTTTTATTTTTATGATCCTGCTTTAAAAAAATTTGGAGTTCTTCAAATGAAATAGTTACATATCAGTTATTATATCACTAATAACTCCAAATGAGTTTTAAATTATAATACAGCGTTATAATTTAAAGAAATGCGAGACCTTATATAAGATCCTTTTATATAAGACATAAAAGCATTTATTGGGTGTGTTGCGTTAATGAATGAGCTTTATAGAATATTATAGAGCAAAAACAAAGTAGAAGATTATTTTGCCACGTTGTGTGTGCTGGACACCTTCACCTTTTATCATATCGCATGCCAGTCTACAAATTAATTTATAAATTAAAAGTTTTTTGGCTCAATATAGTATGTTTATAAGTCTTCATTTATAAGTCAACTGTTCTATTTGTAGACAGTTTTACCAAAATGTATTTAACTTAAAATTATGTATTATTTGGTTTTACAAAACTGGAAAGAATAAGATCAATATATAACACAAAAAAGTAAAATATTGTACCGCGTTTTTTTTATTAGGATAGTAATTGTAGTCCTAGATTTCATGATGCCATGGAAAAAACATTTAAATCACATCACAAGATTTTATATAAGTTGTAAATAAAAACAAATATACAAGTAACCTATAAATAAAAACACAACAAACATTATATGCTCTTGTGTGTAGGATCTTGGATTTTAAACGAATATTCAAAATTTAATGTTTTAAATCGAGGTATAGTATGTTGAAAATGTAGCGTTCGCCATTCTGTAAAAAGAGTTTTTCACATGACTCTAATATCTTAAGATTTCAACTTTTACTTGGTCATAAACCAAGAACGAAATACTTAACCTATCTCCATTCCTGACTGAAATTCTTATTATTGTTGCTGATTTTTTCATGTTTTGTATACAGGATAGGAAAATGTCTGGAAACTATGCAATATATAAAGAAATAATTAAGTAACAAATATTAAAATTTGCAAAATCAATTAGGGTCTTAAAGTTTATTGCCCAAGATGATTATTGACATTAAACTATCAAGGAGTGACGGTCCACAAGGAGTTATTAGAAATTCTTAAATGTAAGCTTAGTTAGTTGATATGTGCATCAAATTAAAGATCTCTCTCTAAAAATAGAGCAAACAATCCGTGAAACCAAGAGTAAAAGAAAAATTGAGTATAACGTGGCACACGATCAAACTTTGTATTGAAATTATATTGACTAAAACCAAATATTCAAAAACTCCCGATATACTCGACTATTTGAAGTGTTTCCAAAGACTTCCTTTAGGGGACGTCCCTAATGGAAGTCCTCAGGGAAACTGCATTGGCCCATGTCATATGGTATTTAATTTTAAAAGTGTTTTGCATTATAAGCAAATCGTCATATACGTGACTCCAAATGGTAGAATGTATCGGGAGTTATTTTGTTTTTGGTTTTAGGAAATTTGATTTTAATGCAAAGTTTGAACACCTGCTATTTTTGACTTAGTAGTCCTTTTAGATCGGGTTTGCAGCATTGATCTTTAAGTACATATTGATCAAAGCTCACCTTTAAGATTTTCCTTTGGCTCCTTTTGGACCGTCCCCCCATAGAGGTTCAACGTAAATAAATACTTCAGGAAGAAGGCTTTGAGACTCATAATCATTTCCAACTTTTTCGATTTGATACGTACTTTTAAAGATATTTTACAATTTCCAGACTTTTTACCGAAATGTTTAAATGTTTAATGAGCCACTTTACTCATCGATAATATTATTTCAACTAATTGGTTGTAATGTAAGGATTCTTTACAGTTAATCCTTTTGAAATACTTTTCATGTTATCTCTTTAAAGTCAATTTATTAAAATCAAATGTTTTTGTATACCTATGTCAAATATCTAAGGAAGATACTTTCCAATGTTGATTCATGTTCATTTTAGCTGGCAATATGTTAAAAGCTGTTCGTAAACTTTCACAATTCCCTGTAACCGTTCTGTCAAAGAAAACTTCTGCAATAAGCGACTCAACTTTTACTTAAAAAAATTATTAGACGAAGCAGCGAACGAACGCCCGTTTAAGTTTTTCCATTTTCTTCCTTTGATTATGTCTCCCGCTAAAAGGCGTTACAATTCTATTTACTAGGCTTATACAATTTTGTTCCTGTTTAAAGTCTCTACCGGCCGCGTCAAGAGAGTCTTATAGTGTAAAATTAAAAATGTTTACTGTACTATATAACTTCAGTACCCTCCGAAACGTTTACTTAGTAAATTTAATACCAATAAAAAATAGCCCTGACTTTCTCTCCTGATGACTTACCCAATTTATTGCTAATACAGTTAACATTTAAATCATGGTTTGGAAGATATATACATCGTATGGCTGTCATAGCCAGCCATAAAAAAATGAATAGACTTAAAAAACTTAATAGACGAAGCAGCGAACGAACGCCCGTTTAAGTTTTTCCATTTTCTTCCTTTCATTATGTCTTCCGGTAAAAGGCGTTACAATTCTATTTACTAGGCTTATAAAAGTTTGTTCCTGTTTAAAGTATCTACCTGCCCCATCAAGAGAGTCTTACATTGTAAAATTTAAAATTATTACTGTACTTTATAACATCAGTACATTAAGAAACGTTTACTTAGTAAAGTAGGAGTAAATACTAATAAAAATTAATTTAAATATTGGTTTTGAGGTCATTTTGCTACTCGAGAAGAGCTCTAACTTTCGGTCTTGATAACTTAGTAATTTAATGCTAATACAGTTAACATATAACTCATAGTTTGGAATGTTCAAATGTTCACCAATTCAATGGTGTTCATATGGATAGAATTTCAAAAGAAAACAAATTATCTGTCGTCAAAAGCTGCGCTGCCTCAATTCTGGGATGCTGGCAGCTGCTCAAGTATTCTGGTAGTGATAACATCATTATGAGATCTGGAAGTATTAAATAAACTTTAGTCAGTGATAAACCGTTTTGGACGCTTCTATGGTGGTAAATATACTCATAAACTTGTACTGCACCTCGTCGCCGGCATATTTGTAACACCACTATTTATAAGAACAGCTTAGCCATTCCACTGATCTCAATTTCACTCGTATGAAATATTCTAATCTGCAGTTACACGTTCGCATATGTTTTTACTCGGTGAATTAACAGATACAATTCCCAGAGTTGTTTTTGTGGTCCAGTGCCGCATTGCTTATGTCCCACGAGAACTGCTTTTACACATATCGTATATTCTTTGTGACCAGAGTGTGTCATTAACTTTCCAGCATTTCTATTGAAATGTCCATTTACGTGTGGTACAATTCCGGTTTATATAGAGAGAAAGTATTTACTGAAAATTTAGAACTATGGAAAATGATAAAAATCACAGTTAGACAGACTAGATTAAATTATTATTCACTACAGAATTGGAATTATTTTGTCTAGTTCTAATTGTTTTATTCATACGTTTATTGGCCATTTTAAAAGCACTTGCGTGTTGCTAAGCAAAAATAAAATATTTGAATCGTAAAGTCATCCAATCATTAAGTCAAATGTCAAAGAAAAAATAACAATGTTTTATTATTGTTTATAATGTTTTACTAAAACACTAACATAATAACAGGAGTGGATGAATTTAATTTTTACGAGTTTAGCGGCCATCTCAAAACTATTGAGAGCTGCAATAATGTAGAATCGCTCATCGATACCTTCAAACACATAACGTCAACAGATAAAGTACAAAACTGGCCGAGTTTAATATTGGTGGTTAACACGAACCGGACTGTTGTAACAGTTAGCGTTATTACACTCGTTATATGTGACTATATGGCTACTATTCGTTAATAACTTCAACGACTACGTTCCAATACAAGGTGATAACCCACATTTATGTAAGTCATACATTAACCCTTTTAGTCACCGTATCCTGTGTAACGAACTTTTAATTATTTGATTTGATAAAAAAGACTTATAAGCAGGCTAAAAAACGATTTATTTACAAATTCATACTCATTTAACGATATATACGTTCAATGATATACTCATTTACATTCATACTCACTCAAACATATAGTCAGACTGTCAACTTATAACCTTGAATAGGTCAACTTCGTATTTGTTGTATACCCAGATACATACCAAATGAACCAAATAACTTTTGCAATACAATTCCTGTAATTGTTAACTGCAATAAAATTATTATTATTATTATTCTTATTAATATATATAGGGGTAACAGCTTGGGAGATAAAACCAAAGTAAGTTAGTTTCCAGGATGGTAAATTTTTACAATGTTTATCTCTAAAACTTTTGCTTTAACTAAATAAAATACATAGATAAAATAATATCTCATTGCAAATACTTTTCCAACATATTAAGTTGGTTACACAGTACTTAATTTCTTTCCTTAAAAATTTTACAATTCGATTTACAAATAAAAATTTTCAGAAATCCATATTTCATTATTACAAATAGAGCCAAAATAAAATTTAAAACCAATACTTACTTCGGTAGTTTTGTTTATTCTTGGATAGTTTTATTCCGTGTGTTTCATTCTAGGCCGGTTTTGTAAATGTTTTAGTTATATAGGATGTGAAAATTTTGCCTGTGTTATATAAAAAGCATGTTGGGGAAAAACTAAAAGTTCTTTACTCCTACCCAATAAAACGTAAGTATTAAGGGGGTTCCAATGTTAATGTTCCATGTGTATGAAAATACTATTTAAGTGATAATTTTATGGTTTATTTCACTTACAAACTGATAAAATCAACCACAACGCAGAATATTGCTGAAACGCTTAAATGTTCGTGAGTCCAAAATCAACACTTTTTACTATTACAATTTTGCTGTTTGACGATAGGGTTGTTGAGGTTTAAAAAATATTGCAAACGTATTCCTCACTCCTTCTCCTCCCTCCCCTCTTCTAGTTCCCTCGACCCACAGCAATATCTCAATCTCTCCATTTCAGTTGATGAGTCAACTTTCAAACAGTACATTCGGATTAGCCCCGCCGCCGCGGTAATCCACCGACTGTTGACTCTAGTGCGGTCGTGGAACAACTGGAGCTAATTTTGTACACCACGCGACTGTTTATACCCAGGTGTAATGGACCGGAGTGAAATCGAGGTCGAGGATACGAGGTAAACACGCAACCGATGACTCTTCACACATTTTTGGTTCATATGTATGAGAGCAAATTAAACATCTTTTACTATAAAAATTTCTTTCAATTAATGTTATTGAAAATGTACCACCTTTATTACTGTACTTTTAATATTTGTTGACACAATATATTTGGTTGTTGCATTAAAAACACTCTTATAGGGTCCCCAAAAAAGGTTATCATAAAAATAGCATCTTAATTGTATGCAAGTTCACTGTAAAAGACTGACCAAGGATGGTTGCAAATATTTTTAGGCGTATGGGATATTTATATAGGAAACATGGAGATTACTTACTTTTGAGATATAGCTAGTTTTATACGGGTGAAATAATTATAAGGGTATTTTATTTTTGTGGGCATTTTGTGTAATGAAATGAGGAGTTGTTTTACTGTGTAATCTTCGAGACTAGTAAATATATTGTAACGTTCAACTTTAAAATGGATATTCGATTATTTCAAACCAGAGAAATAATCTAAAAATCATTCTCTCCTCTCTTGCTAGACTGAAATGGTAAATGTGTAAACAACTTTTAGCGTGATACTCTTAAGTTCTTCATAAAAAGTACTACCGTAGCAGTTCTAGCAGTGACAAGATTTGAATCCATAACGTGACTTATTCACTCTTTACTCATTTGCTAACAAATTGCTAGACGTGAAGCAACAAATTTCTGATGCTAGAAGGACACATAGTTGACTACTTCTAGTGTTTAATATAATTATCTAGACACAGGATGGCGATGATGCACCAATAGCTCGAAGTCTATAAGGAAATACACTTTGTACACCAGAATATCGCTTGGCGTTCTTTTAACTTATTTTTGTAATTTTTTATCATTTTGTGGGCAGTTTATTGTGAGTATTTGATTTTAAGATCTGTATATAAAATTTATCTGATAGGGATTTATATTGGTTATTTTCTTGATATTTGTATTATCTCAAATTGAATTTAAAGGTCTTTATGAGTAACCAGTACATCTCTAACGTTCCACCATAAACGAAACCAAACAGAAATTGTTATGACGGAGCAGAAAGAGAAAACGAGAAACGAGCGAATTATTTATTCATGAACACTCAGTGCGGCCGGGCAGCCTTTCACTGGGAACCTAAATTAGGTATGAAAAGTTTAAAACCTACTTACCAAATTTTTTATCATAATGGTGCTTTGCCTGTGGCTGAAATACTATTTAAGTAAAATCTTAATGCACGCTGAAACAAATATTTTGATCGGTTATAACGCAAAGTTATGTTAAAATAATCTTTCGACCATCGTTATACTGTAACAAATAACAATGTATAAAGAACCAAATAAGTAGAGACTTCCGATAAAAGTTTTTGCTTTTCCCCCCAAAACCGTAGTATAATAAATAAATCACTGATGCTAGTGTTACCTCATTAAATGTCATTGTAACCATTCATTCTACCTCTTAAACGTCAAAATGAGCATATCATGTGTACTAAAAATCAAAAGATAACAAATTATTCTAGCAAGCAGTTTTCATTTCATTTAACAGATAATCATTTGATCTTATTCTTATGTATTAAATTTTACATTAACTTGTCGTTCATTAATTTTTAATCAAATTTCCACAATCTTTGAATTTGTGAGTAAGCGTAGTGAGCGAGCTCGTCATAGGGACCAATGAGAAGAGCAAATGAGCTCGTTTTACAAGATTACTGAGCAAATGCTCTGTCCCCTGGAACTAAAACATAAATCGTGTTGGTCATATCTGTGTTTCGAGGTTGGCGCTTTCGCTTTTCCACAAGGATGACCCTAAATACAGGGTGCGGCAAAAAACCGACCTATTTTCTTTCGCGCACCGCTCAGCGACGGAACATCCAAGAAATGTGGGAGTAGGCTTTTTGGAACGCAAATTTTATGTCATTTTAGTAGTTATGGAGTAGCGGTCGCTTGAACAACGTTCTTTCCTTATCAAGACGTATTTCAACATTGGTGGTTCAATCATTGCTACTCAGCGGCAGTTTCGTGCATTCTTTCAATCAGGCCAACATTTAAAATTCCCAATCCTAGCACAATTATGCAGTGGGTTACTAACTTAAGATCGACTTGTTTTGAGTTGAAAACGAAGCCAACAGGCCGTCCAAGGTCAGCGCGGACGCCAGAGAACATGGATGGAGTCAAGAATCAAGAATCAAGAATCAAGAACTTTATTGTCACAAAAATACATTTTCACAATCCAGCAAAGCTGGGAAAACAGGTGACATTGTCAATTGATAAAAATTACATAAAAAAACTTAGCCTAAAATACATATCAGCTTATTCTACGTGGATGACATCATTTAAATATTCTTGAATACTATATTAGGCTCTACCAACAAGAAGTTTTTCAACTCTAATCTTAAAAATACTAAATTTATCAATACTTTTAAAATCAGAAGGCAGCTTATTATACAATTTTTTCCCAATGTACTGAGGCAAATGTTCAGTCAAAGTAAGCCTATGAATGGGATATTGCAACACTTCTCTATGCCTTGTGTCATAATCGTGAAAATGCTGTTGGTCAAAAATCAAATTGATATTTTGTTTAATGTAGAGCAAGCACTTCAGAATATAAACAGAGAGCAATGTTAAGATTTTTAATTCTTTGAAAATATTACGGCAGGATGTCCTTGAACTACAAAATATCATTATTCTGAGATATTTATTCTGAATTTTAAAAATCATGTCCGCATTACTACTGCTGCCCCAGATTTCAATGCCATACTGCATTACAGATCCAAAAAGAGCATGATATACTACCATTTTTGTCTCAAGGTCAATAATTGATTGCAACACCGACATTTGAAAACAAGCTGAATTCAATCTCTTCTTACCCAGGTTTTTTAGATACTCTCCCCATTTCAAATTTTTTTGAACTTTCAAACCCAAAAATTTTGTAGATTCATAAATTTGTATGTCATTTCCTTCTATTCCAACGTTGAATTCAAAATTATTCCTATTTTGAGCGGTCTTAAATTGGACAAGCTGTGTTTTTTCGCTATTTAGCTTTAACCCGTTTGACTTAAACCATTCGGATAGTTCTGAAAGAGACTGCTTTATCAACTGTTGTAACCGACCAAAATTTTTAATGATTGCTGACGTATCATCAGCATACAAAGTGAGTTTAAAATTAATGTTACTTGATAAATCATTTACATAAATCAAAAAAAGCAAAGGTCCTAAAATCGACCCTTGCGGGATGCTACAGGTAGCTTTAATCCAATCTGAAGCAAACTTATTATTATTCTTAATTACTACAGTTCGGTGATATCTATTAGTTAAGTAAGAATGAAACCAATTTAATGCGGGTACTGAAAATTTATAATATTTAAGTTTTTTCAATAGAATTTTATGGTCCACACAATCGAATGCTTTAGATAGATCACAGAACACTCCCGCAGTGCTCTGCGACCCATCCAAGCTCCAAGCAACCTCTTCCATAAAATTTGTGATTGCCTGAGTTGTACTACGTCCTTCCATAAAACCAAACTGCTCTTCAGAAAAGATACTGTTATTTTCAAAAAATGATAAAAGCTGTTGGCTTAAGACTTTCAAAAACTTTAGAAAATGAAGTTAAAACAGACAAAGGCGATAGTTTTCAGAACAATGCTTACTCCCCTTCTTAAATAAAGGTTTAACATCAGCAAACTTTAACTGATAAGGAAAAATTCCACTACAGAGTGATTTATTTATAATGTAACAAAGAGGTTGAGAAACTATATTACCTGCCTTTCTAAATAAGTCCAATGGAACCTCATCCCATCCGGATGATTTTTTATTTTTAAGGGATTTAATAATTTTTTTCGCATTTGAAACTGACACCAGATCCAAATTAAACTCAGGCACATCCCGTAAACGACAGCTTACTTTATCCAAATATTGAATAGCTTCATTGAAGTTGCCCATTATATTTAAACTTTTATGAACATCTGCAAACTTACAATTTAAATGGTCTGTTATGTCGTGCCCATTTAACAACAGAAAAGCTTGATCATTGCAAAATTTTGCTATTTTATTTAGCTCTCTTTTCTTAGCACTTGATATCCTAATGCCTAATGTGACCCAATTTTTTGAAGTTTTTTTATTCCGGTTTGAACATATTTTGAGAGGAAAGTTTAATTCAAAAGCTAACTTAAATTTGGCTAAAAAAAATATTAAAATTCACTTGAGCATCATTTTCCTTATCAAAAATTCCAAGAAATTGTTTTAAGTTCTGACAAAAATTTATTGGTATTGTGATCAGAGAATATCCGTTTTTTTCAAACCACTAGTAGGCCTAATATTTTGACAATCCTTGCTATTCTTTTTAATGGTGGTAAATAAAGCCCTATGATCAGAAAGGCCCAGCTCCATAGTAAATGAGAGTTGATCTGAAGTTACTTCCTTTTATTAAAAATTATGTTGTCAATGCACGTCTTTGAAGTCAAAGTTATTAGAGTAGGTTCCATGAAATATTCATAAAAACCATACTGCCTGACTAAATTTAAAAATAATGTTTTTGTGTCTGCATTTTACAATTTTCTAAAATATCTATATTGAAATCAGCACATATAAGCACTGACCTATTCCTACATTTTTGTCTAATTAAAGAGGCTTTCCAACTTAGTAAAGAAATATCTTAAATTTGTTACATCAGGTACACGATACAATGAAAAAACAATTAAACTTAAATCTAAAAGTTCTACACATGAGCCTTCAAAAACATTTTCTTCAAAATACATACATAAATCTGTTCTCTCTTTAAAATTAATGTCATTTCTTACTAAAATACAGGTACCTCCATGAGTCATCTGTTCTCTACAAAAATAACTGGCTAAATTAAAATATTTTAAGCTATTTAAAATTCCTACTTGATCTACATTAAGCCAATGTTCATTCAAACACAATACGCTTACATCCGAGTCATCTAAAAGTATACCTAACTCATACAATTTTGAGGTTAAACCCCCTTGAACATTTAAATGCATTAACCAAGAGATAAAATCATACCATCAGACCAAATTAGACCAAAAGATAATACATACCATCGAATAAAATTTCATTAGGTCTGCTATTATTTAATTCTAAATTGTGACTTAGATGATCAGAAATAGGCCCACTATTATTTGATGCATGACTGCTCAAAGTGGTAGGATAAAAAACTAGAACTAGGCTTGGATGCTACTGACAACTTGAGAGGTGTGCTATTTGACACATTTGGTCAATTCTATGCTGCATAGAATTCACATTACATACACTTGACTTGATAGCTTGAACCAAAGCCTCTTTACCTAGTCTACCAAAGTGTTGCCCGTGAAAAGTATAATTATGTCTAGGGAACATAGCAACATCAATGTAGTTTTCAATGTTAAGTGCAGTTAATTTTTTCATTAGACTACCATTAAGACAATGAATTCCAAAGTTGAATTCTGGATGATCAAACCTAAAAGGTATATTTACAAAATGGAGATTCGTCCTCTTATTAACATTATTTAACCTATCTAACTTAAAACAATTTACAATGTTTGCTTGACTAACCTCACTGCAGTCATTAGTTCCGACCAAAAAAAAACAGCATGATCATCCTTATTAAAGTCCGAAGTAAGTTCATCAAGATTCTTTCCAACGTAGTTAAAAGTACCCCCCGAACTAGTCACCACTCCTACTTCATAGGTTTTTCCTAATCCTCTCTCTAGCATGGGCACGATGTTTTTCCCATGGCTGTCTGAGACTACCAGCAACCTCTTCTTACGATTAGGCCTAGGCTTATCTAGATTGTTCCTTGACGGCTTATTACCGGCAGACGCAATTGTTTGACTTGTGTACGAGCTAGATTGGTTGTTCATAGAAACTCTAGGAGTAAGCTGCTCCAAAGTATCTTCCACTTCATCATCCAACACGGAATATAGGTCTCTTGAGTTAAAATTTGGGTGCACAGGAGTTGCATATAGGCCTACATTTTTATCTTGACTCCTAGTCTTCCCAGACTTTGCAACAGTTGAAAATAGGTTAGCACATTTTGTACGTGGCTTTCCTTCTCCTTCATTAATGGAATTCAAAAACTCCTTATGTTTAGTTTCTATAATAATAATTTCCTCTTGTTTCTGTAATAGTATATTTCGTCACTAGTCCGGAAAGTGGTCGTTATCGGTGCAAGATCGAGTTTCAAGTACGAGGCGAAGCCGAGTACTTGAATTCGATCGAGCACCGATATACCACTTTCGGACGAGTTACGAACAGTACTTTTCATCATACCACCTTTAATAAATTTACAGTTTGGATAAAAATTAATAAATTATAACCCCTCTGACGTTGTTATTTGTTTATCTCGTATTTGAACTATTTACAACTAAACAATCAGCTGTTTGACATTTATATATCGGAGTCAACGAGGTTTAAGTTACTGTAAGCAAAATAGCAGCGCTGGTGGTGTCAAACATTGGAAGTTTTTTTCCGGCCTAGTCCCGAAAACCACTGTTTCGAGGACTAGTCCCGAAAACTTTGTTTACCAACACGTTTATCCAACCCACCGGGAATCAACTAGTTTCGATCACAGCTGACAGTTCCGAAAACAACGTTTATCGCAATGGTATGATGAAAAACAATTGTTTCCAAGTTAGTGTTCTGAGCTTCAAGAGTAGTGTCAAATTGTTGGTGCTGGCTCAGTTCAAGGTCACCTGAGGGATGACGTCATCGAGGTCAATGACCTCACCGATGACGTCATCGATGACGTCATCGATTGCGTCATCGATGACGTCATCACTAATGACGTCATTTCGATGACGTCACACCCATGACGTCACAGAAATGACGTGCTGATGACGTCATCACCCCTTACGTCATCAAAATGACGTCACCGACGCCACTAAGGTCAAGGTCACGCCGAAACTTAAAATTTTTTGGCACTTTTGCCGTTTCTCGCACTACGCTCCGAGTTTCAGTCAGAGTCCCCGTGACCTTGACCACTTGGAGCGAATTTTCGACGAGAAACGGCAAAAGTGCCAAGTTAAACTCGAGTTTCTGACATGACCCTGCCTAAATGGGCAATCGGTAATCCCTCAGGTGACCTTGAACCAGCACAACACCAACAATTTGATATTACTGTGACCTAGAAAACTTAACTTAACAATGGAGTGCCGACACCGATGCGCACCCCACGACAGTCACCGAGCGACTGACTGTTAGGCTATGTGTATTCTAGGTGTATGGGGAAATGGAGGGGGAAATCTCAAGGTCATCCAAACGGAGTTTTAAAAAAGTTAAAGAGTAGAAAGACTACTCTTGTGCTTCCTGGGCAACTTCATCAATTTCCAACGGATCTGTAAACCAATCCGATCTGTAGCGGCAGGAGTCCAGAAAACGGTTGCACCATCCATCAGGTTGTCCGTAGCACTTCCGACAATTGGTAAGATTTGAGAAGTGAAACTTAACACACCGCTGCGGACAACAAGTATAAAAGTATTTTGATTTGTAGATTTTGAAAGTTTGTAGTACCGGTGGTGGCAGCTGTTGGTTCTTGCATCTACACCTGCAACATCCGAAGCATTCACATTGCCGGCAGGCCAGCCCATCCATTTGCCACTTTGGTAAGAGGAAACACTTATCCTCACAGCAATAGGTTGTCCCCGTCTCTTCCTCCCAACGCTTCTTTGCACAATACGTGACGCCTGGCTTCTCCAAACACTTATGCTCGCAACATGAGACACGCTTAGTTTCCATACTTGATGTTGCTTCAGTGAGGGAGCAAGATGAAGTGATGCCGTGGTCAGTGGGAATGGAGCTTATATAAACTAAGGCGAGTGGAGGGGGAAAGGTCAAGGTCATTCAAACGGAGTTTTAAAAAAAGTCAAAGAGTAGAAAGACTACTCTTGTGAGTCTATAGCGATTTCATTGATAGTGAGTGCTTCGGTATGCCAAGTTGATCTGTACTGGCACGCTCCCAAATAATGTTTGCAAAAACCTGCAAAATGATTGTTGCACAATTTGCAGCCAGTTAGCTGTTTTAATTTAAATTCAATGCAACGTTCAGGGCAGCAAGTGTACTTATGCCCTCTCATCTGGTACACATGGAATGTCTTCAACTCTGGTTTCGGCTTCTTCCAAGACTTGCACTTACACATGCACTGACCAAAAGCTTCACATTTTCTGCATGCCAGGCCATCCGCAACATCAATGTCATTTGGCCATGAAAAACATTTCTGTTCGCAACAGTAGTTGAGTTGACTCTCCATGTTGCTGTGGTGAAGGTGCGCGATGAAATGATGCTGCAGTCAGTGAGAGTGCACCTTAAATAAACTCAGTGGAGGGGGAAAGGTCAAGGCCATTCAAACGGAGTTTTAAAAAAGATGACTAGTCATCCTCCTCCTCCTCGTCCGTCGTACTTGGAGAGCTGTCAGACGAAGAGCCCCGCGCAGGTGCTCCCCAGATGAAAAACATATCAATTTTAAAACGAAGACCAGGATCTTGTATCATCAACTCCTTTAATTTATCACACACCAAGTCGACCTTGTGTAAGGTGTCAACAACAAGCTTCCAATTTGTTGGCTCAATATAACTTGTAGTTGAGTCCGCCTCGCTGATAACTACATCCTCCGGCCGTATTGGAGTGTAAAGATGTGTAAAGTTCTTTGGCTGAAGCTGAGGCTCAGGCTGGCTGGAAGTGCAAGGTTGAATGTGGACCCCTGTCGCATCGAAATCCATAGTCATCCTACATTCAATGTTAGGGTTTTCGTTTAAAACGTATACCAATTTTTCATGCAACATATCCACTTCTGCTGAATCTTGCAGATGAACATTCCACGAAAATGGCCATTCTTCATCCGTAGTTGAGTCAACTTGAGAAAGAGTGCTGTCCGCCATGATAGCTAAGCAAGGAATGAGGTGAGCTACAGACTGTGGTAACAGTATTGAAAAGTAGAGGGGGTAAACCAAAAGTATGTGGAGGGGGTATTTTCAAGGTCATTCAATTTGGGTTTTAAAAAAAGGAAACACTGGAGGGGGAATTCTCAAGGTCATCCAATTTGGGTTTTAAAAAAAAAGGAATGAAGGTTACTCCTCTTCAGCCTCGTTGTCTCCCACATCTTCATGAGCCTCGTCCCCCACATCTTCTTCGACATCAGACTCACCGTAAGGATAGATTGGCGACATCGGTGAATATTGTGGTGAGTGCTGGCCGTCGTCATCCTGGCGCAATCCAACTTGCGACCAATCGTAATTCAAATTCATCTGAATTACAATCCCAGGGTTGTCCCGCAGTATTTCCTTCATCCGTTCGCAAATCGTTTCCAAATAATGTACACTATCAATTGACAGTGTCCAACCAGTACTTGTACCAACATCAGTTGTGGAGTCAGCTTGGCTGATGCTGTTGTCTGCCATGGTTGCTTGTCGGACAAGGAATGACGGTTGATGTGATGCTCATGCAGGAACATGGTGAAGTGGTGGGGGGCGTGGTGGAGTAGTGGGGGAAGTTTCAAGTTCATCCAAACGGAGTTTTAAAAAAAAGGAAAACCTACAAAGTAACATTAAAACTTTCCAATTGATGGTGGCGAGCGTTTTCTTCTGCAACCTTGCCGACACATGTGACTATGCCATACAGTATGAAAAGTACAACCATAATAAGGCCGAACAATAAAAGATAGCCGTTGACTATCATGATATTTTCTGAGTGGATCTGTTTTCTTCGTATCGCCCTCTTCTGCATCCTCTTCTCCAACTCGTGGACGAAGTCACAGCAAACGTGAGGACATGTTTTATCCGTTGGTAGGTTTGCCATTGTTGATGTTGTCGGTTTGGCTGTTGAAGATGGAATGAGGTTTCTAATTGTGATGTGCCATGTACATCAATAGTCAAGTGGTGGGGGTAGCAAAGCAGTGGAGGGGGAAGTTTCAAGGTCATTCAAACCGTGTTTTAAAAAAACCTATCTTGTTACTGAGCTTATATGTCAGTAACAAGATAGGTGTTTTTGCTCATTTACTTCTTTAATATAATGAAAAAATAAACATATTCTACAATGGTTAGAACAAGAAATACAACTGCTAGTCAGCTGAAGTAATCTAAGTTGTCCGGCTCGGTCTTCATGGACGTCGGTGAGGAAGCTGTCGAGGAGTGTCCAGGCTCTTCCTTTGGCTGCCGGGTGTTCCGTATATTGCAAGCGTAAACTTGCACGTTTATACGGTAGCCTCGTGCCACCATCAGCTGCAACTCCTTGTACAAGTCGTTTAGCTCCTGCTGAGTCTTGATGCTCACCTCCTCGTAACTTGCGCAACTGACGTTCAGAGACATCCTGATGTTGCTATGTTGGCTGCTGGAGTAGAAATGAAGACGAGGCACAGCGCTTGGAGGTACATGGAAAAGTGGTGGGGGGAAGAAGTGGTGGGGGTAGAAAGTGGTGGGGGTACAGAAGTTTGTTTAAACTGTTCGAAATTTTTTCCATCGATACAATGGCATGGAACAAATAGCGCAGGTGTCCTTGTAGTTTTCAAATCTAAACAACGGTGCTAGAAATCCGAACTGTTTTATACCGCCATCCTGTACGAATCGTCGAAGGTCTCTGACGGCAGCATCGCCACAAGGCCTACAAAACTTTTCCCCATCTTGGAACTTATACCAGGAGTATTCCGAATACCCTCTATTTTCTCTCTTGTACTCTTTGATATCCTGCTTTATTGTTACAGGGATATTTTCTTGTAAACAAGATGGGAACAAATCTTTGTGAGTTATAACTCGTTGTAAGCAAAGCTCGTACAAGGTGCTCATCGTTCGCTAGTTGGCAACAGACTGACAGTGTTCGCATCCAAGCAGGTCTCAATTGTAGCGCGGTAGTGGGGGTAATTGTAGCGCGGTAGTGGGGGTAATTGTGAAATGCAAAGGTCAAAGGTCAAGGTCACAAGCGAAGTTTAAAAAAAATGCAACATATCAATATGTGACAAACTTCACATATTGATATGTTGCATTTTTTATGTTTGTTTTTTTGGTCTTTTATGATTTATTTATTTATAAAACATTACAATAACATATGTACAACATTAAAACTTAAATCTAACACTGCTGCTTATCGGCGATGTGGATGGTCAACTCTGTAGAGTTGCTATCCGTGCAGCCGTGGGACACCAGGTATAGACAGCCGGGTTGAATAGAGCGAAGGTCCTCGTTTTGTAGAAGATGGACGAATCTCTTGGGCAAGTACACCTGGAACTTTGGTTCATCCCCCGGAGTAAACGGTGCCTCGCTGAGACTGCAGCAGATGGCCTCCCCAACTGTAGTCTCCATCTTCTTCATGGCGTGGATTATGTAGTGCTTTTCATCTTTTAGTTCAGAGCACTTCTTCACAGGTAATATTGTTGACTTGGAGTGAGCATTGAACTGCTCGACCAAAGTCTGAAGGAACTGGTGAGATGCCATGGTCAGGTTACAGATTGTCTTCTTGCTCGGAGATGTTGTCGTCTCGGAATCTCGAGTAATACTCATGCCAGGTCCCGGTCTGCTCCTCACTTATATACTCTCCGTTACCCCCACCACTACCCACTTCCCCACTTTGAAGGTAAGAGGCGAGTTTATAGGCGTTTTTCAAAGCGCAATGTCTATCTTTATCATGTTCTGGGCTTTTTGTACAAATACATATGGTTTCCAGCATGTATTGATAATTCTTATCCAATTCCACATCATTAACCGGAACATGAGTAAATCCTTCGATCCATCTTTTCTTTTCCAGCCCCTTTGTGTAAATATTGGTAAACTTGTCTGAAAAGTGATGCATAATGTGATACAAGTCCGTGTAACTTGTAAAACCATCATACCAATCGATATGATGGAAGTGTTTTGAAATCCATCTGTTGGTAGTAGCGGCTTTACTAGTTAAAGACGAATAAGAACATGGTGGTTTAAATAAAAACGAATAAGGAACACTTGTATTCATGTCCAAAAACGCAAGTTCTTTTATAATGAACCTATCATCATTACCACGAAACGCTTGAAACTCAATAATACCAGGCTTGGACTTTACTTGTTCTTCTTCTCCCTTGTCCATTTTGAAGGTCACACGTCTGCTCATTACGAAGTCAGGAGGTCAACTGATTTCCACACCACGGTAGGTACTACTTTTATACCAGGCCGTACAGTTGTTGGCGCGTTGGTGTATATTTAACGTGGGCACCGTCCCCAATAGGCCTAACCCCACAAAATGTTGGTTATTGTTTTAAAAACTAACCATTGTCATTTAAGTTTCCATCTTTATATTTTCCTTGTTTTCGTTTTCATCACTAACACTTGATTCTTCTCCTCCATCTTCTTCTTCTTCCTGTTTTACCGATTTCTTATGTAGTTGAGCGTACTTTTCCAATTGTCTCCACATCTGTACTTCATGAGGAACTCTATTAAATATAGAAGTATCCACAGGTCCGTATAATATAGGTGCGTCCGGTTGTTTATCCAAAGTGTCTTCCAGATAATCTTTAATAATCGAACTTGAAAACACCAGTTGTCTCAAATATCTTGTTATAGGTTCAGTCGCACAAGTTAAAATAAAAAACTCCTCTCGATTAAGTTGAATTTTGTTATCATGTCTTGTTGTGTCTCTAAACCGCAGCTGATGATCACCACGTTGTTTAATAATATCGATTTCCACATTTGAATCCAAAAGTCCTACTCTTGTCTTTCATCCAAACATGTTACTACTTAAATAGCATTCTAGCAGATGCAAGTGTTTCATAAACGATTCCCAAGCACTGTCCGTAAACAAAATCATTTTGGGTCCATGAGTTAAAATTACAGTAGGGGAATAATCTGTAGATTTCATAACACCGATTAAAACACTTTTGTCCAAACTGGAAGAGATTGGGTAAAATATTCGCAAAAATACCTCACTCAATATGTTTGGAGAAATATTATCTTCAATATCCCTTTTTCTCTTTTGTATATTCTTTCTTCTTTTACATTTTTCTTCAACATTATTACTGGTGTGAAGTTGTCCGCAAACGTTTTGTTCACCTCCTTCCTGGTGACCTTGAAGATCTAAAAACTCAGATATCTCCTTCTCAATATCTACCACATTTTCAGGTGTACCACTAGGAGAAGCCATATTGAATACGATGCTACCCATACAACAGTAGGCAACAAACTGATGAGGAGCGGCCTGTACGCTCTGCTTTTATACTCGCGGAATGAAACAAAACCGGTTTTTACAGTACATTCTTAACAATTCCAGTTAGAGGTGTGTATGTTACAATTTTATCATGTAGAATTAAACAGTATGCAGTTGTATTAGCCGGTATAGCCGCGTTGAATTCCATTTCTATTTTTAAATCCACACTTGATGATTTTACTGATTCATTTTGTTTAGAACAATCAATTACAACTATTGGGTAGGCATCGAAATATTTTTCAGGCGATAATAAAGGTGTATTTGCCCTACCGTAATATGAACTTTGGAATCTTGCGTACATATCGTACAATATACTGTATTTCTTCTTAGTGAATGACACATTTAAATTGTCGTATGGAAAGAATTATGAATTTAAATAAACTTTAATATTTTTCAAGTCACAATGATCAAATTGTCCTGCATTTTTAGTGATGTTGTCTCTTCTACCTGTTTGTAAACCAAATATAATATACCTGGCTCGTTCTACATAATTTGATGTTTTAACAGTCCAAGTGTGTCGATCCGTAGTAGGTAAACTGGGATGCTCATGGAATTCCCAACTTCTAAATGGAATAACAATATCACGATCGGCTTTTAATTTCCTTAAAAGTAGCATTCTATGCTCGTCAGCTAATTTAACATGTGGAACTCTCCATACAATTTTGTCTAATTTTAATTTCCATTCTAAAGTCGCATCAGTCGTATTATCTGCAGCTTTAATAATGTCTTTATCGTTAGAAGACCTCAACAAAACTAATTCTTGTTTAACATTTAATATTATTTTCCTATAATCTTCAGCAAAACCAAGCAACAAACGTAATGGAATATGAAAATCAAAATATCCATCTGAATTTGGAGTGATTGTGTCAATTGTAGGTAATACCCATCCGGCAGGTTTAAGTAAATTGGTTTCATTGGGTGTTATAGATGTTAGTCCTTTTAAAGTCGTTGTAATACCTACTTTTTTAGTGGAATCAACTGTTACACCTGATATTTCATATCTAATTTCATCAAACAGGAAAGCCATAGGATTATTTATAAATGGAACTGTTGTACCAGCAGTAGTACCGTCCTTTTTAGTAACTTTTCCTTCAATATACAAGTAACTTTCACATGGTAGTGTTAATGTCTTGATGTTGTATGGGAATACGAATTTCATCGTTATTGTTTAATTTCGATGAAGTATAAGGGTTGTGGGTGTGATATTCTTTTTCCCATAGGGTTTCGTCGAATGTTGGACCCTGCGCTATATCCAGTATATCCATAATCGGTTAATTTTAATCCAACTCTCTCTAAGAAACGAATGTTCTCGCGTGTTAACTCCTCCACAGCTGAAGAGCTACTAATGCGGTTACCCGTAGGTTGTTCGCTTTTAAATGTTAGACCCATGGTTTTTTTATTAAAGTGTCGATTTTAAATGTAATCTAATCGTAATAGGCTCTTCTCTGAAGTCTACCAAGTTACCGTCTTGATCCAATACGCTCAACACGATGTCTGAAATGAAAGTGGTGTTCAACGGTAGATATACCAGGTTTTGTGGCTTTTCAACAATTTTAAATCCAGGTGGTACACTTGGGTAAAATGTATGTATGATATGGGTGTTAGCCCCATCCCTGTAAGCTCCTTGTATAATGTTACAAGTTATGTCTATACTATTGACTTTTAATATTGTTACTGTTTTCTTACCGGAATGTGTTACATCTGGTTCTAAAACAGGCTCATCGTTGGAAAATCCTAATAAATCACCAATTGAGTTTGGTAAGTAAAATCTATATAATATTTGGAAGTAATTTCAGCTTTCATCGTATTATTATTACCTTTTAATGTTATATTGTCTTTTCCCATTTTAGTTTGCAAAAATTCATTTATATGATCAATTTCATAAGAACCTGTGGGTAACCTGCACTCTTGTAAGTCTGTAAATTTCCCACTGGCATCTTTTCCCTTATAATAATGCAATACGTTATTTTTACCTTCCGTAACATTGGGAATAGAGTTGTAAGTTGTAAAATCCAATAGTGCCGCCTCCCAAAATCTTCCTTTTTGCAAGCGTAAAGCTGGAAAAAGGATACTTCGTAAAGTGGACGATTTTCCTGTTAATGATACCGTATAGGAAGACATCTCAATAGTGACTGATACTTTTAGCTAGAAATTCCAAACATAAATGGCCACATATTGAAGTATTATCAGGTTGTTCTCTTTTATAGTTATAATATATGTTTTTAGAAGATTTAAAGTAATTTTGAAGTTCTTTTGGTGGTGGCAAATTACCGAAACTATCAAAATAATATACATTGTTATTTAGTTTCTTATAACAAACCCAATGGGTGCCAGGCCCTTCAGTATTATCCAAATTTACAATTCCAGTCTCATTTTGCCACATTTTCTTTGGTAAACTGTCTTTCATAAACACACCGCGGAAAAATGGTATTTTTAAACAGGAAATATATTTAAATAATTCAATATTGGTTAATGCTTTATGTTGTATGACCAATTGATTTCTTTCATTTAATATGCACGATAAGGTCTTAGGTAAAGTCCTGCCCCGTTTTTTACCATTGACCACACGGTGGGCTTCTTCCTGCCTTTTCTTGTAGATCGTCGTCTTATTTTTATATTTCCTCCACGTTTTCTTGTGGTTGACCTCCTTTTTACTCTCCTTCTCCTCCTTCTTCCACCTCCTACTGCTGTTTTAGCCTTCATACCTGCTGTTACTGCTAAAGCTGCTGCTTTTTCTGCTATGCTAGCGTCACTTGATTTTACTCGTTGCCAAGCTATGTCCGCAAGCTTTTTGTCTGCTATTGATCTATTTTTTGAATCGGCAAACGTGGAATATGCGATATCGTGTTCTTTACAAGCCTGATCTAACTTGTTTATGCCAGGATCGCCTCTTTCCAGTCGTTTTTTCAATTTGGTTCCTGGTCCGCAATACTGATAACCTCCTGGTATATGAAATTCGTATGGTAATGCGTCTATTGCTCTATTTACTATGGATCCTACTGGAATTTGTTTTAAAGCTTTACTTAACAGAGAAACCGCTGTGGACGTGATCCCACCTCCTTTCCTTGCAGTGTCTCGATATGGACTGATGTACTTGAACGTCATTATTGTCCTTTTATAATGGCAATGTGCAACTCATGTGTTAACTCTATGACGAGTTGGACATAAATGAAGTCGTTTATTGTGATCTTATATTAAATATCAATATCACCCCAATCTGATGATCTAAACTTTTGCGTATTAGGGTTAATAAAGTATTTTTTAAAAATTTCCCGTTTAATCCAACCACCTCTCGAGGCTTCGTCCTAAATTTTATGACCTGGTCCTCCTTGAAGAACTTCCGGTGTGAAATGATTGTGAAAATCAAATAACGCATTACCTAAAACTTTTACAAGGAAATTAACAGTGACGGCATTATCTACATGTTCAGGGTCTTTAAGGTCTGTTATACGTTTATTATTACAAGTATACACTTTACTATCCTGTAATGATGTTGTGATGGTCTGTCCTACAGTTGCAGCATCATTTGCTTCTCTTCCTTGTTTCAAGTTTTTTATTGTAAAATTATTACATGTAAAATATCTAAAGCTATTATTTGGATCTAGGTGAACAGTTTGTTTTAAAGCAGCTGCATCAAAAGGACTACGAGCCAATGACAAATTTGATAATTTTTTATCCATACAATCCCAAGCATTATTTTTGTATGTTAATAAGTTAAATTTTTCATTACCTTGAACAAATTCATCCCCTTGCTTCGATACTACTTGGTCTTGTTTTGCAAATCCAGTTGTTTCTCGTTTTAAAGTCTCTTTCATTTGACCCACTGTTGTACCATCTGATGGTGCTGAACCATCTTTTACATTTGCCAAACAATTACCAAGACAATCGATAACTCCCACATCACGTGTGACACAATGATATTTTATATATTTGAGATTTACAGCGTCATTTTCATTTTTTGGATAACCTATATCGTTAATAACAAATTTATAAAAAGAAAATCCATCTTTTGTCTTTTCAGGTATCAAGGAATGTAAATAGCGTCTATTTACGCTGTCTTTTGCATCTTTTGGGTCATCTACGTTGGATATACGTTTATTGTTAGCACTATACGTTTTCCCATTGAACTTTAACGTATTTTGTAATTCAGATGACAAATAACCTTTGTTTATTGCATCACCGTTTTGGTTTGGTTTACCAACGTTGATAATTCTATGATCTTCCGCGTCATACGTGTTATTTTGTAGTCTTAATGTTGGCGATATCTTTTCCTTTAATATTTTTAAATTTATTGCATCATTTTCGTTTGTGGGATCTTTTATGTTTTTTAACCTTTTATTACTAATATCATAATCTCCTTCAGGTGTTTGTGGTAAACCAGCACTTCTTTTTAAACTATTCGCATAATATAATCCATCTGCGGAATACCGTCCGAACTTGTCGACACTCATGGTGCAACTGAATAGTAATCTAGGGAGTAACGCATTTTTATGAGATTACCCCACGGTTTCGGAGTTCATCCACTAAAGCCACCCATTCGTTTTCCAATCCAGTATGACCTGCTTCTTTAGCTTCATGTATTAGTTTCATTCTATCCACCAATTTATTGATATTATTGTAATAAATCACATTTGTGTTATATAGTTTCTTCATTAAACCTGTACCCGTAACAGACTTACTTCTTTTTCTTCGTTCCTGAGCACTTACATCCAAAGTGGATGCCATAAATCTTCGTTTTATAGGTTTTCTTTGTGTTAACGGCATTGTTTGTCTTCTAGTTGGTTTTAACTTGGATACAAATTCTTTATATTTTAAAGACTTGGATCTAAAAGGAAGCTGGTCAGGTAAATACTTTCTCCTATATGCATTTGTCTGTTCCAAAATCTTTTTATATGCTTCCATGTCTTTTTCTTTCACTAACGATACTGAAGGTTTATTTTCAAATAATAATTCAAATAATCCTTTTGTGCCCTTATATCTCTGATCACCAACAACAATATTATCGTGTTCGTCAACGTTTAACGGGCTATTACCTATCATTAAACCATCTTCTGTTAATATCGCTCCATAACTATGGTAATTCTTATTAGGAATTGTTCCGAGTAACATTTTTACCATGTATTTCCTTCCTAAAGGTCCTTTGTTATGAATGTTTTCACCCAACAAGCTTATGTTTGACGGTCCTTCTCTTGCCTCTTCTCTTTTTTCCTCTTCACTAGCAGGTGGTGCTTCTTCAGGTCCCCTTTCACTATATCCTGGTGATTCTAGCTCTCCTTCAGATTCTGCTCCGGTAAAGCCACTATATGTAGAGGATTCCGGGTCTTCATCACTAAAACCTTCATATTTTACACTTTCTCTTTCAAACTTTGTGATAGGTGCAATTGCATCCCCTTCCAATACAGGTTTAGCGAATTTTTTGTTTAATTGTTTCAAGGGTTCAGTAATAGGTTTAAAAGTAGATTCAAGGAATTTCTCCCTCTCGCTAATACCTAGTTTTAATGCTCTGTTTTTAGCCCGAATAGAATCACTAAGTGATTTTATTTCTTTTACTAATTTTTCTTGGTTAACCATGTTTGTAGCAAGACGTGTTGTACAACAATGAATGTTTTATACCATGTTCAATGTATTGATATAAATTTATCAAATCCTATCCTGTATCGACCATTGTTTAGCGGTTGTTCCTTCATAATTGTTAGGAACCCATACTTTTCAGCCCAAGCCTTTCCACATAACTCTTTAAATCGTTCAAATGTCATATCCGCATTTACATGATCAAAATATATATGTTTTAGGTTGGTTTCGTCCTGTTTAAATACAATTAACATGTTTGCATTGTCTCTAATGAGTTGTTTAGGTATTTTGCTGTAAGTTTGGCCAATATAAATGCTATCTATGTTGTTATGTCGACCCATAGCGAAGTAATTTCTTATTGTGTTTTGGTTTTCACAAGATACATCGTCAAATATGAACACAGAGAATGGTTTAGCTTCTTGTGGTTGCATGACACTCTCGCTTGCATTAAATTTTAAGTATTTAACTTCAGGCACATTATTCAGTATCTTTTCCAATAATTGATATTTTGGTTGTTGTAGTGATTTTGAAAATACATATAGATTATTAAAACGTAATCCTTTAGGGTTTGTAATTAAATTGAATACTACATTAGTTTTTCCACAGTTGGAAGGTCCGGTAACCAGACAGCACACAGTGTTTGGTAACAAATTGCCATGTTTCCCACTATTGAATTCTGAATTATCCACTGTGAGTTCATCTATATTATTAATAGTAAAACTCTCCTTTTGTGGTATTATCTCCATCCTTTGTAATGGTTCAACCTAAAATGATTCTCTATCGTTATATCAAATCCTTTTTAGGTATCCAAGAATCTTCCGTCTTATTAAATCCTAACCATCGTACTTTAACCTTATCTTTTTTTCCGTTGCAACACCTTTTCAACTAAATATACATCGCCTACTGTTGATTTTAACATTTCATGTCCATAAAACCCTCCTTCAAGCAATTGTCCTTTATTATCTTTTAAAATATATGTCTCAGGTACTGTAGGTTGTACTTTGAATACAGTAAAAACCTCATTGGTCCAATTTGGCAGATATCTTTTACTGAATACACCTTTTTATTTACTTATTCGCACTTTATCACCCACATTAAATTTTTTAGGCTTTAGTTTTTCAACTTTTGGTTTAGTATTCGTTTTTATACGTTTTAATACATCGTTTTTATTTTTACTAGTTACTTGGTTTGGTTTCATTCCGATAGTCCTATGAAATTTGTTATTGTAATCGTTTATAAGTTTTGGTAACATATCAATCCATATGTGCGATCCTCTGTTGGAAAACATTTTATACATTGCACTTTTTAAAGTTCTGTTGAATCTTTCGATTATTGAGGCTTTTACCTCTGAATTGGTTGAGTAATGGTTTATATTGTGTTTTTTTTTTCATTAAATTTGCAAATTCCTTATTAAAATATTCTTTTCCATCATCTGTTTGTAAATGTTTAATAGTATGTTTGTCTCTTTGTATAGCTATTTCCATTGCTTTTGTAACACTTTTGCCGCTTTTATCTTTTAGCGGTAAAGCATCAGCCATTTTTTAAAAACAGTTAATAACAGTCAATATGTATTTATATCCTTTATTTTGTTTGCTATAAGGAATCATTTCGATTAACTCCGCTTGATATAAATCATTAATTCCTTTTATCACCGTATTTCTTCGTAGAAACTTTCTTCTTGCAGGTTTATGAAGTTCGTTGACAATTTGTTGCTTCAAGTCCTTCATATTGTAGTTTCCAATGTTTGTTGTGTCACTTGTATAATCACAATGAATGTTGTCTTAAATATTCACATCATTTATATAGGTCAAGGTCATCCAAACTTGTGTAAAAAAATGGGGAACACGGCGTTTGACTTGCCGTGTTCCCCATTTTTTTACGGAAGGAAAAAGGAATAAGGTCGAAGTTGTAGAAGGACGAAGAATAGGTTACTAGTTGATAGGGTTTAGAGAGTAGTGGCCAAAAGGAAGAGTGTGGATTTTGTCGGGCATAATGTGTCTTTTATCATCCCGAGCTGACAGCGCTTTTTTAATTTCGGTGACACTGTAGACTTGATGCTTGAAGCTTCGGATATTGTTGAATGTTGCTGATATCGTAGTATCTTCAAACAAACAAGTCTTGTAGTGGTCAAATGTCACGTGTTTTTTCAAATAAGATGTCTTCACTCCTTTTGCTTTCTTGACTGTCGGTGTGTTGTTCTCGTGGTACATCTTAAATGAATACAATTTCGCCATCAGCGCCACTATTTCTTCTAAAGGCATTCCATTTGCTTCATCTTTGAATTTTCCAATTACTTTTTTATTTCTTTCATTAAAATTTGGATGGTTCTTCGGATAGTCAGAAAAGTCGAAATCTTCTTTGTATGGAAAAGTCCTTAGGTCTTCATACATGTCCAAAGTCTTTATCCAGTAGATAAACGCGTCCGTATCCATGTATGCGACTCCAATGTTTTCCCTTCCGTAGTGTTTAACCATTTTGTTATTGTTGAAGATATCTATTTATCTGTTGTAATTTTTTTTTCAAGCAAAATAGGATGACTATTGCCATAGCTACATCTAAGACAGTAGATGAATTGTATCATTTGGCCGTCAAAGTAATAAGACCAAAGGAATCTGAGATACAATATTTCAATCTTTATCAAGATGAGGATGAGGAAGAACATGAAGAAGAATGTGCAGAAAAATTAATGGATAATAAACAAAATGATGAAGATGAAAATAAAAATTTTCTTGAAGAAGACACAGCTAGAGAAACAGAGAGTGATGAACAAGTTGTCCAGATAAATAATGAAGATCAAGCTCCTGAAGATGATGAAGAAGACACAGCTAGAGAAACAATGAGCGATGAACAAGTTGTACAGGTAAATAATGAGGATCAAGCTCCCGATACAGACGAATCCGGAGAAGTTACTCAGAATGAAATGATAGGAATTGAAACATACAACCTTAGGAAACGTGATGAAATTAAAGTTCCATCTAGATTCCGAGATGATTCTGCAATGTGTATCAAAGAGAACAAAAATACGAGTATTTTAAATCCTAATCCGGAGAGTATTAGTATTCCTCAAAGTTACTATGAAGCAGTTAAACTTACAACTGAGAAGGCGAGCAACTGGAAAACAGTGATGGATGATAAAATAAAGCCCTTAGGTAAGAATAAAACATATGAATTAGTAGACCTGCCACCAGAAGAAAAATTGTTAAACAATCGTGGGGTATTTGCGCTCAAGACCAACTCTGAAAACGAAATCATTTGCTACAAAGCTAGTTTGGCAGCAAAAGCGTATACACAGCATCCTGAAATCTATTATAGAGGCAAGGTAACAAGACGGTCCACAAGTGGTGTAAAATGGTTTGATGGCCCAATCAAACGGAAGAGTAAGCTACACAAATGTGTTAAAGAAATTGGAGCTGTTAAACTAAAGTCTACACCAACATTGTATGATGACAATCAAAGTGCGTTGAAACTGATGAACAATCCTATGTTTCACGAGCTTTCAAAACATATAGAGACAAGATACCATTATGTTCAACAGCTGATATCTGAGAAGAAGATGTGTGTGGCTTACATTCCCTCAGAAGCACAATCAGCTGATATTCTAACAAAAGGACTGTCTTCTACCAAACAAGTTAAAATGAAAAAGCTCATTGGAATGTCGTAATTTACATCAATTTTATATTATGAACATTACGGGGGAATGTTGAAGATATCTATTCATCTGTTGTAATGTTCAAATATGAACAGCTGTTTATTTGTTTGTTGATTATTAGATGCAATTTTGAGATGTTTTTGATACTTAACTTTTGTGTTTGATTTTACAAATAAAATAATTTCCATTAATTGTGATGTTTTCTGACAGTTATAATGGAAATCATACATCAGGGTTTTACTGATGTCCAAAATCGACATACCTATGTATAACGGACGGTCCATGACTATTGTTGTTTTCTTCATACTGACAGCGACTAGATTTTCGTTTATAATCATGGATGTTCCAAAATTTGGTTTTTGCACTAATTTTTCCAATTTCCTAGGATCACTCACTAATTTTCCATTTTTGTGTTTTCTTTTGTTCTCCAAGGTTTTCCAAAGATGGCGTTGTTCATTAATTTATAGAAGTCCTTTTCAAATGCTGTTGTCGCTGCAGCTCTTCTTGTAGTGTTGGAATCAATATATGGTTTCAACCAACAAGACTGGGTGAATTCAATTGCTCTATGAATTCTCACTATACGTAGACCCAATTCAAGAGCCTGTTGAACTACCCAGTAGTGAGCCACATACCGATCTTTATTCTCCAAGGTCATCATCAATTTTGGCCATCTTCCTGTCGGTGAAGCTTCAGTCTTGGCTAGGAGAGGCAAGTCGTAGTGATGGTCATGAAGGTGCTCCAGGTATTCAAAATCACAGTCCAAAATATAGCCTTTTGGACCATCCTTTGGAATCTGTGAGATGTCTCCGATGGTGGCCGGGTCGATCCATTTGAAGTCAGCGTAGGGAAGCGGATTTGACATTGCCCAACCATAAAGATTGTTTGCGTCAAAGTAGCCAAGGTAGACCGATGGTTGTTGCTCGTCGAAGCCGGGGATGTACTTGTTGTTGGCTTTGACATGACGTGTTACAGCTTGTGTCAAACCGCCCCGTATACCAGATTCCATCATGAGCACCATATCAATATCCGTTAGAAGTTCCAGTCGACAGTTGGTTGACTTTAGCATAGCTTGCCATGCTAATCCTGGAGATGTGTACGAGTGTAGAGGGTCCAGTCCATAGGCGGAGAAGCAGGTGTTTCGAAATTCTTCCATCACATCGCACAGCAGAGTTACGTCCAATTTTATATAAAAGTCAGAATATTCCCCTAAGGTTTGAATGTTTAGTTGGTTCCAAACATTACAAGCATGATTGTAGTCTTCAACGGAGATTTCACTTTCGTTTAATTTGCTGTTGAAGGCTTCAATCGGTGGCAGACTGGTTTCTTCAAACTTTTCTGTAGATGTTATATAATCATAGGGGAAAACTCCTTTCCGTAATACTAGGTCCAATTTATCTTCAGATACAATTTTGCTGGTTTCTTTTAAGTATTCTCTTCTTAGGTTCTCTGACAATTTGGCTAAACTAGATGGCATAAATCTGTAAGAGTCTACGAAGCGAAGTTTAATTTTACCTACTGTTTTTGAAAAGCTGATGTACTTTTCCAATGTTGTAGCAAGAACATCAATTTTACCGTCATCTCTTCCTAACTCTGGAATAATAACGTGGGAGTCGTAGCCGCTAAGATTGTGTAAAACGACAGGAATAAAGTTTGGCAGTTTGTAATTTATATTGCATGAATTACAAGCAGCTCCTCTGTATAACCCTGTCAGGTGATCGTGATCTCTTACTTTTGGATTTTCTTCACTGAACATCTTCTTGCATAAATAGCATCTTGTCGCTACGTTGTATTCTTCTTGTTGATTTTGGTTTAAAGGTTCCATAGGTACAATATTACCGAACAAGCGTTGAACCTTTCCAGCAATATCGTACAGTTGGTCTACAAAATACTTAGCGGCTTCTTCACCACGGTAGAGTATTGGAGTGGATGTTAAACCATAGTCTTGCAATTGGTTTTCAGACAAGGTTGATTTAACTAGTAAACAAAAACTGTTGGGTTGATGCAACTGATATTTTGTTCTTCTAATCACTTCGCCGTCCGGCAGCTCCTGTGGTACTAACGTTGATTCAAAATCTGCGTAGACCACTAGTGGAATTCGGTATTGGTGAACTGTCTTGTTAAATTGTATTGAAGCTCGGGTAGGCGGTGGAAGACTTATCTTTACTTCATAGTTCTCGTTGCAAAGTCTTTTATGTTCCAATAACCAGTCCAATCCTCCACGTCTTGAATCTTTCCAAGAAAAGCAGAAACATCTCTTGCAAACTGTAATCCTATTTACTCTTTTGGTCAATTGTTTTACAACTAAGGCTTCAAAGTCCTTTATCCATACATAATGGGAGATTTCACCCTTAGTTATCAATAGCAAATCCGTGTGGTTTCTTTGCTCAACCTTTACTACCCGCAAAGGATAAACGTTGTTCGAATCATCCAGACCAAAAACATTGACTGAAACGCCAGGATTTTTCTTTTCAAATTTGTCAATATCTTTTAAATTAACTGGGTAAGTAAGACCTTGAAAGTTGTAGCGGTGTTCATTCTTGTAGTATTCTCTACCAACTCTACAAGGATTGTTTTTAACATACTTGGTTAACATTGCATACTTGAAACATTCATTACCCTCATTTTGAACATTTCTACACGAGTTAGTGTTTTGGATTTTCTTTGGTAGAGGGATAAAACTACTACCTCTTAAACCATATCCATGTTTATGAACCCTAACATCCATACCTTCAATTGATGACAAAGTCCATCCAGATCCTCTTCCTTCATGTTCTTGGAGTTTGGTTATAAGTTCCTCCAAGCATTCTTCAATAATATCATCAATGTCGGAGGTGAAGGTAAGGGTTCGATTTTTGGTAATGAATGCTCTCAATGCTGTTTCACCATCAGTATTGTTAAACATAGCCTCTAACACCATTCCAAATTTAATAAAATTTAGCCTTTGTAGTTCTTCCCTCAAAGTTTGACCAACAAGTTCCTTAGCCTGGGTTATGAATGTTTCCAGTTCCAATTGAACGTTATTAATTTTGAAATGTGTTACAACTCGTCCTGGCAAGGCCGTGGTGCGCAGTTGTCTTACATCTTCCAGTTCTTCTTCTTCCATATCCTCTTCTTCGGTGTCCTCTTCTTCGGTGTCCTCTTCTTCAATAGGTCTTCCAGTAGTGGATGGTCCAGCACCAGCAAATTGTATCACACTAGGTCTTCTTCTTTGCATTTGCTGTAGATAGCTGTCCCAGTAGTCCGTCTGCTTCTGGTGCTCTTCCAAAAACCGGTCAATTGAGTCTAAGTCTATTTCATCCATGGTAATATCTTCTTTTCTATCTTCGTCTTCATGTAATTCTCTGTGTAGGGTGAAAAGATCTTCGTCTTGAAAGATTTCCCCACAAATGTCGCAAAGAGCCATTTCAAACAGTTTGGCTTTGAATGCACACTCTGTGAATGTCCACGCAATAATGAGCAGCACGCTCCACCGGGACCCTTTATATCCGAGGCAGATAGGTGGGGAAAGTGACGTCATATAGAAACAGGTTATCAATCATGTGCTAAATTTAGCCTTTACACAACCGTTTGTAATAAATTTATCAGTAGGCTTGATAAATTGATGATATTTGGTCTAGATTCAATATTTTGTACAAGTTTTTTTAAAGACTTCTGTTTGAGCAAAATTTATATAGGTCAAGGTCATTTGGAATTATTATTTTGAGCGGGGGATAGAGCACTAAGCAGCATCATTTACTACAAAGTGCTCTATCCCCCGCTCACATTTTTTTTTTTAACTTTTTGTTTAAACTTTTTACAAAGGTGAAACATCACCATCAGAGTCGGAATCATTCTCATCACGAAATAGGTAGCGATGACAATACATAATTCTTCTGGCTACTAACATCCTATCCATTGGACGATGAGGAGTGTCTTGTTCTTCTTCTTCAATTTCCGACTCAGATGATGACTCTAATGTTTCGTAGGCGTGCAAGTCCATTTCATTATCCGTTAAACCAGCT
Organism: Neoaliturus tenellus; assembly: GCA_030545055.2. Taxonomy (NCBI): domain Eukaryota; kingdom Metazoa; phylum Arthropoda; class Insecta; order Hemiptera; family Cicadellidae; genus Neoaliturus; species Neoaliturus tenellus. The sequence goes on along the minus strand of CM061534.1, from coordinate 15,379,470 downwards.
TCGTCCGAGTCCGTTTCAATGTCCATTATTTCTTCTTCCTCCTCTTCCTGGTCAACCGCAGGTAGTTGGTCCTCTGCTTCTATAACTTCTACAGGTATTACCTCCAGAATTGAAAGAATTCTGTCGCGATGGAACACGGTGTTGTCAAGTGGAGCCATGGTATGAAAGTGGTGTATCTATCCAATTGGTTTGCCCTTTTTATACCCCCACCAACTATACATTGTATGTGGGTCAAGGTCACGTAAAGATACCCTTTGAGCGGGGGATAGATCACTAAGCAGCATGCTAGTCCATTGCCGCAAAGTGATCTATCCCCCGCTCTATTCCGCAGACCACACTCAAGTCCAAGTCCACATCCAAGTCCACATCCAAATGTTACACTTTATTATTACTGCCACCAAGTAATTGTCACTCGCACGTTTACTTGGTTTTGATAAAGGTACTGCACAAACTCCATATTGGTTGTTTGTTCGTTATACAAATGCATCATGAAATATGCAATCTTATCGATTGCGGCATTGTCCAACGGTTCGCAATTCACAAGTTCCAATGTGCCCTGGCTGGTCTTATCCTCTATAAGTTCCACCACTTCGTTGATGTCTTCTTCCAAGAGGATGAACTCAACACTGAAACTCTCCATTGTTGTTGATAGTGTCTAGACAAATGCTTGACTAAATGCTTTATTCATCAGTCCTACATATATACCAATTTCCCCCTCCCATTACCCATTCCCCCTCTACCTTTATATGGGTCAAGGCCATCCAATAATACCCTTTGAGCGGGGGATAGACCACTAAGCAGCATGCTAGTCCATTGCCGCAAAGTGATCTATCCCCCGCTCTGTATTCCACACAAGTCCTAGTCTTTACACACACAAAAGCCCCCCAGTCTTTTACACTTACTCATATACTCTGTCCTCCCTGCAAATTAAGAGTTCCCCATGTTTGCCACTATTTTCAATTAACCTTTCCAAGTCCCAAAACACAATGTCCAAATTAACCAAGTTCGCTCGTCCAATTTGAAACACACTATTCCCCCCAAAGTCACTTGCTCTCACTTTTTGTCCTGTATACTTCTTCTTCTTCCACGCTACAATCACTACCCTACCTTCTTCAACAACCATTCTTTTAACATTATCATACACCTTCTTCAACATCCCTCTACAGTTTAAATAGTTTATGGTTACATACTCCCACTCCTTACCTATGATCAGTGTTCCACTCATTTTATAGCGTTCCACTGAAAGGTCCAAAGCAGAATGAAGTCGGGATGTACAGACCCCCTCTTTTATACCGGTTAACCGGTTGTCCTTCATTTAAAGTGGGTCAAGCTCATTCAAAAGTACCCTTTGAGCGGGGGATAGACCACTAAGCAGCATGCTAGTCCATTGCCGCAAAGTAGTCTATCCCCCGCTCTGTATTCTACACACACACACACATGTCCCTGTCCAAGTCTTTCATTACATACCTAATATATATTCACTTCCTTCATCATCACTATCACTCATCACTGCTTCCACAAACTCCACAAAGTTGAATTGTTTTAATTGTTCTTTTAGGTTTTGAATTTGTTGGTCCTTCACTTCCAAAACAGTGTGGAGGTGTGATATGTAGTCCGCTGCCTCGGTGACACTTGCTACTCTTGGGTCGCCTAACTTCAAGCTGGGAACTACACCCTGCAGCTTAAAGTATGCCATACGCCTCTCTTGCTCCTGCCGTTGACCAGGACTAAGCAAGCCTTGCCCGTCTCGACTCACCTCCAGCAGGGTCCGTACCATCGGAGCTTTGCAGGCGTTTGCTCGAGCAACAGTTATGCTATGAAATGGTCGAACAGGTCCACGAGTAGCAGGCAGGACGTTGGCAGCACGCCTTCTTGAAGAAGAGGAAGCCCGAGAGTTGGAAGCCATGTTTAAGTGTAGTATTCAGCTAAGCGGTACAAAGCAGAATAACCAAACTGCACATCAATACCCGTATATATACACTTATCAGTGGTGGGGGCACTGGCTAACCTTGGTAAAGTGGGTCAAGGCCATCCAAAAACATTACCAGAACGGGGGATAGATCACTAAGTGGCATGTTAGTCCATTGCCACAGAGTAATCTATCCCCCGCTCTGTATTCCACATTCACGCACACATTCATACAAACACACAAGTCCCAGTCCAAGTCTTTACCCACACACCTATCCACTCTCATTCTCACTATCATCACTGTCCAACAGGCTTTCACACTTCCTAATTAGTTTCTCCCATTTACTTCGGATATAAAGTAACTCACTGCGAGTATTTTCTAGCATTCTGTCCCTTTGCTCTATCACTTCATTGTACCAGTCTATGATGCTTGGTGATGTCTGAGTTGATGCGTCCGATGTGGTTGGTTGAGAGGCTCCGCTGCTTCGCAACTCCTTCCTCACAGGACCAAAGCCGGAGAACCGGACACGACTCCTTGATGAAGGCCCCGATCGGATTGGCCCAACACCCGAGCTGGAGTTAGAGGCAGAAGCTGACGACATGGTGTGAAGCGTTCGGCTTAACAGTTGCAAGCTGAATGAGCGGACATTGGATTACCACTCCTATATATACCTATTTGTGGTGGTAGGGGGTGGGGGAGGGGGTGGGGGTTAAAGGGGGGGGGGCTAAAGGACTTCCACTAAATTTCCCTTAGTCTTCGCGGTCATCGGTTTTACATATAGTGTAGTAAAATTAAGCCAAAATATGGCTGGAAAATGAAATAATTTTTGGACAGCTAATTTTTGCTGAAATGTGTTCTATGCCATCCCCTGACCTCCCTCAGAAAAGTCCCCTGAAATCCCCAGTGGGCAACATGCCTAAAAATGATGGGATGGCCCACGTGGAGTCAGAAATAAATCTTTCTTCGACCAATGGGTTTATGTACATCAAATTAAAGCTCTTAAGTAGTAGAATTTAATGCCGCAAACCCCATCTCAAAAGGTTGCCTGAGTCGAAAACGGCAGCCTTTCAAACTTTGAATAAAAATCACATTTTAACGTAAACGCTTAAAAATGTAATAATTTTCGAAATACTTGACCTTTCGAGGTACGGTTTGCGGCAAACGGTTGCTTGTACAATTACCTAAGCAAATAGGGATAGTTTGACATATGCCCATCATATTACCCTTGAACCACCCTCTACATGGACGTCCCAAAGAGGGAGTTTTGAAAAATTTTTCTTAGTCCATAGCCATGCTATACATCATTTTAAAGGTCTTATTGAGGAGAGTACATAGCCGAAAACCAGACCTCAAAAGGTCAAATATGTCGGAAGTTATTGTATTTCAAAGTTTTGATAATATTATTGTATTCTAAACTTTGAACGCCTGCCATTTCACTCCCGACAGTTATATTGAGTTCGGGTTTATGGCATTGTATTCTACATTTGAAGACCTTTAATTTGATGTATATAAACCTTCTGGAATGTATTTATATTTAGTATGCTTAATATCTAATTTTAATGTAACTCCTTATAGGCCAACCCCTCATTTTTAAGCGTGATCCCCATATGGGATTTCTGGGGACTTTTCGGAGGAAGGTCAGGGGACGCCATAGAACACATTTCAAAAGAAATTGGCTTTCCAAAAATTATTTCATTTTTCCCGACTAATTTTACTACACTATAATAATATACACTATAATACCTTTAGCACACCCATCATTTTTGTTTCTTCAATAACTTTACACACCTCAAAAACCCAAGCAAACAGCTCATCTATGTTGTTATAATTAATTTTTGTCCAGTGTTCATACTTATAAGTTTGGTTGTTTATAATACATAGATAAAATGTAGACCCATCTCGTCTTATACAGTACTCAACTTCCATTCTATGACGGTTTAGCACTTCCCAAGCATTGTGTTGATCTATCAAGAAGTCACCACCTTTGTAATTGTACCGTGACATGTTTACCACGGAGTACAGAAACAGACTGAAGCAAATGAACGGCTCATACAAGCTTAGTAAGAGCGTTAGAGTGGGGGGTATCACGTGATACACGACATTAGTTGTAAGGTTAGCACTTTACTTTAAACAGTAATTTATATGGGTCAAGGTCATTCAAACTTTGAAAAATTTTTACCTCCAAACACTTGTAGCTTGCTTGTAAGTTTTTATTTGTTAAAGATTTTTGTAATTTAGTCTTCACCCTCAAGGACACTGTTTGAGATTGTCCCAGTGACTTTACATCACCGCCAGGTTAAAGTATTATACAAGTCAAGTGTTTTTTTTATTCCTTGACTTGTATAATACCCCTCTCCCTTACTTTAAGAGGGTTAAGACTAAATTTGGAAAAATAATTTGGAAAAAGACTTTTTTTAAATATTGTCCAACACAGCCTAACAATTTTGATTTTTTTTTAGTGGGCCCATGTCCTAGTCCATTTCTCACACGGTTTGGCATCCTTCCCTTCGTATTAGATAGGCTTTAGGGATGAAAAATTCTCTTTGTACCATCCGGGGTGGTACTTGCATTGTACAAAGGTGGCCTTCACCTTTTAAAACGATTTCTACTTTCTTATTACCTGCTCCATAGGTCTGACCAATAAAATAATATTTTTCATCAACCTTTAGCCTTCTAATATCCTCGCACTTTTTGTCGGGGGGGGGGGGTTAATTTAAAAAAATAAACCCCACTTGGGGCCTTTATGTTGACATCGCTGAAGCCTCCTAAAAGACCCAACTATGGACAACTCCAAATTTGTGTGTTACTAATACCTTACTGTTCAATTTTTAAAAGACCTCAATATATTTACTGTGTTAATAAGACCGGACTGTTAAAGATTTTGAAAACTTTTACTTATTTAGGTCAAGGTCACGAAAAAAATTTTTAAAAATTTTCACTTGGGTTGTCATCGCTGTAGCCTCCGAAGAGACCCAACTATGACAACAAGGCAACATCCAATGTCGTGTACCCTTCGCCACGCGAGACTTGTAAACATTTACTGCATTGTCTTTTCAATAGCTAACAAAGATTCGTTTACATAATTTTGAGTTTCTATGAGGAAACAAACTGAGGACACCCTAATGGCTTACGTCCTCGGTCCGAGTGCAGAGGCCGCCACAACCTTTTGCATGCCAGCGTACAAACGGACATACTCCCACAACCCCAGCCGTAACCTGTTGCATGCCTGAGAGGAGCCTAACAATACTTCAAACTGACTTTACACGGGGGCCTACTCCCGTAACCCTATCTTTAATATTTTTAATTTAGCAATGCAGTAAGTTTTTACAAGTCCTTTGTGGGTCAAGGCCACACGGACATTAAAAAATTTCGGCCCCCGTACATCCATGGCGAACCACGAATGTTCAGGTACCTTGGGGACTAAAAAACACAAATAGCTAACAAAGATTCATTTACATAATTTTGAGTTTCCAGAAGGGAAACTAACTGAGGACACCCTAGTGGCTTACGTCCTCGGTCCGAGTGCAGAGGCCGCCACAACCTTTTGCTTGCCAGCGTACAAACGGACATGCTCCCACAACCCCAGCCGCAACCTGTTGCATGCCTGAGAGGAGCCTATCAATTGTGAAAAGTGGCTTTACACGGGGGCCTACTCCCGTTCCCTATTGTTACAATTTACTTTGAGCATTGAAAAAGCTCAAGGGGGATTGCTAAAACAAGCGTATACACTTTAGAAAACTATAACACACTTACAACACACAATTGAGCTCAACGTAGTCAATGCTGGAACAAGCACATACACATTAAACGCATATGACAAACAAGACACAAAGGATAAAAGACACACGGAGATATAGGGTGCAAGTAAAACACTCTCATATAAAACAATTCTGAACACCCAAACGCAAGCGCAATATCTTAGAACTAATACAAGTCTTAAAGTTAGAGTAGACTTCGCTAAACACTGAAGGCGCCATTCAGTGTTTAGTGAGGCCTATGGCGGTCCGTCCCGATCGTTCACGTTCAACGCGCGGGAGCGGACTGCGAGCAGGCTGTGGCCGGGCCGCCTTATATCCCCACCGGGGCTGCCACGCCCAGGATATCAGGGGTGGGGGAGGGGGTGGGGGTGGGGGGGGGGCTCGCAATTTTTGTCGGGGGGGGCTCGCACTTTTTGTCGGGGGGAGGCTCGCACTTTTTGTCGGGGGGGGCTCGCACTTTTTGACGGGGGGGGGAGGGGGCTCGCACTTTTTGACGGGGGGGGGGTTAGGTAAGTTAAGTGGGTCAAGGTCACCCACGACACTTGTACTCTAAGTGTTGGCTATACTCCCACCACAACTGGGTCCCTAGGCTGCACAACGCCGCTTCGCCAGTATGTCTCCGGCTTCCATGCGGTGCGTCTCGCTGTTCTCTAGCTCTCTATATGTAAGTTATTTTACAAGTTTTAAATGTAGGTCACTACACTTTAACTCTGGGACGATATCGACTTGTAGTATTTCAGTGTTTTGACTCAAGGTCATCACACTTTAACTCTAGCACGTCGGTTATCGTACCAGAGGTACTCAATAACCTAACTTGTAATGTTTAGGGTGGCGTTTGCACGCCACGTGGTATCGCCATGAGTGTCCTGTCCAAATTTTAAGTTAAATTAATTTTACTGTAATCTTTTCCATTTCCAATTCGTTTTGCCAAAGAATAAGGTGTCGCTTTATAAAGTGGTATTTCTCCAGAGTTATAGGGGATTGCAGGGATACAATTAGTTTATTTAGGAGACTCTTCATCTTGGAGTTTAACACAATTTCCACTTTGACTTTGCTTCCTCGGCTCTCACAGCCTAAGCTGTACAGAAATGTTTCTTCTAGTGCCAACTCGGACCAAGAGAACAGTGTGTTAACTGTAGGACAGCTCATGGTGAAGTGATGCGATACTCCAGCGTACAACCTCACCTTCCCCCACCACTGTGACCTTCCCCCACTCCTGCTGTTTCCCCCACCTCTTTTCCCTTGACTCACGTGTTACAAGCAGTCTCTCAGTTTTGTGCGGACTTTTGTGAGGGGAAGCCATGTCGCGGGACGCTTTAGGTAAGAAACTTAGCCGTGTTAAGACTTTATTAGTTGCTCACTGTCCACCACTCAAAGTCAAAAGGGTTTCGACTTTAGCTAAATGGCGCAAACTGTTGCGCGGACACCCTAAGTTTTATACCAAACAGACTAATGTCAGTTTTACTGATGAAGATTTGTTTAGAATATTGGATGAAATGACTTTTCCTTGCAAAATTCAATTAGTTACTCCCATTCCTGACAGTTTAGAGTCTTAGTCTCTCAAGCCGATATACCTAGAGTGCACAGAGCCTAACAGTCAGTCGCTCGGTGACTGTCGTGGGGTGCGCATAGGTGTCGGCACTCCATTGTTAAGTTAAGTTTTCAAGGTCACGGTAATATCAAATTGTTGGTGTTGTGCTGGTTCAAGGTCACTTGAGGGATAACCGATTGCCCATTTAGGCAGAGTCATGTCAGAAACTCGAGTTTAACTTGGCACTTTTGCCGTTTCTCGTCGAAAATTCGCTCCAAGTGGTCAAGGTCACGGGGACTCTGACTGAAACTCGGAGCGTAGTGCGAGAAACGGCAAAAGTGCCAAAAAATTTTAAGTTTCGGCGTGACCTTGACCTTAGTGGCGTCGGTGACGTCATTTTGATGACGTAAGGGGTGATGACGTCATCAGCACGTCATTTCTGTGACGTCATGGGTGTGACGTCATCGAAATGACGTCATTAGTGATGACGTCATCGATGACGCAATCGATGACGTCATCGATGACGTCATCGGTGAGGTCATTGACCTCGATGACGTCATCCCTCGGGTGACCTTGAACTGAGCCAGCACCAACAATTTGACACTACTTTCAAGTTTCTTGATTTCGGCTTGTGCATCCTGTAAATCCTTGTTTAAAGAACCAATAATGACATTAAGAGATTCTATCTCACCAGTTAGTGTTTGATTACGTTCATGAGTGAATTCAAGTTCTTCCTCTGTTGTAAGGTCCAACTGTGAGTGTTGACTAGAATTTGACCTAGGCCTACCTGTTGGATTTACTTGTGATTTATCAACAATCGTTATTGTATCGCTTAACTTCGTAAGTTCTGAAATAGGCTTAGGCCTAGAAGCAGCCACACACTGTTCACAAGTCCAGTCTCTCTTAGATGCCACTAAGTCATTATAATAGTCAATTAGAAAATCTGTGCAATTTAGATGAAAATTGACAGAACAATTTCCACAAAAGAAAGCTCTTGCAGTTTTGGGCACGTTTTTAAAGCATATGCCACAAGGATATTCGGTTAGTTTGTTTTAACCTCTTTTCGTCATATTAAAAAGAAAAAATGTCACACTATGTTCATAAAATTTAACACCACTGACAGAAAATAGTTTATAATAAAAACAAAAAGCTCGGCAAAAGTTAGGTTAATCAATACGACAACTCTGGTCAAGTACTGCAACCTGTTGCTCAGTAAAGTGCCGTTTTATTTGATCAGTGACATCTTGAACCAGAGTCCAAGACGCCAACCGGTAGGCTAGCGAAATGCCTTGAACATGGCTGACCATTCGGTTTGACAAATTTTGTGGTTTGATCTTAATCCCCAACCATACCAACTAATTGGCTATTGTTCAGTAATTAAAGCCCACTGACCATGCAAAGCAAAAAATTTTCGACAGCCAAATGATTGATTTAAATGCTGATAAAGAAATGTTAATGTTTACTGACGAGAAGCACAAAATACGCCCCAATAACGAAAGCGTGTTATTTGATATTCTTAATGTAAACATATAGATTAGGTGACCACTACTCAATGACTACTGAAATGGCATAAAATTTGCTTTAAAATAAGCTCACCCCCACCACCCTCAGACGTCCTGTCGCTGAATGGTGCATAAAAGAAAATAGGTCGGTTTTTGCCGCACTCTGTATTTGGTTGAGTTCATACATAAGTCATAAATATGATGATTTTTTATTATTAAAAGTTTTTATAAGTTCCTGAAAAAAATAAAAAACAAATAATGTTATGAAAAATAATTATTTTTGTTTTATCTTTTAAGATTTTACTGTAAAGGATGAAAAGATGTTTTCATCATACCATTGCGATAAACGTTGTTTTCGAAACTGTCAGCTGTGATCGAAACTAATTGATTCCCGGTGGGTTGGATAAACGTGTTGGTAAACAAAGTTTTCGGGACTAGACCTCGAAACAGTGGTTTTCGGGACTAGGCCGGAAAAAAACTTCCAATGTTTGACACCACTAGCGCTGTTATTCTGCTTACAGTAACTTAAACCTCGTTGACTCCAATATATAAATGTCAAACAGCTGATTGTTTAGTTGTAAATAGTTCAAATACAAGATAAACAAATAACAACGTAAGAGGGGGTATATAGGTTAAAATTTATTAGTTTTTATCCAAACTGTAAATTTATTAAAGTGGTATGATGAAAAGTACTGTTCGTAACTCGTCCGAAAGTGGTATATCGGTGCTCGATCGAATTCAAGTACTCGGCTTCGCCTTGTACTTGAAACTCGATCTTGCACCGATAACGACCACTTTCCGGACTAGTGACGAAATATACTATTAATTAATTAATATTGAATAATCGTTTACAGTTAAGGAATTTTAACGATTAAAACAAAACAAAAATTTAATGTACAGTATGTTTTAGAAAGAATTAACAAAATAAATCATAAAGAATTTTATCTGGAAAATGATAAAAAGGAATGCTAAGCAATTTTTAACTTGCTAAATATGATAACAACAGTTTCTTATTTTTCTTTTATCCGACAAACATGCTTTAATTAGTGATTCCCTTTAATTGTTTAAGTGATTCTCTTTAAACCCCTCTTTATATTTTAATTAAGTTTCCTCTCTCTCTTGACGGTATGCTTCTTAAAATCTGAAAACAACTTTATTTTATGTTTGAAAATAAAATATAAGGGGTTTTCTGAGGTTTTATAGAAATTAGTCGTTGTAAATGATCAATTAATTAATATCAATAAAGATCATTACAGGTAAAACATTTCTAAAATATATAAGTAATTGAACTCTTAATAATAATAAACTTTGGGGAATTCACTATAACTGTCGAAATTATTGTTTTATCGAGGTTTCATATAGATAAACATTAACCTGATCACTATTAGTAGCAGATTACATCCAAACCTCGATTTTATATCCTTTTCAAAAAGTTCTAACCCACTAGAGTTACCATAGGTTAGTCCCCCTCATGTATTAGACACAAAACACATTTTTAGTATATTCTATAATATTTACCATAGAATTCGTTAACGAAAAAGGAACAGTAAAACAGTCAGTAAGGAGGATAAGCCTATAATGACGGTTACAAAAGTGATTCCAAAAGTCGTTTTTACATTAATCTGTTATTATAAGATTGGAGTTGAAGTTGTCCCCACTTAACATGTTTTTATCGCTACCACTCGACAGTACTTATGTTTGTTGTTACCGGTCTTCTCTAATCATCATGGGTCAACACGCCTTGAGTCATCCATCAAGTTGTTCTTTTTGAACCTGTCAGCAAATTAATATGATGACAGAGCATTTTTCTCTTCCAAAAAAATGTCTTAGGATGGCTTCAATAAAACAAGTGATATATTATCGGTCGTGTCTTTCTTAGTATATACGTACATTAACTTTTATACGTTATGTTGTAATTAAAATCGTTCAATATTAGCTTATGTTGTTTTCATTTGCTAAAATATTTTATTTTAAATTATTTGTAAGTATCAATGAAAGCAATAAATAAGGAATTTATTGCCAAGTAAAGTATAGAGTATAAAGTATAGAGATTTTGTGGAATTATCTTAAATTTACCAAGTTTCACAGTTTTGTGCCTTAACTAAAGTGCTAGTCTCCAGGCAATGATGTTATGGGGCAAGGTAAAAAGAAAATCCAAAATAAATATTTTATACTTTTTACCAGCCGTTTTGTGTGGTGTACTGTCATTTTACCTTCAAAAGTTTCAACCGACAGCTATTAAACTTTGTGTGTTTGTTAATGATAAAAATAAACATTCTAGAATTGTTTAATATGAACTTTAGCTTTGCTCTTCATTTCTGTAAAAAAAAAAAATAAAATAAAATAAAATAAACTGGTACAATTTAAAAAATATTTAACCGAACAGATGACCAATTTAAAATTTTTCTAAAATATATCTCTTCTACCTCAGCATTCATAACATTCCAAGACAAAAATATATTAGCAAAAAGCACAAAATAGCGAATATATGGAAAAAATGTTTATGGTGAAACTTATTAGTAGGTTTTCCCTTTAACTTATATTATACAAGTCCCAAATATAGATTGAAATTAAAATTCATAAAATGAATATTATTTCCCAAGTTATGGTACTTATGTGATAGCATGTATAGTTAATGTTGGTGATATATAGATTGTTATGCAACAATTCTTCCAAAGTAAAAGGATAAGTATTTTTAAACCGATCTTGAATTCGATAAACATTTACAAACTGTTTGCAAAACTCTGGAATTTTAATGATGAAAGAGAGAGTTTAAAGTTCGCCTCTTGGGTCGGCTGCCCACCTTTAGTTAAATGCGTAAACTGTTTGTTTGTCGGAATCAAAGAGAATGGCGCTGGAGCCAGTGGCTCGGACAGGGGCAAAGGAAACTCCTGAAATACAGCAGACTAAGCTGGGCTATTCCTGCGGTAAAACTGAGTGTTGTATATACAGCATACTATAGTTTAAATATATATAGTATATGTATATTGTTTAAGGTAAAACTTTTATATTTTGTTGTAATACAAACTTGAAATACAATTTTCAAAAAATTTCATCAGCCATATAAAATTTTACTCAAAATTCTCTTTTAAAATTCACTAAATGTCTATTATTAAACTATATTTAACGGTTTATGATAATTTACTTGATAATATAATTTATTTTTTCAAGTCATCTAGATCTTCCTAGTCTTTGTTATAAACGTGCGAATTTATGTTAGACCACTCAAATGCTCAAATTCGATATAAAAACCTAGTTTTATTTAATTTAGTTATAAATTTCTTAACGCAATTTGGTTATTACATTTAATGCATATATAATTTCAAAGTACCCTAATAAACGTGCAATCAAATAATTTATTGAGGTATTTTTTATTACTTTCCATCATAGAAACATTTAAAAAACATGAAGAAGAAAAACGAAACCAAAAATATTATCAAATAACATCTATAATGTCATACTTATAGTTCTGCTAATTATTTTCATTAATACTTTTATTACTATCTTTCTTTCATTATTTCTAATACTTATCTGTGTGGAAAAACACAAATTTTCCACATTATAGAATTCATTTAGGTATGGATTTGCTTTTGGAATTAAAGAGTACGAAACATATTGGTTTGCAAATAGCACAGAAAATACGTTTGTTATACATACTTTATCTGCCATGGAGAAACAAAAATATGTTACCTAAAGCCACAAAAACGGCCGGCAGCCGACCGCAGGTTTGCCGTTGGAATGATAATTCTCGCGAGTTCAGTTTTCTCTCCTCTCTGGTCTAATCTGCATGAAGCCGTGGTTTACTCTGAAATGAATCTATCGCCCCAGATGTTCTAAAACACGCCCTTCATTCATCGCATCAAATCAAAGACGCTTTTCCAATTTCTATTGAATAGCTTCAAATAAACTTGGCATTATTAAAATATACGACATGAGGGTGAATTCGTATTTTATGCTGTTTTTACTTTTAGGGTAGTTTAAATTACCCTTGGGGTAACTTGTACTACCCGAAGAGCAAAAACATTGTAGGTACTTTTTATTTTTTAGTTTTTGTACTATAGTAGCCTACTAAAACAAACACGTTTTAAATCCTTTTTTCCAATTTCAGTTGGTCAACAGGTTGGGATTAATTTTCTTGCTGCGTGTTATATTTTAGCTAAGTAATAAGGTAAAAATCATATTACATGTCACTATAATACTTTTTTTACATATCAGTTTTCAATTGGTAGCTTTAGAAGCAATTATATAAATGTTTAGTAAACATATAAAATTATGTTACATTTAATATAATAAAAAAATTAAAAGCGTATAACTTAGACCCTGCAAAACTAAATGCATTGTAGTAAATAGTTAATATACAATGATGTTTAGTGCACAACCAAGCAAGTACTCATTAGAAAATCCCAAAAGTATGCATAAATTGATTCGTGAATTTGACCACTTCATCAGAATGCAATGCTAAACCCTTCTGAATAATATAGATTTCAATCGGAGATATTGAAATGTGACCAAAAGTTCATTTGAAACTATATACAAAATCTTTAATGATATAGCTATCAACATTTTTACATTCTTGCGATTATGATTAACGTTCGCCATAAAAATAATTAGCTAAGGGAGTTTACAGTTATTCGTAATACATTCGTCAAAGGCCTCGATCATATCAGACCTGGTATATTTAACTTAATATAAATATACTAATTAATTTAAAAAGTTGTAAAGGCTGGTTAAAACATAAAAGATAGTATTTAAGTAATTATTATAGACTTATTCGCCATATTTTATTGTTTTTACTCAGTTATCTTATTACTAGATTGGTCATGTAGGTTATTTCTTTCACCCAATGACAGGATCAGAGTTCAGGTTCGAAATTTTGTTTTACTATGTATATAAACAGTGTACCTATTTGTTCTCAATATCATTACCATAACCAACAATGATTTCAAGTCAGAAATATCAATGGAAATACCTAAGTTCTAACTGTGTAGTAGGTAATCGTAAACGTAAGTAAATTGATAACTTTAATCCGTAGAAAACTTTTACGTCCCATTTCCTATGTATACTTCGTTCACCCAAGGCCCTCTATCCCCCCTCTCTCTCTTTCAGTCTGAATGTTTACAGGTTGTCAGATCTAAACATCGTTTATCACCAACAGCGCCATCTGTCGAACAAGCGGATTTCAACGGTTTTACATGTTGTCACAGTGATTTGGGGAAACCGCTTTCAGATTAGGGTTACAAACAATTGAATGGCATTGATAATAATGTCATTTTGTTTTAGTATATAAAATTAAAACATTTTTTTGTGCAGTTTAAATCATACTTGTTCTATTTCTTGGGTTAACTAAGTATATTCAGTAAAGTATAGTAATGTAAGTAAATGTTAAGTATAGTCAAATTTATAATAAAAAATATACTCATGACAACGCGTTATTCTATCTGGTAAATTTTACATAGCATAGTTAGTTAAAGCTGAAGCCTTAGCTAAAATAGAAGTCTACTCTAGTAATGTTAACCAAAAGATATTGATTTCCCATTCACAGTATTCACATTTATGGCTTTTCCTTGACGATCAATTTAAACAAACTTTTGTAATAACCACCTCAACTTCTCTTTAAAATTCAATTAACGCTGAACAAATATTTTTCAATTAGTATTGACTCATGTATTATCGCTTCTTCATGGCGAAAGTATAAATCCAGCTTGTGAAGATACTGTAATAGAATATTATTTGAAATCGTGTGGCATTGGTTTTATGATTAACATTGCATAAAAACTATTAACCTTTAATTAAAGCCAAATGTTCAGATATATCGCAAATGTGTGGTGAAAGTTTATCTGAGTTGGAAACATAAATAAATGAGTATATTTACTAAAAACCACCTTACATTTACGTATATAGAGTGAAAATCGCTAAATCGTCGAATCGAAGAATTTAATTCGGTTTTTTTTAATTGTCAATCTCAGTGTTCTGGGAATTGGGAGGTGGAACTTACATTACAATGCCAGTTCCGTAATTGATCAAAACTGTTAAAGGGTTAATTAATTTTGCTAGATCCCTAAAATTCTTAATTTTATGTTTTTTATGCTTAAAACCAGGCAGTTCACATTAGCAATTACAAAACTGTAGAAAGAAAGATTAAGCTTTGAGAAAAGAAGTTAATTATTTGCAACAATTTCAAATACTTTTTCCCATTTTACTGGTTTATATGATTTTGAGTAGGCTTGAGGTATAAGAGAGACCATCAGTACACACTTACATCGGACTACAATTTCCTCTCCATATTTTAGCCAAAAGCGTTGTACTAACGTTAATTAAATGTTAATATATCGATAATATTATTTCGTAAACTTACGTTATATTGAAGTAATATTCTATCAACTTTTCCAATAGTTCCATACCTGCAATCAAACATATTTGAAAATCAAACATATTTGAAAATGTTACATGCTAAACACTAAGAGTACAAGCTAAAATTCATGTTTTTACTATCAAGTTTTTTAACGAATTTATTTTTTAGAAATTATACAGTGAATAACAGAAAATGCAGTGTTCCATTCAACTTTATGCAAATACTGCAAAGAACTCTTTCATCTACCTAATTAAAATCATCAGCCTTGTACGCAAAACCAACAAAAGGTTTCGGACCAAGTGCGCGAGGAGGGTAGCTTGGGGGGGGGGAGGAAATGAGTAGATAATTTATTCATCAAAACTCCACTCGGAACATAGAGGCAGAGACCACAAATATCATTAGGTAACATCAAATATTTTGGCCATAATTTCGCATTCATATTTCTTTCGATTCTCAATGAGGATTTTCGTTTCTTCACTATTATCAAAAGATTTGGAAAGCTTACATATTATTTTAAAATAGTAAATTATTAGTGGAACTAGTATGAGCAAATTAAATTATTTGTTAATTTTATGAGCTATAATTGAAACTAGAGCAGGGCTATATTATATTGAAGAAGCTTCATTACGAATTCAATCCAGTCAAAATGCCTGCAGTTTATAAAATCAACCCACATCTTTGAAACAAATATATGTTATATAAATATCAATGATGTATTAGTATAATTGAAAGGGTATATATATTCAGTATTATCAAACACATAATTTCAACACAAAAAATCATAATTTGATTCATTAGATATAATATTTTCCTTGATTTTTAAAAGTTATTTCTAACTGCCTATCCTTATTCTGTTCCGTAGGCTATTATTCTTTGTCAAATGCTAAGTGGGATTTTATTAATGTAAATATTAAAACGTGTTAGTAAACAAATCAAAACATACTTTCTAATACGTATTGGTTAACTTGGCTTAACATACAATTTACAAATTCTGTTATCTTACAAACTTAAACAACCAGTGTGACAAACTATGTCGAAATATTTAGAAAGGCAGTCAGAAACAAAATTAAATTCTCATCCAATTCTCTATTATTTCACGATGAGTAAACACTGCTCTTACAATAATTTCACAGAAATAATCACTCGCTATTAAAATAATAATAATATTTCAATAAAACTAGCGGAGCGAAAGTTTGACAAGAACACGAATTTGTATGAATTAAACATGTCGATCGCTTATTTCAGCTAATGCCCAGGCCGTTACTAACTTCCCGCAATGAACCCACTAAGTTTGACTTTAAAAACCAATAAACTTTTGAACGCCTTCTGCATGAATAATTAAAGAGTCTCAACTTTGAAGGTGAAGCATTTTAATCAGTACAAGTTAATGTGAATATTTATATTGTCCATTTTTTAATCACATAATTAAGTATATAACACTGTATTTAATCACGGATTTAAAATGTTTTCGATACGCATCACGATTTATTGTACATTCAGAACCCTGTACATGTTAAGAATACCGGCACTTTGTATGGGCCACCTCTAACGCCGATGTTACAACGGAGAGCTATGCCCTTATGACACTCTGCGACGTTAATGGCAGCTGTTAGCGACTTTATGGCGGGCCGTTTGATTTACGGCACTCCGTCATAAACGGCACTTGAGACAGGACGGCGAACATGCCGTCTGGCGCGGCGTGAAACACGAACACGGACAGTGAAATACGATAGCTATCAAATTCCGTTTTAACTAGTTTCAGAGCTTTAAACTCGAAAAGTTTGACATAAACAATAACTGGAGGTTCAATACCAACGCTCACTTTAATTTTACCGTAATGTCAATTCCTTAAAAAATTACTTATCCCTTTCTATTTTTAATTATTAAAATAAAAATATGTTTTCTGACATCTGACTGTTTTACAATTTTAATACATTATTTTGTTTTAAGCGATTTTTGGACTTGAATCAGTGTTAAACCGCTTGTCAAAATACTTAAAGGTTAAATTTCAAAGAAAATATTTTTAAGCAAACTATATTTTTCTAACTGATTGGGATTTATACCTATGTGATCCAATCACATAGGTATCATTTTGATATCAGTATGGGAAGATAATTTTGTTTTCTGAAATTATGTCTTTTGGGAATTGACTTAGTAAAGAATAATCTATTCAGTCTGTTCATTAAATTGTAAACGTAATACTAAATGCAATAATAAAGGATAAAAGGTTTTTTTTTTTGTTTTTTCATAATTTAAATGTTTATTTTCACTCGGAACCTTTACATTAAATAGAAAATAACACCGAGAAGGTTTCAGCAGAGTGTAGGGCCACCCTGAATAAAGATCATACGTTAGAAAGTAATCAAAGCTAAAATATAGAGCACTATTAAACAATTAAAAGCCTCATTTTATTGCAGTTATCCTTTAAATAAAGGCAAAAATGAGAAATACACCAGTTAAAGTTACAAAAACGCGACCCTCGTTACACTAAGTGTTATAAAGTGCCTAATTATACAAAAATATTCCCTTAAGGCCCCAATAAATTGGCCACAATGAATCTACATCTTTTTGCTCCTTTGCCTTTATTATTTCAATTGCCTACTTTCTCTTATTGGCATAACAAAACCTCAACACCTGAGATGAAGTTTAACTTAATTGTATTTTTATATTATTACTAAAATACATAACAAGTTTAAAACATACTGCTAGTATGTAGCATTTTCATGTAATTAACTTTGAACTATTTAATACATTTTGAGTCATTCAATTACATGTTTTTTTCAAGTCTTTCTCTTGTATGCCATTTTAAAGTCAATTCATTAAAATCAAATGTTTTCCATACCCCTTACAAATTTAATATCTAAAGTACCTAGCTGTTTTACAAAGTTGATTCATGTTCTTTTTCGCTGGCAATATGTTAAATTTTGTTCATAAGCCTTCACAATTTACTGTAACTATTAAGTAAAACAAACTCCTGCTACAAGCGACTTAACTCTGACAAAAAAATGAATAGACGAAGCAACGAACGTCCGTTAAAGTTTTTCCATTTACTTGTAAAAGGCGTTACAATTTTATTTGCTATGCCTCATAAAAGTTTGTTCCTGCGTAACTTCTCTACCTGCCCCATCAAGAGAGTATCACAATAAATCAATTATTTTTCATGTCTTTTATAACGTCACTAGGCTTACTCTTCATAAACGATTACATTACTTACTAAAGTAGGATTCAATAACTATAAATGTATGCTGTAAATATGGGTTTACAGTTCATATTACTATTTGAGGACAGCTCTAACATTCTTCCCGGATTACATATACTTAGCCTATAATTTGAAGGATTAAAATTTCAAATATTTAAATAATGTGCAAGTAAATAGAACTTGCAAGAAAATTATGTGAAAAGTTGCGTTCACTAAATTCTGAAATGCTGGCAGGGACTCAGGGATTTTGGTAGTGGTAACATTAATATGAGATCCGGAAGTATCAAATAAACTTTAGTCAGTAATAAACTGTTTTGGAAGTCTCTATGGTGGTAAATATACTCATCAGCTTGTACTGCATCTCATCGCCGACCTATTTTTAGAGCACCTAAGAGTTATAAGTCCCTTCTTGAACACAATATTAATTGTAGAACATAGTTAAGTTACTGAGTTGTTTTTTCACTGGGCAATAATTATCATCGCAATGATTTTTGCTTTTATATTTTGTGAACTATTTTGTCAGGCCAATTAAAATAATTCAAGGATGTAAGGAAAGTTTCACTGTTTATAACAAAATCATTTTCACACGACAAACTTTACGTTTTGTTGTTCCTCGTTAGTCGATGATATTTAATTATTTTATTTTCAGGATTTTTATTACGACGTTATTGTTATACCTGTTAGCTTACTGCTTTGCTAATCTTATTTATCTGTGTGTTAAATACTAGCCATCTTGCTTTAATTGGTAAAGAATAGTTGAACTTTTTGTTGTTTTTTTTTTTCTAAGTCTAATGTACGGCACTGAACCTTTTATTTTTAAAATTGCGAATTAAATTTCTATTTACTATTTTAAATTATAATAATTAAAGTACACATTAACATAGCTTTGATTATGTAAATTAGTGTCATACCATTATGTTAAATAATAATTTAACGACTCTTGAATACTATTTGAAAACATGATTACAATGGTATTTCTTTTTTTCTTTTTCTGTGGTTTGTTTATGTCTAATTATAAAGTCTTTGAGGTTTTTCCTAACTTTATTGAAATCCCCCATCAAGCTGAGCCAAACTAAATGAGCGATTTATTTTTTACATTTCTTTATTATTTAACAAATGTTATCGTCGTTTACTGAGGTGCAGGCCTAAAATAAATCGAAATAAAACAACCCACAAAAACAAATCTTATACTGCCAATAACGTATTTTATTTACCCTAATTTTGACTGTTGATGGTGCCTGGTATACAGTACAATACAATATAGTACAGTACAACATTTTGCACAAAGTTTTGTATGAGTTATTTTAAGTCCTACTTCTGCAGTTACAAGTTCACCTATGTTTTGACTCGGTGAATTAACAGATACAAGTCCCAGAGTTGTTTTATATGGTCCAGTGGCGCATTGCTTATGTCCCACGAGAACTGCTTTTACACATATCGTATATTTTTGTGACCAGAGTGTGTCATTATCTTTCCAGCATTTCTATTTAAATATCCATTTATTTGTATTTTCTTTAAATTTAGATTGAAATCAAGAAAGGAATCAAAATCCTCAGAAGGATTTTTCATCATTGCTAATAATGAAACTATAATAGAGGCTAGATGAAATTACTTTTTCACTACAGAATCGGGATTATTTTGTTCGGTTCTTATTGTTTTCACTATACGTTTATTGGTCACTTTAAAAGCATTTGAAATTGCTAAATATAGAACCAATTTAAAATGTTTAATCGTAAAGTCATATCCGTTCTCAGTAAATATCAGTAAATTTCTAATCTTTTTAAACCCTTTCATAAGAGCGGATTAATGTATTTTTTACCAGTTTAGCAACAATTCCATAAAGCTATTAACTGTTTCAATAATGTAGAATCGCTCGTCGATAGCTTTAAAACGCATAACCTCAACAGATAAAGAACAAAACTGGCCGAGTTTAATATTGGTGGTTAACACGGACCGGACTGCTGTAACAGTTTACACTCGTTATATGTGACTATCTGGCCGATAGTCATATTTTGAAAATTGGTTAATAACTTCGACTACTGAGTTCCAATACAAGGCAATAACCCCGACATTTTTCAGGTTGATATCATAAATTAACTTATGATGATATTTTAACCCTAAAAATATAATCCCTGTTTAACAAAGAATAATATATTTTAGTAATTGAAAAAAATCAAATATAATAATAACTACGATTATCTAAAACAGTCTAAAATGTAAAATATTTTTGTTGTATACGCAGTTTACATTCAGATCTTAAAAGACAGACTTTTATGCAGACTATGACGATACTGTATAAGATATAAGACAGGAAGTGAAATAACAACACCTAGTCATTCTAAGACAGTTTATACAAGTTATTTTTGCTTCAATCTTAATCAGTTTCAGTTTTTTTTTTTTTTTTTTTTTTTTTTTTTTTTTTAGTTTTGGGGATATAATAGGCAAAACTTTTGCTTGTTTTAATTAAAAAGCATCCTGGGAAAAACTAAACTGACCCCTCCTAACCATGAGGATTAAGGGATAGCAGGGATAGCACTTAAGAAAAAATCATTAAAAAAATTTTTAAATGTCATAGACTAATTTGTTTTTATTTTAATAAAAATTGACTTTTTATCCGTGTCTTTCAGCATAAAAATTACAGCATTTTTATCTTTTATACCTTAAGTGTGAGAAATTACTATTTTTACGATAACTAGTAAACGTTTTGCTCTAAATCGAGCAATTTATTTTAATACAATACAAAAGTTACTTTTATCTCTAAATCATTGACGTCCGACCAATCCAATATTGTGAATATCTGCAATCACCAAAACTACACGTATTTACAGCTGATTATTAACAGATGTTTAAAATGCTTTATTCAATCCCAATGTTCTTTAAATGGGAAATTTTAAGATTTCAATGGTGGATAACGCCTTTATTTTCCATCAGATTCTCATCAGTTTTTGGCGGAAACAACTACAGACTAAGCCCTATCCAACGACACCAAAAACTTGAAAATCGGTTGAAAATTGTTGGAGGAGTTCTCAAGACAAAAAAACCCTTAGCGTATTAAATAAGTATAGATTTCGATGGTTTATTTCATTATCAAACTGATAAAATCCCTTATAACATGGGATTTTGCTGAAACGCCTGAATTGCTGACTGAGAGTTAATATGAGTGAAAAACAAATTACCTTCTGCCTTTCTATGCCTTGACTGTTCCACACAAATATTTTAGACGTTAAAAAATGTTGCTACCCCATACCGCCACTCCCTCTTCTCTTTCCCCTCTACCCTCTCTTCTCATCAGTCCCTCCCCCCCTTACAGTTATGACTCCTCTACCCACAGCAATAACTCAATCTTTCCATCCTGGTTGATGAGTCAACTTTCAAAGAGTACATTCGAATATAGCCCCATAGCCGCCGTGGCAATCTACCGACTGTTGACTCTAGTGCGGTCGTGGAACAACTGGAGCTAATTTTGTACCACGCGACTGTTTATACCCAGGTGTAATGGACCGGAGTGAAATCGAGGCCGAGGATACGCCGTAAACACGAAACCGATGACTACGCATTTTTGGTCCATAATTTTGTGAGTATTTCAATAATAAATTATTGAAATATTTCAAGACATATGGAATATGTATATGGGAAACATGGGAAGGGCTTACTTTCAAAATATAGCTAGTTTTATCCTGGCGAAACAATTCTTAAAAATTATGGGTACTTGCCTTTTATGGGCCACCTTGTAAAGTTAAAAGAGCAGCTGTTTTGACTCTTATCCTAGAGACTAGTAAAAATATAGTTACGGTCAACTGGGAAATGGAATTTAGATTATTTAGAATGTCTATAATGGTCAGTAATGGTCTGAAAATCATTGTCTACATTCTTGCTGGACTGAAATGGGAAATGTATAAACCACTTTTAGCGTAGTACTCCATAAAAAGTACTATCGCAGCAGTTTCAACAGTGACGAGAGTCGAATCCAGAACATAATTTATTCACTTTCCACTCATTAGCTAACAAACTGTTCTACAAAAAGTTCAAATTTGTTATGTTAGAAGCACACACTGTTGTCTGCATTCATCGTGTAAATTAATTAACTTATGATAAATTAACTATAATAAATACACTTTATACACCATAAGATCGCTTGGTGCCCTTTAAAGTGTTTTTATGCAGTTAAGTATGAGTGAGTATTTCATTTTACCTCTAAATGACATTTATCTGATAGTATTGAAATCAGCTATTTTCTCGACTTTTTTACTAAACCTAATTGAATATATAGATTTTTATGAGTACTACTACATTTTTTATATTTCAACATATACTAAACCAAACCGAAATTGTTATCATGGAGCAGAAAACGAAAACGAGAAACGAGCTTATTATTTATTCATGTACACTCAGTGCGGCCGGGCAGCTTTTCGCTGGAAACCTAAATTTGGTAATGTTTCAAACCTATTTGCTAAATGTTTCTGTTCCATATCGTGATGGTGCATCCACCAATGGCTGAAATTCTATTTGGGTCAAATCTTAATATGGGCTGAAAACTAATATTTTGATTGGTTATAATTCAACGATATTATGTTCAAATGAGCTTTCGACGGTATGATTAATTATAAGAATATATACATAACCAAACACGTAGAGTTATCCGATAAAAAAATTATACTTTCTCCCTCAAAAACCAGAATAGAGTAAATAAATCTCTGATAATAGTGTTACTTCTAACTGCTCCTTTAACCACATCTTCAACCTCTTAAACATCAAATTAAGCATATTAAATTGAGAAAAATCAAACGATGTATAATTATTCCAACCAGTAGTTTAAATAGAATTGATCAGGTTAATCCTCCTAACTTATTCCTAATGTGTTACATTTTATAGCTACATTTTGTTCATTAAATTTAAATAAAAATGTTACAATCTTTAGCCTGGTGAGTAAGAGAGCGAAGTGAACGAGCTCGTCATAGGGCCAAGACAGCGGAGCGAATGAGCTTGTCTCACAAGGTTACAGAGCAAAAGCTCTGTCCTCCCGTACTAAAACATAAATCGTGGTGGTGCTATCTGCGTTGCGAGATCGGGGCTCCCACTTTTCCATAAGTAAGACTTAAATTAATCGGTTCTTTGTACATAGGTCATAAATACGGTATATTATTAATGGTTTGTACAAGTACCTGATACAAAAAGTACCTGATAAAATAATCATTGTTTACTTGTTTTATCTTTCAAGATTTTACTGTCAACTATAAAAAGGAGTTTACTTAAGTAATTTTGAATAGTGACATACAGTTACATAATTAACAATTAAAAGCAAAAAAGATTATACACCGTCAAGTTTCATTTAGAGTGAATTTAATGACAAAATTTTATGTGGCATAAAATAATAAGGGTGCTTAAAAAAATTATTACTTGCAAAATATAACAAACAGTTCTTATATTTCTTTCATCTGACAAACATTCTTTAATTAGACATTCTCTTTAATTGTTTAAGCTATTCTTTTCAAAGCTCTCTTTTTTACTTTTATGAAGTTTCCTCTCTCTTGACAGTATGCTTCTTTTAAGGGTGTGCTCTACCCATCTGCCGCCCGTGGATGCAAGGGTTTAGAATCTCCGTGTTTGTCGCCCCAGTTGTAAACCGATTTAAAATATGTTGGTGTAATTCTTTTCGTAATATAATTTTGTACTCCGCTATCGTCTTAAAATTTTGATATTAATTTTAATTACTAAGCAGTGTGCTTGCTAATAATGTTGAAATAAGCGTTTTTGTATCAAATTTTAACGTATTAAAAACAATTTTTTTAAGAAAAAATAAGACGATACGTGAGTACAATATAATCTTAAGAACAAGAATCTGCAATAAGATTGGATGCAAGAAGGGAGATGCGAAAGGTCTGCAATTTCAAAAACATCGTTATTATTAGACCACCGATTGATTTCGTACTGAAACCAAAAAAAGCATTAAAGTAACAAAATTTAAAATCACCCGTCATATATTTTCCAAAATGCGAGTTTACGCGTATAGTGGCAGTTAACAGTCTCGCTCGACGATTTTGACTCTGAGGTAGAGCGCACCCTTAAATGTCAAAAGAACTTTATTTGATGCTTAAAAATAAAATGTGAGGGGGTTTCTAAGTTTCTATTGAAGTAAGTCATCAATAATGAGTTATTAATTATTAATAACAATTAACATAAAATATTTTTTATCATTCTGCACGAAATCAGCCTGTTTTTTGTTCTCTCAATAGTACCAAAGCCGATTATTTTTTTGTCCTAGGACTGAAAAATCATCTGGAGAATTTTTTAGGTCCTAGTACTGGAAAGTCAGCTGTTTGCTAAGTATATTATTATTAAATTATTAATGTTGAGGAGCAGAATTTTGAAATTCAAACGTTATAAAGAGCATTGTTTGTAAATAACAGAAATGTAAACACAGCATATTACTTACTTTGTAAATATAACCTCGAAAACTTAATAGTTAATATTTTTAACGATCAAAAGTCTAATTTTGCATTATGATAAAAATAGTATATTTCACCACCAGTCCGGAAAGTGTTCCATTTCTAGGCGAGATAGTGTTTTACGTGCGAGGCGAAGCCGAGCGTGGAAAACACTATCCAGCCTGGAAATGGGCTTTCCGGACGAGTTGTGAACGATACTTTTCATCACGACGCAATTATTAATAAATGTGGAAGTTTTAAAGGAGGATTATTTTTGTAAATTCTTCGCCATTGGACAAAGTAAACAAAGCTGGAATTCAAAATTTAATTTGTTTTAAACCCAGCTGATTGTTGCTGTACGGAAAAGTTTGTTTACCTTGGACGAAAAGTAATGTTTACAAACATTACTTTCCGTACAGGTCAGTAAAATCAGCTGACGGTGACAGTTTGGGAAATGACTACTTTCCAAGGTCTCAGCTGTACGGCAAGTTGTCACTTTCGTATACGGAGTGACGAAAACGTTGTTCATCACTCGGAGCAAAAGTGTCTTTTTGATGCTTAATCGTTTTTAAAAAGTCGATTGCGCACCAAAAAGACCCACTTTTGCTCCTAGTGATGAAAACTACTAAAAAGATCAAACATTTCTTTGGGAGGGGGGAATTTATTTTATATGTAAAAATTTTTGTTTTATTAGCACTTTAGTCTAACATTAAAATAATTGTAAATTGCATCCCAACTACGAACACTATTGCCGAAAAGCCTAAACTTATTAAAGTTATCATGGGTCAATTATACTAACAAACCACAGTAGTGGAGAAACGCGGGAGCTGGCTCAGTTCAAGGTCACCTGAGCGATGACGTCATCGAGGTCAATGACCCCACCGATGACGTCATCGATGACGTCATCGATGACGCAATCGATGACGTCATCACCAATTACGTCATTCTGTGACGTCACACCCATGACGTTGCAGAAATGACGTGGCGATGACGTCATCACCCCTTACGTCACCATTATGACGTCATCGATGTCACAAAGGTCAAGGTCACGCTGAAACCTAAAATTTTTAGGCACTTTTGCTGTTTCTCGCACTACGCTCCGAGTTTCAGTCAGGTTTCAATGACCTTGACAACTTGGAGCGAAATTAGACGAGAAACAGCAAAAGTGCCGAGGGAACTCAAAGTTTGCAACGTGACTCTGCCTAAACCGTCATGTGACACCGCTCGAGTGACCTTGAACCGATACAACTCCCGCGTTTCACCATTACTGCAACCGCGATGCGCACCCCACGACAGCCACCGAGCGACTGACTGTCCAGCCCCGCGCACTCTAGGTATATGGGAAGTGGTGGGGGAACTGTGATGACCTCGGGAAACTTGAAAATGTCAAGCTAGGTAGCACCGTTTTGGTGCTACCTTAAATTTACATGTTAAAGTGTGATGACCTTGAGGTTGACTGTGAACCTGGGACTTAGGATTGTCTTTAACAGCTTGACGTGTTTGCCAGAGTTTAAGTGTGGTGACCTTGAACTGGTTAAAATCAAAACTGCACAGCAGACTGCACAACACGGATGTGCACACTACGACAGCCGCCGAGCGACTGACCTCCGGGCCCTGCGTACTCTAGATATATGGGGAAGTGGTGGGGGAAATTTCAAGGTCATTCAAACGGAGTTTTAAAAAAGTCAAAGAGTAGAAAGACTACTCTTGTGAGTCTATAGCGATTTCATTGATAGTGAGTGCTTCTGTATGCCAAGTTGATCTGTATTGACACGCTCCTAAATAATGTTTGCAAAAACCTGCAAAATGATTGTTGCACAATTTGCAGCCAGTTAGCTGTTTTAGTTTGAATTCAATGCAACGTTCAGGGCAACAAGTGTACTTATGCCCTCTCATTTGGTACACATGGAATGTCTTCAACTTCGGTTTCGGCTTCTTCCAAGACTTGCACTTACACATGCACTGACTAAAAGCTTCACATGTTCTACAAGCCAGACCATCCACCACATCAATGCCATTCGGCCATGAAAAACATTTCTGTTCGCAACAGTAGTTGAGTTGACTCTCCATGTTGCTGCGGTGAAGGTGCGCGATGAAATAATGCTGTAGTCAGTGAGAGTGCACCTTAAATAAACTCAGTGGAGGGGGAAAGGTCAAGGTCATTCAAACGGAGTTTTAAAAAAGATGACTAGTCGTCCTCCTCGTCCGTCGTACTTGGAGAGCTGTCAGACGAAGAGCCCCGTGCAGGTGCTCTCCAGATGAAATGTATATCTATTTGAAAGCGCAGGCCTGGATCTTGTACCATCAACTCCTTTAATCTATTACATACCAATTCCACTTTGTACACATTGTTAATAATCAACACCCAAGGCTTCGGCTGAACATAACGTGTAGTTGAGTCAGCCTCGCAGACAGTTACACCTTCCGGTGATATTGGAGTGTATAAATGTGTAAAATCTCGTTGCTGAGGCTGGCTTGAAGTTGAAGGTTCTGTGCCGACCCTGGTTGCATCAAAATTCAAATCCATTCTACATTCAAGAGGTCCAGGGTTCCCGTTGAATACATTGAGTAATTTTTGATACAAGACTTCCACTTCTGTCGCATCCTGTAAATGAACAGTCCACCGCAAGGGAAATGCTTCGTCCGTAGTGGAGTCAACTTGAGAAAGAGTTCCTTCCGCCATGGCAGCCAAGCAAGGAATGAGGTGAGCTGCAGTCAGTTGTAACATTATTGAAAAGTAGAGGGGGAAATTTCAAGATCATTTAAATTGGGTTTTAAAAAAAGGAAGGAGTGGAGGGGGAAAGTTCAAGGTCATCCAAATGGAGTTTTAAAAAAGGAAAACCTAGAAAGTAACATTGAAATCTTCCAACTGATGGTGGCGAGCGTTTTCTTCTGCAACCTTGCCGACGCATGTAACTATGCCGTACAGTATGAACAGTACAACCATGATAAGGCCGAACAACAAAAGATAGCCGTTTACTATCATGATATTTTCTGAGTGGATCTGCTTTCTTCTTATCGCCCTCTCTTGCATCCTCTTCTCTAACTCGTGTACGAAGTCACAGCATGCGTGAGGACATCTTTCATCTGTTGGTAGGTTAGCCATTGTTGATGTTGTAGGTTTGGCCGTTGAAGAAGGAATGAGGTATCTAATTATGTTGTCTCATGTATATCAACAGTGAAGTGGTGGGGGTAGCGAATCAGTGGAGGGGGAAGTTTCAAGGTCATTCAAATTGTGTTTTAAAAAAAAACCCTATCTTGTTACTGAGCATATATGTCAGTAACAAGATAGGTGACTTTGCTCTTTTTACTTCTTTAATATAATAAAGAAATAAACATATTCTACAATTGTAAGGACAAGGAAGACAACCGCTAGTCAGCTGAAGTAATCCAAGTTGTTTGGTTCGGTCTTCATCGACGCCGGTGAGGAAGCTGTCGTTGAAGAGGAATGTCCAGGCTCTTCCTTCGGCTGCCGAAGATTCCGTATATTGCAAGCGTAGACTTGCACGTTTATACGGTAGCCTCTTGCCACCATCAGCTGCAACTCCTTGTACAAGTCGTTCAGCTCCTGTTGCGTTTTGATCGTCACCTCCTCATAGCTGGCACAGCTTACGTTCAGAGACATACTGATGTTGTTCGGTTGGCTGCTGGAGTTGAAATGAAGACGAGGCACAGCACTTGGAGGTATATGAAAAAGTGGTGGGGGTGTTTTGCATTCAAGCAGGTTTGACTTGTAGCGTGGTGGTGGGGGTAACTGTGAAATGCAAAGGTCAAAGGTCAAGGTCACCCGCGAAGTTAAAAAAAAAATGCAACATATCAATATGTGACAAACTTCACATATTGATATGTTGCATTTTTCGTCTTTTTGTATTCTTTTTTGTCTTTTATGGTTTATTTATTTATAAAACATTACAATAACATATGTACAACAGTAAAACTTAAATCTAACACTGCTGCTTGTCGGCGATGTGGATGGTCAACTCGGTGGAATTGCTACCCGTGCAACCGTGGGAAACCAGGTAGAGACAGCCGGGTTGGATGGAGCGCAGATCCTCGTTCTGGAGGAGATGGACGAACCGTTTCGGCAGGTAGACTTGGAACTTGGGCTCATCCCCCGGAGTGAATGGTGCCTCGCTAAGACTGCAGCAGATGGCCTCTCCAACTGTAGTCTCCATCTTCTTCATGGCGTGGATAATGTAGTGCTTCTCGTCTTTAAGTTCGGAACACTTCTTGACGGGTAGTATGGTAGATTTGGAGTGAGCATTGAACTGCTCAACCAAAGTTTGCAGGAACTGGTGAGATGCCATGGTCAAGTTATAGATCGTCTTCTTCGTCTTCTTGCTGGGAGATGTTGTCGTCTCGGAATCTCGAGTAATACTCATGCCAGGTCCCGGTCTGCTCCTCACTTATATAACCCCCGTTACCCCCACCACTCCCCATTTCCCCACTTTGAAGGTAAGATGCGAGTTTATAGGCGTTTTTTAAAGCGCAATGTCTATCTTTTTCATGTTCTGGACTTTTAGTACAAATACAAACATTTTCCATCGTATACTTGTAGTTTTTATCCAAATCCACATCATTAACCGGAACATGAGTAAATCCTTCGATCCATCTTTTCTTTTCCAGCCCCTTTGTGTAAATATTGGTAAACTTGTCTGAAAAGTGATGCATAATGTGATACAAGTCCGTGTAACTTGTAAAACCATCATACCAATCGATATGATGGAAGTGTTTTGAAATCCATCTGTTGGTAGTAGCGGCTTTACTGGTTAAAGATGAATAAGAACATGGTGGTTTAAATAAAAACGAATAAGGAACACTTGTATTGATGTCGAAAAACACAAGTTCTTTTATGATAAATCTATCATCATTACCCCGAAACGCTTGGAACTCAATTATACCAGGTTTGGACTTTACTTGTTCTTCTTCCTTGTCCATTGCGAAGATCACTCGTCTGCTCATGACGAAGTCCAAAGGTCAACTGATTTCCACACCACGGTAGGTACGACTTTTATACCCGGCCGTACAGTTGTTGGCGCGTTGGTGTATATTTAACGTGGGCACCGTCCCCGGTAGGCCTAACCCCACAAAGTGTTTGACATTGTTTTAAAAATTAACCATTGCTGTGTAGTTAATTGTCATTTAGGTTTCCATCTTTACATTTTCCTTGTTTTCATTTTCATCACTAACACTTGATTCTTCTCCTCCTTCTTCTTCCTCTTTTTCACGTTTTACTGATTTCTTATGTAGTTGAGCGTACTTTTCCAATTGTCTCCACATTTGTACTTCATGAGGAACCCTATTGAATATAGAAGTATCTACAGGTCCGTACAATATAGGTGCGTCCGGTTGTTTGTCCAAAGTGTCTTCCAGATAATCTTTAATAATTGAACTTGAAAACACCAGTTGTCTCAAGTACCTCGTTATTGGTTCAGTTGCACAAGTTAGAATAAAAAACTCTTCTCGATTAAGTTGAATCTTGTTATCATGTCTTGTTGTGTCTCTAAACCGCAACTGATGATCACCACGATGTTTAACAATATCGATTTCCACATTTGAATCCAAAAGGCCTACTCTTGTCTTTCTTCCAAACATGTTACTACTTAAATAGCATTCCAGCAGATGCAAGTGTTTCATAAACGATTCCAAAGCAGTGTCCGTAAACAAAATCATTTTGGGTCCATGAGTTAAAATTACAGTAGGGGAATAATCTGTAGATTTCATAACACCGATTAAAACACTTTTGTCCAAACTGGAAGAGATTGGGTAAAATATTCGCAAGAATACCTCACTTAATATGTTAGGAGAAATATTATCTTCAATATCCCTTTTCCTCTTGTGTGCGTTCTTTTTTCTTTTACCTTTTTCCTCAATATTATTACTGGCGTGGAGTTGTCCGCAAGCGTTGTGTTCATCTCCCTCCGGTTGACCTTGAAGATCTAAAAAGTCGGATATCTCCTTCTCAATATCTACTACATTTTCTTGTGTACCACTAGGAGAAGCCATATTGAATAAGATGCTACCCATACAACAACAGGCAACAAACTGATGAGGAGCGAGCTGAACGCTCTGCTTTTATACTCGCGGAATGCATTGGAATGTAGGAAAACCGGTCTTTTACAATACATTTTTAACAATTCCAGTTAAAGGTGTGTATGTTACGATTTTATCATGTAGAATTAAACAGTATGCAGTTGTATTAGCCGATATAGGCGCGTTGAATTCCATTTCTATTTTTATATCTACACTTGATGATTTTACCGATTCATTTTGTTTAGAACAATCGATTACAACTATAGGGTAACCATCTAAGTATTTTTCTGGTGATAGTAAAGGTGCATTCGTTTTACCATAATATGAACTTTGGAATCTTGCATACATATCGTACAATATGCTGTACTTTTTATTAGCGAATGACACATTTAAATTATCGTATGGAAAAAATTGTGAATTTAAATAAACTTTAATATTTTTCAAGTTGCAATGATCAAATTGGCCTGCATGTTTGGTGATGGTGTCTCTTCTGCCTGTTTGTAAACCAAATATAATATACCTGGCTCGTTCCACATAATTAGATGTTTTAACTGTCCAAGTGTGTCGATCCGTAGTTGGCAAGCTGGGATGTTCATGAAATTCCCAACTTCTAAAAGGAATTACAATATCACGATCAGCCTTTAACTTTCTTAATAGTAGCATTCTATGCTCGTCAGCTAATTTTACATGTGGAACTCTCCATACAATTTTGTCTAATGTTAATTTCCATTCTAAAGTTGCATCTGTTGTACCGTCTGGAGCTTTAATAATATCTTTATCGTTTGAAGATCTCAACAAAACTAATTCTTGTTTAACGTTTAATATTATTTTCCTATAATCTTCAGCAAAACCAAGCAACAAACGTAACGGAATATGAAAATCAAAATTTCCATTTGTATCTGGAGTGATTGTGTCTTTTGCAGGTAAAACCCATCCTGCAGGTTGTATTAAATTGGTTTCATTAGGTGATATAGATGTTAATCCCTTTAAAGTTGTTGCAATACCTACTTTTTTAGTAGAATCAACTGTTACACCTGATATTTCATATCTAATTTCATCAAACAGGAAAGCCATGGGATTATTTATAAATGGAACTGTTGTACCAGTAGTAGTACCGTCCTTTTTAGTAACTTTTCCTTCAATATACAAGTAACTTTCACATGGTAGTGTGTAAATGTCTTGATTTTGTATGGGAATACGAATTTCATCGTTATTGTTTAATTTTGATGAAGTGTAAGGGTTGTGGGTGTGATATTCTTTTTCCCATAGGGTTTCGTCGAATGTTGGACCCTGCGCTATATCCAGTATATCCATAATCGGTTAATTGTAATCCAATTCTCTTTAAGAAACGAATGTTCTCGCGTGTTAACTCCTCCACAGCTGAAGAGCTACTAATGCGGTTTCCCGTAGGTTGTTCGCTTTTAAATATTAAACCCATGATTTTGTATTAAAGTGTCGATTTTAAATGTAATCTAACCGTAATAGGCTCTTCTCGGAAATCTATCAAGTTACCGTCTTGATCCAATACGTTCAACACGATGTCTGAAATGAAAGTGGTGTTCAACGGTAGATATACCAGGTTTTGTGGCTTTTCAACAATTTTAAATCCAGGTGGCACACTGGGGTAAAAAGTATGTATTATATGAGTATTTGCTCCATCTCTGTAAGCTCCTTGTATAATGTTACAAGTTATGTCTATACTATTGACTTTTAATATTGTTACAGTTTGTTTACCAGAATGTGTTTTATTTGGTTCTAAAATTGCTCCATCTTTGGGAAATCCTAATAAATCACCAATTGAGTCTGACTTACTGAAATCTATATAATATTTTGAAGTAAGCTCAGCTTTCATTGTATTGTTATTACCTTTTAGCGTTATATTGTCTTTTCCCATTTTATTTTGCAAAAATTCATTAATATGATCAATTTCATAAGAACCTGTGGGTAGAGTGCAAACTTCCAAGTCTGTAAACTTCCCACTGGCATCTTTTCCTTTATAATAATGCAATAAGTTATTTTTACCTTCCGTAACATTGGGAATAGAGTTGTAAGTTGTAAAATCCAACAGTGCTGCCTCCCAAAATCTTCCTTTTTGCAAGCGTAACGCTGGAAAAAGGATACTTCGTAAAGTGGACGATTTTCCTGTTAATGATACCGTATAGGAAGACATCTCAATAGTGACTGATACTTTTAGCTAGGAATTCCAAACATAAATGGCCGCATATTGAAGTATTATCAGGTTGTTCTCTTTTATAGTTGTAATATATGTTTTTAGCAGATTTAAAGTAATGTTCAAGTTCTTTAGGTGGTGGCAAATTTCCAAAACTATCAAAATAATATACATTACTATTTAGTTTCTTATAACACACCCAATGGGTGCCGGACCCTTCAGTATTATCCAAATTTACGATTCCAGTCTCATTTTTCCATATTTTCTTTGGTAAATTGTCTTTCATAAATACTCCGCGGAAAAATGGTATTTTTAAACAGGAAATATATTTAAATAATTCAACATTAGTCAACGCTTTATGTGGTATAACCAATTGATTTCTTTTATTTAATATGCACGATACGGTCTTAGGTATAGACCAGCCCCGTTTTTTACCATTGACCATATTATCGGTTTTTTGTTATTTTTCCTCGGAGAACGTCTTTTTAGTCTAATATTACCACCATGTTTCTTCATGGTTGATCCTTTTTTATTCCTACCCCTCCTTTTTCCACCTCCTACCGCTGTTTTAGCCTTCATACCTGCTGTTACCGCTAAAGCTGCTGCTTTTTCTGCAATACTAGCGTCACTAGACTTTACTCGTTGCCAAGCTATATTCGCTAGCTTTTTATCAGCTATTGACCTATTCTTTGAATCGGTAAACGTGGAATATGCGATATCGTGTTCTTTACAAGCCTGATCTAACTTATTTATGCCTGGATCGCCTCTTTCCAGTCGTTTTTTCAATTTAGTTCCTGGTCCGCAATACTGATAACCTCCCGGTATGTGAAATTCGTATGGTAAAGCGTCTATTGCTCTATTTACGACAGATCCTACTGGAATACGATTTAAAGCTTTACTTAACAGAGAAACCGCTGTGGACGTGATACCGCCTCCTTTCCGTATAGTGTCTCGATATGGACTGGTGTAATGAAACGCCATGATTGTCTTTTATATTCGAAAAGCGTAACCTATGTGTTACCTCTATGACAGGTTGCACATAAATGATGTAATTTATGGTGTTATTTAATTAAATATCAAAAGTACCCCAATCTGTTGATCTAAACTTTTGTGTATTATGATTAAAAAAGTATTTATAAAGAATTTCTTGTTTAATCCATGCACTTCTCATTTTTTCATCAATAGGTTTATGTTGTCCGGCTGCAATATAATTATGCATATCAAATAATAAATTACCTATTACTTTAACAAGAAAATTAACAGTTACAGCGTTATCAGCATAATCAGGGTCTGCAACATTTGTTAATCGTTTGTTATCACAATTCCACCATTGTTTTCCAGTTGGCTCTAATTGTATTATCTGTTCATAAGTAACAGCATCACCAGGCTTTTCACCAATACCTAAATTTGTCAATGACTTTCCTTTACCATCCCAAACACTATTGTTTTCTTCAAGTAAAGTAAACTTTTTATTTCCCTGTACAAATACATCTCCTTGTCGTGTTACTACTTGGTCTTGTTTCACAAAACCAGATGTTTCTTGTTTTATAGTTTCCTTTATTTGCCCCACCGTTGCACCATCTGATGGTGCAGAACCATCTTTTACATTCGCTAAACAATTACCAAAGCAATCAATAATTCCTACATCACGTGTAATACAATGATCTTTGATGTATTTTAAATTTACAGCATCATTTTCATTCTTTGGATAACCTATATCGTTAATAACAAATTTATAAAAAGAAAACCCATCTTTTGTCTTTTCAGGTATTATAGAATGTAAATAGCGTCTATTTATGCTGTCTTTTTCATCTACAGGGTCTGCTACGTTAGATATACGTCGATTTTCAGCATTATACGTTTTTCCATCGAATTTTAACGTATTTTTCAATTCCGATGATAAATAACCTCTGTTTATTGCATCAGCGTTTTGATTTGGCTTACCAACGTTGGAAATTCTATGATTACCCGCGTTATATGTGTTTTTGTCTAGTTTCAGTGTTGGTAATATCTCTTTTTTTAATACTTTTAAATTTATTGCATCATTTTCATCTGTGGGATCATTAATGTTTTTTAACCGTTTATTACTAATATCATAATCTCCATCAGGTGTTTGTGGTAAGCCAGCACCTCTTTTTAAAGTATTAAAGTAATATAATCCATCCGAGGAATATCGTCCGAACTTGTCAACACTCATGGTGCAACTGAATAACATTCTAGAGTGTAACCCATTTTTATAATATTAGTCTCGATTTCTAACCCGTATCAGTTTTTTATACAAATTCTTAGTCTTTATCAGTTACATTTTCATCGCTTCGGGGACATTTAAAATATTTAAAATTTCCACTAACTAATGCTCCGTCTGATTCATTTCGAAACACATGATTTTTATGAATAAATTGTTCACCAGACAATTTTCTAAATCCGCTAAATGAATTTGGATCTGCAATTAATATATTTTGATAATCATTTACATCCATTAATTTAAATCTTTGCTTATTATAAATAAACTCTTTATTTGCACTGTCATATTGTAATGTTTGTCCTACAGTTGCAGCATCATTTGGATCTCTTCCATTATGCAAGTCTTTTATTACTTTATTTTTACATGTAAAAAATCTAAAAGAATGATCTGGATCTAGATGTACGGTTTGTGATAAAGCAGCTGCATCTTGATCAGTATAACCCAATCTCATATTTGATAACCCTTTACCCATGCAATCCCAAGCATTATTTTTGTATGTTAATAAATTAAATTTTTCATTACCTTGAACAAATTCATCCCCTTGCTTTGATACTACTTGATCTTGTTTTACAAAAGAGGTTGTTTCTTGTTTTAAGGTTTCCATCATTTGACCCACTGTTGCACCATCTGATGGTGCCGAACCATCTTTAACATTCGCTAAACAATTACCTAGACAATCAATAACTCCTACATCACGTGTAATACAATGATCTTTTATATATTTTAAATTTACAGCATCATTTTCATTTTTCGGATAACCTATATCGTTAAT
The DNA here is from genome assembly GCA_030545055.2 of Neoaliturus tenellus. NCBI lineage: Eukaryota > Metazoa > Arthropoda > Insecta > Hemiptera > Cicadellidae > Neoaliturus > Neoaliturus tenellus. Next base: position 15,343,574 of record CM061534.1, on the reverse strand, counting down.
AACAAATTTATAAAAAGAAAAACCATCTTTTGTCTTTTCAGGTATTAATGAATGTAAATAGCGTCTATTTACGCTGTCTTTTGCATCTTTAGGATCATCTACGTTGGATATACGTTTATTTTCAGCAGTATACGTTTTTCCATTGAATTTTAACGTATTTTTTAATTCTGATGATAAATAACCTTTGTTTATTGCATCAGCGTTTTGATTTGGCTTACCAACATTGACAATTCTATGATTACCTGCGTCATATGTGTTTTTCTGTAGTCTTAATGTTGGTGATATATTTTCTTTTAATACTTTTAAATTTATTGCATCGTTTTCATCTGTGGGATCTTTTATGTTTTTTAACCTTTTATTAGTTATATCATAATCTCCATCAGGTGTTTGTGGTAAACCAGCACCTCTTTTTAAATTATTTGCGTAATATAACCCATCCGAGGAGTAACGTCCGAACTTGTCGACACTCATGATGCAACTGAATAGTAATCTAGGGAGTAACGCATTTTTATGAGATTACCCCACGGTTTCGGAGTTCATCCACTAAAGCCACCCATTCGTTTTCCAATCCAGTATGACCCGCTTCTTTAGCTTCATGTATTAGTTTCATTCTATCCACCAATTTATTGATATTATTGTAATAAATCACATTTGTGTTATATAGTTTCTTCATTAAACCTGTACCCGTAACGGACTTACTTCTTTTTCTTCGTTCCTGAGCACTTACATCCAAAGTGGATGCCATAAATCTTCGTTTTACAGGTTTTCTTTGTGTTAACGGCATTGTTTGTCTTCTAGTTGGTATTAACTTGGATACAAATTCTTTATATTTTAAAGCCTTAGATCTAAAAGGAGGCTGGTCAGGTAAATACTTTCTCCTATATGCATTTGTCTGTTCCAAAATATTTTTATATGCTTCCATGTCTTTTTCTTTCACTAACGATACTGAAGGCTTATTTTCAAATAATAATTCAAATAATCCTTTTGTGCCCTTATACCTTTGATCACCAATGACAATATTATCATGTTCGTCAACGTTTAACGGGCTATTACCTATCATTAAACCATCTTTTGTTAATCTCGCTCCATAACTATGGTAATTCTTATTAGGAATTGTTCCGAGTAACATTTTTACCATGTATTTCCTTCCTAAAGGTCCTTTGTTATGAATGTTTTCACCCAACAAGCTTATGTTTGACGGACCTTCCCTTGCTTCTTCTTCTTTTTCCTCTTCACTAGCAGTTGATACATCTTCATGTCCTCTTTTAGCTTTTACTTCATATAATTCTCTTATACCACTATAGTCTGGTGATTCTAGCTCTCTTTCGGGTTCTCCGCCGGTAAAACCACTATATGTAGAGGATTCCGGGTCTTCGTCACTAAAATCTTCTGATTTTACATTTTCTCTTTCAAACTTTGTAATAGGTGCAATTGCATCTCCTTCCAAAACGGGTTTAGCAAATTTTTTGTTTAATTGTTTCAAGGGTTCAGTAATAGGTTTAAAAGTAGATTCAAGAAATTTCTCCCTTTCGCTAATACCTAATTTTAATGCTCTGTTTTTATCTCGAATAGAATCACTAAGTGATTTTATTTCCTTTATTAACTTTTCTTGGTTAACCATGTTTGTAGCAAGACGTGTTGTACAACAATGAATGTTTTACATCATGATCAGTGTATTAGTATAAATTTATCAAATCCTATCCTGTATCGACCATTGTTTAGCGGTTGTTCCTTCATAATTGTTAAAAACCCATATTTTTCAGCCCAAGCCTTTCCACACAACTCTTTAAATCGTTCAAATGGCATATCCGCACTTACATGGTCATAATATATGTGTTTTAGGTTGGTTTCATCCTGTTTAAATACAATTAACATGTTTGCATTGTCTCTAATGAGCTGTTTCGGTATTTTGCTGTAAGTTTGACCAATATAAATGCTATCTATGTTGTTATGTCGACCCATGGCGAAGTAATTTCTTATTGTATTTTGATTTTCACAAGATACGTCGTCAAATATGAATACTGAGAATGGTTTAGCCTCTTGCGGTTGCATGACACTCTCGCTCGCGTTGAATTTAAAATATTTAACTTCAGGCACATTATTGAGTATTTGTTCCAATAACTGATATTTTGGTTGTTGTAGTGACTTTGAAAATACATATAAATTATTAAAACGTAATCCTTTAGGGTTTGTAATCAAATTGAATACTACATTTGTTTTTCCACAATTGGAAGGACCGGTAACCAGACAACGCACCGTGTTTGGTAACAAAACACCGTGTTTCCCAGTATTGAATTGAGAACCATCCACTGTGAGTTCATCTATATTATTAATAGTAAAATTGTCTTTTTGCGGTATTATCTCCATCCTTTGTAATGGTTCAACCCAAAATGATGCTCTATCATTATATTAGATCCTTTTTAGGTATCCAAGAATCTTCCGTTTTATTAAATCCTAACCATCGTACTTTAACCTTATCCTTTTTTCGTTGCAACACCTTTTCAACTAAATATACATCACCTACTGTTGATTTTAACATTTCATGTCCATAAAACCCTCCTTCAAGCAATTGTCCTTTATTATCTTTTAAAATGTAAGTTTCTGGTACTGTAGGTTGCACCTTAAATACGGTAAATACCTCATTTGTCCAGTTCGGAAGATATCTTTTACTGAATACACCTTTGTATTTGCTTATTCGCACTTTATCGCCAACATTAAACCTTTTAGGCTTTAGTTTTTCAACTTTTGGTTTAGTATTCATTTTTATACGTTTTAATACAAGTTTTTCATTTTTATTAGTCACTTGGCTTGGTTTCATACCGATAGTTCTATGAAACTTGTTATTGTAATCGCTTATAAGTTTTGGTAACATATCAATCCATACGTGTGATCCTCTGTTGGAAAACATCTTATACATGGCACCTTTTAAAGTTCTGTTAAATCTTTCAATTATTGATGCTTTTACCTCTGAATTAGTTGAGTAATGGTTAATGTTATGTTTTTTCATTAAATTTGCAAATTCCTTATTAAAATATTCTTTTCCATCATCAGTTTGTAAATGTTTTATAGTATGTTTGTCTCTTTGTATAGCTGTTTCCATTGCTTTTGTAACACTTTTGCCACTTTTATCTTTTAGTGGTAAAGCATCTGCCATTTTTGAAAAACAATTAATAATAGTCAATATGTATTTAAATCCTCTATTTTGTTTACTGTAAGGAATCATTTCGATTAAATCCGCTTGATATAAATCATTTATTCCTTTTATCACTGTATTTCTTCGCGGAAACTTTCTTCTTGCAGGTTTATGAAGCTCGTTGACAATTTCTTGCTTCAAGTTCTTCATATTGCAGGTTTGAATGTTTCATGTATCACATGTATAATCACAATGAATGTTGTCTTAAATATTCACATGATTTATATAGGTCAAGGTCATCCAAACTTGTGTAAAAAAATGGGGAACATGGCGTTGGACTTGCCGTGTTCCCCATTTTTTTACGGAAGGAGAAAGGAATAAGGTCGAAGTTGTATAAGGACGAAGAATAGGTTACTAGTTGATAGGGTTTAGAGAGTAGTGACCGAAAGGAAGAGTATGGATTTTATCCGGCATAATATGCCTTTTATCATCTTGAGCTGATAGTGCCCTTTTAACTTCAGTGACACTGTAGACCTCATGTTTAAAGCTTCTAATAGTGTTGAACGTTGCAGACATTGTAGAATCTTCAAACAAGCAGGTCTTGTAGTGGTCAAATGTCACATGTTTCTTCAAGTATGATGTTTTGACTCCTTTAGCTTTCTTCACTGTCGGTATGTCATTTTCCATATACATCTTGAAGGAATATAATTTGGACATCAGCGCAACTATTTCCTCCAAAGGCATTCCATTTGCTTCATCTTTAAATTTTCCAATTACTTTTTTATTCTTTTCATTATAATTTGGATGGTTCTTTGGATAGTCAGAGAAGTCAAAGTCGTCTTTGTATGGGAAACTCCTTAGATCTTCATACATGTCCAAAGTCTTTATCCAGTAGATGAACGCGTCGGTATCCATGTATGCAACTCCAATGTTGTCTCTTCCGTAGTGTTTAACCATTTTGTTGTAATGGAAATCATACATCAGAGTTTTACTTATATCCAAAATCGACATTCCAATGTATAACGGACGATCCATCACTATTGTTGTTTTATTCATACTGACAGCAACTAGATTTTCGTTTATAATCATTGATGTTCCGAAATTTGGTTTTTGCACTAATTTTTCCAATTTCCTAGGATCACTTACTAATTTTACAATTTTGTGTTTTCTCTTGTTCTCCAATGTCTTCCCAAAGATGGCGTTGTTCATTAATTTGTAGAAGTCCTTTTCAAATGCTGTTGTCGCTGCAGCTCTTCTTGTAGTGTTGGAATCGATATATGGTTTCAACCAACAAGACTGGGTGAATTCAATTGCTCTGTGAATTTTCACTATACGTAGGCCCAATTCAAGTGCTTGTTGAACTACCCAGTAGTGTGCCACATATCGACTCTTATTCTCCAAGGTCATCATCAGCTTGGGCCATCTTCCTGTCGGTGAAACTTCAGTCTTGGCTAGGAGAGGCAGGTCGTAATGATGGTCGTGAAGGTGTTCTGGATATTCAAAATCACAGTCCAAAATATAGCCTGTTTGGCCATCTTTTGGAATCCGTGATATGTCACCGATGGTGGTCGGGTCAATCCACTTGAAGTCTGCGTAGGGAAGTGGATTTGACATCGCCCAACCATAGAGGTTGTTCGCATCAAAATATCCAAGGTAGAGTGATGGTTGTTGCTCGTCGAAGTTGGGGATATACTTGTTGTTGGCCTTAACATGTCTTGTCACAGCTTGAGTCAAACCACCTCGTACACCTGATTCGATCATGAGGACCATATCGATATCTGTTAGAAGTTCCAATCGACAGTTGGTTGACTTTAGCATAGCTTGCCATGCTAATCCTGGAGATGTGTACGAGTGCAGAGGGTCCAGTCCATAGGCGGAGAAGCAGGTGTTTCGAAATTCTTCCATCACATCGCACAGCAGAGTTACGTCCAATTTTATGTAAAAGTCAGAATATTCCCCTAAGGTTTGAATGTTTAGTTGGTTCCAAACATTACAAGCATGATTGTAGTCTTCAACAGTGATTGCACTTTCATTTAACTTGCTATTGAAGGCTTCAATCGGTGGCAGACTGGTTTCTTCAAATTTTTCTGCAGAAGTTATGTAATCATAGGGGAACACTCCTTTACGCATTACTAAGTCCAATTTATCTTCAGGTACAATTTTGCTGGTTTCTTTTAAGTCTTCTCTTCTTAGGTTTTCAGACAATTTGCTCAAACTAGATGACATAAATCTATAAGAGTCTACGAAGCGAAGTTTAATTTTACCTACTGTTTTTGAGAAACTGATGTACTTCTCCAATGTTTCAGCTAATACTTCAATTTTTCCATCATCCCGTCCTAACTCTGGGATAATGAAGTGGGAGTCATAGCCGCTAAGATTGTGTAACACGACAGGGATAAAGTTTGGTAGTTTGTAATTTATATTGCATGAATTACAAGCAGCTCCTCTGTATAACCCTGTCAGGTGATCGTGATCTCTTACTTTTGGATTTTCTTCACTGAAACTCTTTTTGCATAAATAACATCTTGATGCTGAATTGTATTCTTCTTGTTGATTTTGGTTCAAAGGTTCCATGGGTAAAACATTACCGAATAAGCGTTGCACCTTTTCAGCAATATCATACAACTGGTCTACAAAATACTTAGCGGCTTTTTCCCCACGGTAGAGTATTGGAGTGGATGTTAACCCATAGTGTTGTAACTGTTCTTCAGGCAAAGTGGATTTCACCAATAAGCAAAAACTGTTAGGTTGATGCAATTGATATTTGGTTCTTCTAGTCACCTCACCATTCGGAAGCTCCTGTGGTACTAACGTGGATTCGAAATCTGCGTAGACGGCTACTGGAATCCGATATTGGTGAACTGTTTTGTTGAATTGGATGAACGCTCGAGATGGCGGTGGCAGACTAATCTTCACTTCATAGTTGTCATTACAAAGTCTTTGGTGCTCCATCAACCACTCCGATCCTCCACGTCTGAATTCCTTGCATGTAAAACAAAAGCATCTCTTGCATATTGTTATCTTACGATTTTGTTTTGACACTTGTCGTACAACCAAAGATTCAAAGTTTTTAATATAAACATAATGTGAAATCTCACCTTTGGTTATCAATAATAAATCAGTATGGTTACTTTGCTCTACTTTTCCTACTCGTAGTGGATACACATTGTTTGAATCATCTAAACCGAACACGTTAACAGAAACACCTGGATTTTGTTTCTCAAATTTAGTAATTTGATCAAGACTCACAGGATACGACATTCCTCGAAAGTTATAGCGGTGTTGAACAGCTTCGTATGCTATGCTAGGTCTAATAGCATTATGTCCCACGTATTTTGCTAACATTGCATACCGGAAACATTCATTGTCCTCATTTTTCACATTGATACATGATTTAGTATCTCGGATAACCTTTGGTAGAGGGATAAAGCTGCTACCTCTTATACCATATCCATGCTTGTGAATCCTCACATCCATACCTTCAATCGATGATAACGTCCAGCCAGATCCTCTTCCTTCATGTTCTTGGAGTTTCATTAACAGTTCATTCAAACATTCTTCTAAAATTTCGCTGATATCAGATGTGGTTGTAAGGGTTCGGTTTTTAGCAATGAATGCTCTCGGTGAGTTTTCACCATCGCTATTAGTAAACATAGCCTCCAACACCAATCCAAATTTAATAAAGTTCAATCTTGTCAATTCTTCCGTCAATGTTTTTACAACTAGTTTTTTAGCTTGAGTTAGAAAATTTTCCAATTCTAATTGCAAGTTATTAATTTTGAAATGAGTTACAACTGGTCCTGGCAAGGCTGTGGTGCGCAGTTGTCTTATATCTTCCACTTCTTCTGTATCCTCTTCTTCCATATCCTCTTCTTGGGTACGCAGTTGTTTTACATCTTCCACTTCTTCTGTATCCTCTTCTTCCATATCCACTTCTTGGGTACGCAGTTGTTTTAAATCTTCCACTTTTTCTTTCATTTCCTCTTGAATAAATCCTCCAGCTGTAGATGGTCCAGCTCCGGCAAATTGAATAACACTTGGTCTTCTTCTTTGCATTAACTGTAAATAGCTAGCCCAGTCCTCCTTCTGCTTCTGGGGTTTTTCCAAAAACCGATCAATCGCATCCAAGTCTTCTTCACTTACTACAATCTCTTCTTTTCTGTCCTCTTCACGATGCAATTCTCGGTGTAACTGTAGATAGCTATCACAGTCGTCCATCTGCTTCTGGTAGTTTTCCAATAACCGATCAAACGCATCCAAGTCTTCTTCACTTACAACAATCTCTTCTTTTCTGTTCTCTTCATGATGCAATTCTCGGTGTAAAACAAAGATATCTTCATCTTGGAAAAACTCACCACAAATATCGCAAAGAGCCATTTTTTACAGTTTGGCTTTGAGTGTGCACTCGGTGAATGTCCACGCAATAATGAGCAGCGCGCTCAACCGGGTCCCTTTATACCCGAGGTTGAAAGGTGGGGGAAGGTGACGTCATATACATCCAGTTTATCAATCATGTAGTAGATTTGGCTTTTAAACACCCATTTTCAATTTATTCTTCAACAGGTTTGATAAATCAATGATCTTTGGTCTAAATCCACTACTTTGTACAAATTTTTTTGTTTGGGCACTTCTCGTCCGGAGCAAAAACTCTTTGGTCAAGGTCAAAATTTTTTTCTCAAAAAAAAGTTCGGGGGGGGGGGAGGGGGGGGGAGGGGGGGGGGTCATTACTGTATTTAGGTCAAGGTCACGAAAAAACTTTAAAAAAAATTAAGCCCCACCTGGGCACTTGGGTTGTCATCGCTGTAGCCTCCGAAGAGACCCAACTATGACAACAAGGCAACATCCAATGTCGTGTACCCTTCGCCACGCAAGACTTGTAAACATTTACTGCATTGTCTTTTCAGTAGCTAACAAAGATTCATTTACATAATTTTGTGTTTCCAGAAGGAAACAAACTGAGGACACCCTAGTGGCTTACGTCCTCGTCCGAGTGCAGAGGCCGCCGCAACCTTTTGCATGCCAGCGTACAAACGGACATGCTCCCAAATGCCATCCGCAACCTTTTGCATGCCTGGCAGGAGCCTACCGATAATTAAAATAGGCTTTACACGGGGGCCTACTCCCGTAACCTATCTTTAATATTTTTAATTTACAATGCATTGAATTTTTACAAGTCTTTGTGGGTCAAGGCCACACGGACATTAAAAAATTTCGGCCCCCGTACATCCATGGCGAACCACGAATGTTCGGGGGCCTTGGGGACTAAAAACACAAATATCTAACAAAGATTCATTTACATAATTTTGAGTTTCCAGAAGGGAAACATACTGAGGACACCCTAATGGCTTACGTCCTCGGTCCGAGTGCAGAGGCCGCCACAACCTTTTGCTTGCCAGCTTACAAACGGACATGCTCCCCAAATGCCATCCGCAACCTTTTGCATGCCTGGCAAGGAGCCTACCAATTATTAAAAGTGGCTTTACACGGGGGCCTACTCCCGTTCCCTGACTTTACAATTTACTTTGAGCATTGAAAAAGCTCAAGGGGGGATTGCTAAAACAAGCGTATACACTTTAGAAACATATAACACACTTACAACACACAATTGAGCTCAACGTAGTCAATGCTGGAACAAGCACATACACATTAAACACATATAACAAACAAGACACAAAGGATAAAAGACACAGGAGACATAGGGTACAAGTAAAACACTCTCATATAAAACAATTCGCAATACCCAAACGCAAGCGCAATATCTTACAACTAATACAAGTCTTAAAGTTAGAGTAGACTTCGCTAAACACTGAAGGCGCCATTCAATGTTTAGTGATGCCTATGGCGGTCCGTCCCGATCGTTCACGTTCAACGCGCGGGAGCGGACTGCGAGCCGGCTCTGGCCGGACCCCCTTATATCCCCACCGGGGCTGCCACGCCCAGGATATCAGGGGTGGGGGTGGGGGTGGGGGTGGGGGTGGGGGTGGGGGTGGGGGTGGGGGTGGGGGTGGGGGGGGGGTGGGGGGGGGTGGGGGGGGGGCACTTCTCGTCCGGAGCAAAAAACTTTTTGGTCAAGGTCAAAAATTTTTCCGAAAAAAAAGTTCTCGGGGGGTGGGGGAGGGGGAGGGGGTGGGGGTGGGGGTGGGGGTGGGGGGGGGTGGGGGGGGGCACTTCTCGTCCGGAGCAAAAAACTTTTTGGTCAAGGTCAAAAATTTTTCCGAAAAAAAAGTTCTCGGTGGGTGGGGGAGGGGGTGGGGGTGGGGGTGGGGGTGGGGGTTGGGGGGGGGGGCACTTCTCGTCCGGAGCAAAAAACTTTTTGGTCAAGGTCAAAAATTTTTCCGAAAAAAAAGTTCTCGGGGGGGGGGCACTTCTCGTCCGGAGCAAAAAACTTTTTGGTCAAGGTCAAAAATTTTTCCGAAAAAAAAGTTCTCGGGGGGGGGGGGGGCACTTCTCGTCCGGAGCAAAAAACTTTTTGGTCAAGGTCAAAAATTTTTCCGAAAAAAAAGTTCTCGGGGGGTGGGGGAGGGGGTGGGGGTGGGGGTGGGGGTGGGGGTGGGGGTGGGGGGGGGCACTTCTCGTCCGGAGCAAAAAACTTTTTGGTCAAGGTCAAAAATTTTTCCGAAAAAAAAGTTCTCGGGGGGGGGTTGGGGGTGGGGGTGGGGGTGGGGGTGGGGGTGGGGGTGGGGGTGGGGGGGGGCACTTCTCGTCCGGAGCAAAAAACTTTTTGGTCAAGGTCAAAAATTTTTCCGAAAAAAAAGTTCTCGGGGGGGGGGGGGCTCGCTAAACTTTTTGTCGGGGGGGGGGGGGGGGGTCAAGTGGGTCAAGGTCACCCACTACACTTCTACTCTAAGTGTTAGCTATACCCCCTCCACAACCGAGTCCCTAGGCTGCACAACACTGCTCCGCCAGTATGTCTCCAGCTTCCATGCGGTGCACCTCGCTGTTTTCTAACTCTCTATATGTAAGTATTTTTACAAGTCTTGAATATAGGTCACTACACTTTAACTCTGGGACAATATCGACTTGTAGTATTTCAGTGTTTTGACTCAAGGTCATCACACTTTAACTCTAGCACACCGGTTATCGTACCAGAGGTGCTCACTAACCTAACTTGTAATGTTTAGGGTGGCGTTTTCACACCACGTAGTATCGCCATGAGTGTTCAGTCCAGATTTTAAGTTAGATTAATTTTACTGTGATCTTTTCCAATTCATTTTGCCAAAGGATGAGATTTCTTTTTATATATCGGTATTTCTTTAGAGTTATTGGAGATTTCTTTTAGGTTATTGGAGATTGCAGGGATACAATTAGTTTATTTTTACACAACTCTTTATCTTGGAGTTCTTCCACTTTGACTTTACTTCCTCGCCCCTCACAACCTAAGCTGTACAGTAAGGTTTCTTCTAGTGCCAACTCGGGCTGAGAGTACAGTGTGTTGACTGTAGGACAGCTCATGGTGAAGTGATGCGATACTCCAGTGTACAACCTCACCTTCCCCCACCACTGTGACCTTCCCCCACTCCTGCTATTACCCCCTCCACTTTTGCCCTGGCTCATGCGCTACCAACAGTCTCTCAGTATTGTGCGGACTTTTGTGAGGGGAAGCCATGTCGCGAGACACTTTGGGTAAGAAACTTAGCCGTGTTAAGTCTTTATTGGCTGCTCAGTGTCCACCGCTCAAGGTCAAGCGGGTTTCGACTTTAGCTAAATGGCGTAAGCTGTTGCGCGGACACCCTAAGTTTTATACCAAACAGACTAATGTAAGTTTTACTGATGAAGATTTGTTTAGAATATTGGAAGAAATGACTTTTCCTTGCAAAGTTCAGTTAGTTACTCCCATTCCTGACGGTTTAGAGTCTTAGTCTCTCGAGCCAATATACCTAGAATGCGCGGGGCTGGACAGTCAGTCGCTCGGTGTCTGTCGTAGGGTGCGCATCGCGGTTACAGTAATGATGAAACGCGGGAGTTGTATCGGTTCAAGGTCACTCGAGCGGTGTCACATGACGGTTTAGGCAGAGTCACGTTGCAAACTTTGAGTTTCCTAGGCACTTTTGCTGTTTCTCGTCTAATTTCGCTCCAAGTCGTCAAGGTCATTGAAACCTGACTAAAACTCGGAGCGTAGTGCGAGAAACAGCAAAAGTGCCTAAAAATTTTAGGTTTCAGCGTGACCTTGACCTTTGTGACATCGATGACGTCATAATGGTGACGTAAGGGGTGATGACGTCATCGCCACGTCATTTCTGCAACGTCATGGGTGTGACGTCACAGAATGACGTAATTGGTGATGACGTCATCGATTGCGTCATCGATGACGTCATCGGTGGGGTCATTGACCTCGATGACGTCATCGCTCAGGTGACCTTGAACTGAGCCAGCTCCCGCGTTTCTCCACTACTAACCACATTTTAGTATGTTCTAAAACTTCTATCACAGAATTCGTTCAACAAAATAGGAACTAAAACAATCGGTAAGAAAATTGCAGGAATATCCTATAATTTATGGTTACAAGAGCGATTCAAAACATTGCTTTAACCAATTATCAAAAGATTGAAGTTGGAGTTTGGAGTTGTCACGATTCAATATGTTTTTATCACCACCACTCGACAGGACCTGCAGTTCGTTGTTACCGGGCTCCTCTCATCATCATGGGTCAACACGCTCCAAGTCATCCATCAAGTTGTTCTTTTTAAACCTGTCAGGTCAAATTAATATGGTGACAGAGCATTTTTCTTACAAAAGACAATATTCGTAAGATATTTCCGAAAAACACACAATACCAAGTTGACCGATTTGTACCTTACTCAATATCAGTAAATTGGAGTTATTCATCGTAAGTGGTATTAGTATATTTAGTACTTAATGGTTTTAGTCGGGTTAAAATCGCTTAATTTGAACGTGTTTTGTTTTTGATTGTTAAGCTTTTTGAATTTGCATGACTTGCACGTATCAAATGCAAGTAATTAACAAGAATTTCACTGCAAGAAATGTGCAGAGTAGATTATGTTCCCTTATTCAATAAGTACTGGAATTTCTATTTAAAAGTTACACAGATACAGTTTTCTCCCTAAATTAAAGTGTCAAACTCCAAAAAATGATTCTCTTCCAATAAAATATTTAATTATAAAATTATATTCTTGAAAAACATTAACATGGTGTAGTTAAAATCTCAAAATGACTTCCATATTCTCTTCATTTCCTTATTTTAATTTAACCATTTTTAATTTGTTCTATATTTTGTCCTTTATAAGCCTACCTTACCACACATAATGTACTAATTTCCATAAAGAACAGTTGTAATCTGTCCAAGATAAAAATATTTTAAGATTATTTTGTAAACGAAGCAAGTTTATAACAAATATATTCGGGATTTACATTATTACTTTGACTCATATAACCCCCAAATTAGTTTGAAATTTAAATTAAAAAAGTGAGTATAATTTCCAGAATTTTGGTATTTTATTTATGGAACAACAATGTATAGTTAATGTTGGTGATGAATAAATTGTTATGCAATATTTTACTTTTATACAAAGTTAAATGAGAAGTATTTTAAAACCAATCTTGAATTCCATAAACATTTACAAACTGTTTATTGAGCTACGGAATTTTAATGATGAAAGAGAGAGTTTTACGTTCACCGCTCGGGATCGCAGCCCACCTTTAGTTAAATGCGTAAACTGTTTGTTTGTCGGAATCAAAGAGAATGGCGCTGGAGCCAGTGGGCCGGACAGGGGCAAAGAAAACTCCTGAAATACAGCAGACTAAGCTGGGCTATTCCTGGGGTGAAACCGAGTGTTAAGCTTATATACAGCATACTGTAGTTGAGATATATAGTATATGCATGTTGATTAAGGAACAAATTTTATATTTTGTAGTAATACAAACTTGAAATACAATTTTAAGATAATTTCATCGATCATACGAAATTTTACTCATAGTTTTCTTTCAAAGAGTCGTTTGTAACGTTTTTATTCAATAATAAACTTCAATTTATCCCTAGCCAACTAGATCTTCCTGGTCTTCGTTTTTATTGGGCGAATATATTTTAGGCCACCCAAATGCTATCTTATTTTTTTCATATTATAACTTAGTTTAGTTTCATTCGGCTACAATCTGCTAAAAAATATTTGGTTATTACATTTAGTCCATAAATAATTTAAAATTTCCCTATTTAAAGTGCACTTTAGGTAGTTCTTTTTTCTTTTTCAGCATAGAAATATTTGAAGACAGAAAAAGGAAAAACAATAAACAACAAATTAATCAAATAACATCTAAAATTTCATATTGATAGCTCTAATACCTATTTTCATTAAATTCTTTTTTGTTTTCTTTTATACCTTTTATTTCATTATTTCAATAAGAACACAAATTTCACACATTATTAAATAATTTTAAAGGTGTATTGAATATTTTTAACCAAGGATATAAACCATGTTGGTTTTCAAATAACACAGAAAGACGTTAGTTATACATACTTTACCTCCTATGCAGAAGTAAAAAATATGTGACCGAAAGCCACAAAAACAGCGCGGCAGCCAACCGCAGGTTTGCCATTGGGATGATAATTCTCTTGATTTCAGTTTTCTCTCCTCATTTGCCGAATCTGCATAAAACCGTGGTTTGCTCTGAAATGAATCTATCGCCCCAGATGTTCTGAAATGCGCCCTTCATCAATCAAATTCATCGCGTCAAATCAAAGACCCTTTTACAATTTCTGTTGAATCGGTTTCAAAAAATAAACTTGGCATTATTAAAATCCACGGAATGAGTTTGAATTCGTATTTTATGCTTCTATGGTATTGAAATTACACTTTGATACAAATAATTGTTTTTACCAAAATTCAAAACACTTTATAGGCAGTTTTTATTTTTTTTTTTTCATTTTTATTTCTACTAATATAATATATGTCTATTATATGATTGGTCTTACGGGTTGTTATTTTAGGTACAAAATAACAACAAAAGGTGAAATAATTAAACTAAAATAAGCACTATTTAAGCATGAGTTTTTATACAGTTGTTAACTGTGACATGATATGGTTGGGTCTAAAACTGTTACGTTTTTTCATTTATTTATAAGAATTTCATATTTAATTTAGTATCAAAATGCAAATAAATTTAAAATCACCAACTCTGGTAGCGTAAGTTCTTAATTTTTTTTTTTTTATTAGAGTTGCATAAAGATTTAGGGGTTTCTTGCCTTGTTGCGTGTTATATATGATTAATTATATATTATATATATTTTTGGATTGTCACAATTGTTTAAAAAAACCTCTAAACACTAGTAACATTAAAATTACATTTTTATTTACCATGATATATGTGTGTTCATGTAGTGAAGTATTTGCATTTTATTTCAAAATCCAACACGTTGATTTTGTTTCAAATTTGGATTGAAAACAAACAATTTGGATTATTATTTGTATTTTAGTCGAACAATAAGTCAAGAAATGGTCTCAACAGAGAAAATCGTTTTAGTCAAATTAAGCGTTTGAAAATTGCAATTTGTAGCATTGGTCTTATGGGTTGAAATCAAGGCAACATAACAACGAAAGATAACAAAAATAAAAGAACACTATTAAGCATTGGTTTTGAAACAGCTGTATCTGTGGAAAGGTACTGTTGGTTGTTGTTAGAAACCTAAATACCTGTTTAAAAGGAAACTATAACAAAAGTAAATTAAAACTAATGAGCTAGGTTCGGTCAACCCAGTACTTAAGATTAATACGATGAGTTTGATTTTACGCTTATGCTTCACCGGAGAGTCTTCACAGGTTTTGTGTGAAACAGCTTACAGGTTTTGTGTGAAACAGCTTACAGATTTTTGTGTGAAACCGAAGCATCAACAGAGTGCACAACAGCCACGACTCCGGACGTGGGTACAGATTGTGACTGGAGGGTTTTGTGCAGTCGGGTTTGATTTGTGCGGGTTGGCCCAGTTCCAGCGTTCCGAGACCTCGTGTAATGGGAACGACGTTCCAGACACGAACCACTCCATTGTTGACCCAAGCACGACAATCATAGTGGTTCACGGTAATTTGTCCATACCATATGGTTTTTAGCATCGTGTTTCAAAATTATATTTGTTACTTTACTTAAAATGTACCACCATTAATTAGTTAGACTTAAGAGTCTGCAGTACCTCCGTCATTTTGGTATTTTGTCCCATAAGAACAATTTTAAAATCAATACATTACTATGAGTTAGTTTTTCGTTAAAAAAATTTCAAACTTGATGTAAATATTATTATAGTATCTTTCATTGGACGTGATAGAAAATTAATTTTAAAAATTATCCACTGCAATAACAAATAAAATATAAATATATATTATCACCATTTTAAAGCCATATTAAAATATTTTTAGAAAGTTTATTAAAAATGTTATCCACGTCATTCAAATCACCATGTATACCATGGTGAACATATTCAAGTTTCATGCGAATCCGATGCAAGATTACTGAGATAAAGTGTTTTAAATATTAACAGTAAACTTAAAATTGTTTTTAAGGGACTAAATATCAAAGATGGCCAAGGTACTGCAGACTCTTAACAAGATCTCCTTGTTTTAACTCCTTGTTGTGTGAATTCATCTCATTAATTACATAAATTCATTCTAATACATTAACAAAAAAAGCCAAGTATGAAGGAAATTTTCTCTATTTTTCAATTTTATTCTCAAACGCAATAATGATTCAATTTCAATTTTTTTATAGTTGTTCAATATTGTAGACATATTGAACTACTTAAAATTTACCATATTCTATATAGAACTTAGAATACTATATTGATCTACTATATTTGATTGTTCTTTAGTTTTTTTTTATTATTGGTTTTTATAAACCATTCAGAATAAATTTTATGCGGTTATTGCGACTTTTTAGGAGTCCACAATTTATTTTGATATATTTAAGGTAATAAATCTATGAAAGTATACATTTTTGTTTACTCAAGAGGTAAA
This sequence comes from Neoaliturus tenellus, assembly GCA_030545055.2. Taxonomy (NCBI): domain Eukaryota; kingdom Metazoa; phylum Arthropoda; class Insecta; order Hemiptera; family Cicadellidae; genus Neoaliturus; species Neoaliturus tenellus. The sequence goes on along the minus strand of CM061534.1, from coordinate 15,327,485 downwards.
TTAACTAGAGTATTTGGACGGGTTCATTATTTTACAAATAGATGCATACAGTGCAAACAGAATTGCTAAAAAACTATGAAAGTATTGTTTTTATTACTTTCTGTGATATATAATGAAAGTTAATTAACTTTTTTTCAGCTTTCCATGTACACAATTCCATGGGTTGCTCCCGCATTCTTAAAAATAGTACTGGAGCGTTGTCACATAATTAACTTTTACACATGCAAATAAATAATTTATTTTCATTACACAAATAGTGATGTAGTATGTAATGTATGTTGAGGAGTGCTAAGTTGTACACAAGCACACATGTTCATGCGGCTTATGAGACCTCAACACGCTTTACTTGAACATTCCGTCAGGTCTAAAAACGAATCTCGGCCTTCTAAATTTAATCATGAAGCGCTGAAGCCCAGAGGTATTTGATCCAACCATGTGGTTGAGATTCAGTGTGTAAAACCAATGAATGAATACAAAAACGTTTTTGTATTCATTGGTAAAACGTCTTAATCTTTGCCAAATTTCGTTACTATTTCATTTTAAAAATACATTTAAACGTGTTTAATTGTTGATATAACACTGATGGTAAGTCGAATAATTTTATATTGTAATAAGAATAATATTATTGAAAGTACCTTAATATTATTTATTGACACCAATCATTCTTTAAAAGTCTTATCAATAAATTTACAGGTTATATGAATGACTTTATTTTATAGCGAAACAGCAATATCAAACATAAATTGTACCTTTAATCATTATTATACTTTGTATTTTAAAAAAGTATGCGTCATAAAACTGAATCTGGAGGTGTTTCCCGCTTCAAATAAGGGGATAATACGATTTTGTAGCCTTCAATAAAGGATAGGATGGGATAGAAAATTGGGGACAGCTACATCACTTTGGAACCTTTAAAGCAACTCTATTTTGTAATTAAATTCCATTTATGTGGAAAAAGCTCGTTGATTTTATTCATTAGCACCGTTGTACTGATTTATTTATTGTAATGTAATTTAGACATACACGACACGAACTGAAAGTAATATAGTTTATTAATCACAATGATGACTAAAGATGTTTTTTTCATCTTTTGTAATATAAGAACCTATTACAAATGAATCATTTTAAAGTAAATAACCAATCGTTATTCTGGATTAAATTAGATCTATTCTAACCTAGGTGTCAACTTCTACCATGGTAATCCGTGTTTAGTACGCGAACAGCCCGCGCGAGTGTTACAGCGCTAGTAGCAGGTAAACTCATATTTCATGCGCCGGGCTCCGCATGTAAATGTGAAAACTTCCCTTTGATCACTGACGTGTTTTCATTACGGAGTTGGATTCCACTCTGTTTTCAATTTCGGATACATCCCCAGCAGGGACAATGTAGCACCGTGTTGTGTGGCCCAGTTTGACAACGTTTAGAATATTAGGCTGATGTTTATATTTGCTGTTATAGGGGTAGTGTTTTTTATCTTAGTTCTATAACGTTAATAATTATGAAAATCAATTATTGTACGGATAGTAATACAAATTCCTGAACGTGTGCGCAAACTAATGTGCCGAACCCATGAAATGTTGAACCTAAGCACTCTCATCATTGGGTTCGTGAGGGATTTGTGTATATTGTGTTTCTAAAATGGCATGCTTAGCACTTAATCATTTCTTTTTATTCTTTTGTCACTAAAGGAATATTTTTTATGTTTATGGTTCTGAAATTTAATCCAAAATTGCAATGATCGATGACAAAATCATTCTGATTTGAAGCGCTAGAAGTGAACTTAATTTGAAATTAAAATAAACTTAAGAGCAGAGCTATTCTAATTTTAAAGAGAATCCAGATGTATCCAATGGCTAAACAATTGAGACACAATATACTTTTTATTTATATTCATTTTTAAACAAAATTCGAGACCGTTACCCAATTGTTTAGTGCTTGAACCACTAATACCTTAATGCATGAAAATAAATACTAGTGTGTCTGTTTTAGGGATGGCGTTTTACTAAGATATTATTGTGCAAAGGATACCCCCCCCCTCGTCTCTTTATTATTTTTATTTCGTCCAAATAGTACGTTTAAATACAATAGTTAGAGTAAGAATGTCGATCTTGTGGTTAAATATAAAACTCTATTATGAATAAAAGAACCCTTTATATCAAAGTAGCGTTAAAACATTCATTGCGAAAGTTACATAAGACACGGTATTATAACTAATTTATATACAGAACCAACATCTTTTAGTTATTTATCTCTAAAAATTTTAAATAACATAAGTAAAAATAGTCTTGACCTACGTAATAGCCGTAATTAATTTTCAACTCAATACTCAATACCTCAAGTTTTAAAAATCTCACGAGCTAAGCCAAAATTACATACAGACGTACAGACGGAAAACTAGGCACTGAAGACCCCAATGATTTTATTCCAAAATATTTTGTACCGATGCAAGGAGTAAATTTACAAAAGGGTTCCATAGAGTTTCGGGACACCCGATGACCTGATATAAACGCATGGATGTTATAATAGTTAAACATTTTTTATGGACTTTTTGCATCTACGATGTATGAGATGTTAATTATTGTATTTGAGAAATCAGTTTAAAAAAAGATTGCTTGAAGGGTTTGAATAGTCTCAATATGAACAAACATGTAAATAAGTGACTGCAGTAAGATGATATTTAAATGATTTTCACAAAACATCACAGAATGAACATTTTACATACCCTCATGGCTAATATGAATATTTTGGTAATATTCATCAAACACCAGAGGTGTGGTGTAACAGTGAAATGCCAGGGACCTCCGCGACACGTGGAAGCTGCGGTGTGTTTAAAAAGGTGAAAGGAACGTTTTGGCTCCTTGAATCCCCCTCACTTATTTCTCTCCCTTCAAATGTTTCCATTCTTCAACTGCCTTACAGAAAATTACTTTTCAAGCCGCAAACAACACTTGCCTGCAGCAAAGCAGTTTAGGCGTTTCTGTTGTATTCTGGTGACAACAGGTAAGATCTGTCAGTTTTAAATATACTTCCAACATTTAAATGGAATACACTTTGCTTTGTAACTGTAGATCAGAGATAACGAGTAGTAATATGTTCCTCTACATACATAATATCATCCTTTATTTAACATTTACATTTTTACAATTTTTAACGTGACTTGTTTCAAAATGTTTTATTTTTGTATGTCAATTTAACCTTAATCAAGAAACATGTCAAACTTTCTAACCAATTGTTTTGCTTCAGATTGAATATGTAGCACTGATTTCAAATATTTATTATTTTTCTGTTGTACTCATGATTGACATCCTTCAATAGTTCCTACCTCTCTTTGGTTTAGCAATTTAATTATTTAAAAATGTGCCCATACATTGTTTATGTTAACTATATATGTTTAGTGTCCCGTTTCAAGTAAGGGTGGGATCCTACTTTTTCCAGATTTTTACCAAGATGTGATGGAGAGTGGCAAAATAAGGTCTCATATGATCTCATACGACCATCATTATAATGTAAGAATTATTACTTACTGTAAACCGTCGACAGCTCAATTGAATAGTATCCAAATCAGGACATGTTTCGACGCTACTGCGTCATCATCAGCTGGTTAAAAATGTGAAGATGTTGACCCGAAGGCTCCGTCATAATTATTAAAACACAACACAGTACATTGACACGGACACGAAAATAAATAAACGACACAAGTAGTGGGGAATGGGGGCTTTTGGGCCAGTTCAAGGTCACCCGAGCGATGACGTCATCGATGACGTCATCGAGGTCAATGACCCCATCGATGACGTCATCGATTGCATCATCGATGACGTCATCACCAATGACGTCACTTCCTTGACGTCACACCCATGACGTCACAGAAATGACGTGCTGATGACGTCATCACCCCTTACGTCACCAAGATGACGTCATCGATGTCACAAAGGTCAAGGTCACGCTGAAACCTAAATTTTTTTGGCACTTTTGCTGTTTCTCGCACTACGCTCCGAGTTTCAGTCACAGTTACCATGACCTTGACAACTTGGAGCGAATTTGCGATGAGAAACAGCAAAAGTGCTGAGGAAACTTGAAGTTTGCAACGTGACTCTGCCTAAACCATCATGTGACACCGCTCGGGTGACCTTGAACTGGCCCAAAAGCCTTACTTTAACCATTACTGCAACCGCGATGTGCACCCTACGACAGACACCGAGCGACTGACTGTCCGGCCCCGCGCACTCTAGGTATATGGGAAGTGGTGGGGGGAACTGCGAAGACCTCGGGAAACTTGAAAATGTCAAGCCAGGTAGCACCGTTTCGGTGCTACCTTAAATTTACATGTTAAAGTGTGATGACCTTGAGGTCGACTGTGAACCTGGGGCTTAGGATTGTGTTTAACAGCTTGACGTTTTCGCCAGAGTTCAAGTGTGGTGACCTTGAACTGGTTAAAATTAAAACTGCACAGCAGACTGCACAACACGGATGTGCACCCTACGACAGCTGCCGAGCGACTGACCTCCAGGCCCTGCGTACTCTAGATATATGGGGAAGTGGTGGGGGAAATTTCAAGGTCATTCAAACGGAGTTTTAAAAAAGTCAAAGAGTAGAAAGACTACTCTTGTGAGTCTATAGCGATTTCATTGATAGTGAGTGCTTCGGTATGCCAAGTTGATCTGTATTGACACGCTCCTAAATAATGTTTGCAAAAACCTGCAAAATGATTGTTGCACAATTTGCAGCCAGTTAGCTGTTTTAGTTTAAATTCAATGCAACGTTCAGGGCAACAAGTGTACTTATGCCCTCTCATTTGGTACACATGGAATGTCTTCAACTTCGGTTTCGGCTTCTTCCAAGACTTGCACTTACACATGCACTGACCAAAAGCTTCACATGTTCTACAAGCCAGGCCATCCACCACATCAATGTCATTTGGCCATGAAAAACATTTCTGTTTGCAACAGTAGTTGAGTTGACTTTCCATGTTGCTGCGGTGAAGGTGCGCAATGAAATAATGCTGTAGTCAGTGAGAGTGCACCTTAAATAAACTCAGTGGAGGGGGAAAGGTCAAGGTCATTCAAACAGAGTTTTAAAAAAGATGACTAGTCGTCCTCCTCGTCCGTCGTACTTGGAGAGCTGTCAGACGAAGAGCCCCGTGCAGGTGCTCTCCAGATGAAATGTATATCTATTTGAAAGCGCAGGCCGGGATCTTGTACCATCAACTCCTTCAATCTATTACATACAAATTCCACTTTGTACACATTGTTAATAATCAACACCCAAGGCTTTGGCTGAACATAACGTGTAGTTGAGTCAGCCTCGCAGACAGTTACATCTTCCGGTGATATTGGAGTGTATAAATGTGTAAAATCTCGTTGCTGAGGCTGGCTTGAAGTTGAAGGTTCTGTGCCGACCCTGGTTGCATCAAAATTCAAATCCATTCTACATTCAAGAGGTCCAGGGTTCCCGTTGAATACATTGAGTAATTTTTGATACAAGACTTCCACTTCTGTCGCATCCTGTAAATGAACAGTCCACCGCAAGGGAAATGCTTCGTCCGTAGTGGAGTCAACTTGAGAAAGAGTTCCTTCCGCCATGGCAGCTAAGCAAGGAATGAGGTGAGCTGCAGTCAGTTGTAACATTATTGAAAAGTAGAGGGGGAAATTTCAAGGTCATTTAAAATTGGGTTTTAAAAAAGGAAGGAGTGGAGGGGAAAGTTCAAGGTCGTTCCAACATCAGTAGTGGAGTCAGCTTGGCTGATGGTGTTGTCCGCCATGGTTGCTTGTCGAACAAGGAATGACGGGTGATGTGATACTCATGCAGGAACATGGTGAAGTGGTGGGGGAAGTTTCAAGGTCATCCAAACGGAGTTTTAAAAAAAAGGAAAACCTACAAAGTAACATTGAAACTTTCCAACTGATGGTGGCGGGCGTTTTCTTCTGCAACCTTGCCGACACATGTGACTATACCATATAGTATGAAAAGTACAACCATAATAAGGCCGAACAATAAAAGATAGCCGTTGACTATCATGATATTTTCTGAGTGGATCTGCTTTCTTCTTATCTCCCTCTCTTGCATCCTCTTCTCTAACTCGTGGATGAAGTCGCAGCATGCGTGAGGACATCTTTCATCTGTTGGTAGGTTTGCCATTGTTGATGTTGTCGGTTTGGCTGTTGAAGATGGAATGAGGTTTCTAATCGTGATGTGCCATGTACACCAATAGTGAAGTGGTGGGGGTAGCAAAGCAGTGGAGGGGGAAGTTTCAAGGTCATTCAAATTGTGTTTTAAAAAAAACCTATCTTGTTACTGAGCTAATATGTCAGTAACAAGATAGGTGTTTTTGCTCTTTTACTTCTTTAATATAATGAAAAAATAAACATATTCTACAATGGTTAGAACAAGAAATACAACTGCTAGTCAGCTGAAGTAATCCAAGTTGTCCGGCTCGGTCTTCATGGACGTCGGTGAGGAAGCTGTCGATGAGTGTCCAGGCTCTTCCTTTGGCTGCCGGGTGTTCCGTATATTGCAAGCGTAGACTTGCACATTTATACAGTAGCCTCTTGCCACCATTAGCTGCAACTCCTTGTACAAATCGTTCAGCTCCTGTTGTGTCTTGATAGTCACCTCCTCATAGCTGGCACAGCTTACGTTGAGAGACATCCTGATGTTGCTAGGTTGGCTGCTGGAGTAGAAATGAAGCCAAGGCACAGCGCTTGGAGGTATATGAAAAAGTGGTGGGGGTGTTTGCATTCAAACAGGTTTGACTTGTAGCGTGGTGGGGGTAACTGTGAAATGCAAAGGTCAAAGGTCAAGGTCACCCGCGAAGTTTAAAAAAAAATGCAACATATCAATATGTGACAAACTTCACATATTGATATGTTGCATTTTTTTGTCTTTTGTATTTTTTTTTATGGTTTATTTATTTATAAAACGTTACAATAACATATTTACAACAGTAAAACTTAAATCTAACACTGCTGCTTGTCGGCGATGTGGATGGTCAACTCGGTGGAATTGCTACCCGTGCAACCGTGGGAAACCAGGTAGAGACAGCCGGGTTGGATGGAGCGCAGATCCTCGTTCTGGAGGAGATGGACGAACCGTTTCGGCAGGTAGACTTGGAACTTGGGCTCATCCCCCGGAGTGAACGGTGCCTCGCTAAGACTGCAGCAGATGGCCTCTCCAATTGTAGTCTCCATCTTCTTCATGGCGTGGATAATGTAGTGCTTCTCGTCTTTAAGTTCGGAACACTTCTTGACGGGTAGTATGGTAGATTTGGAGTGAGCATTGAACTGCTCAACCAAAGTTTGCAGGAACTGGTGAGATGCCATGGTCGAGATATAGATCGTCTTCTTCGTATTCTTGCTGGGAGATGTTGTCGTCTCGGAATCTCGAGTAATACTCATGCCAGGTCCCGGTCTGCTCCTCACTTATATAACCCCCGTTACCCCCACCACTCCCCATTTCCCCACTTTGAAGGTAAGATGCGAGTTTATAGGCGTTTTTTAAAGCGCAATGTCTATCTTTTTCATGTTCTGGACTTTTAGTACAAATACAAACATTTTCCATCGTATACTTGTAATTTTTATCCAATTCCACATCATTAACCGGAACATGAGTAAATCCTTCGATCCATCTTTTCTTTTCCAGCCCCTTTGTGTAAATATTGGTAAACTTGTCTGAAAAGTGATGCATAATGTGATACAAGTCCGTGTAACTTGTAAAACCATCATACCAATCGATATGATGGAAGTGTTTTGAAATCCATCTGTTGGTAGTAGCGGCTTTACTGGTTAAAGATGAATAAGAACATGGTGGTTTAAATAAAAACGAATAAGGAACACTTGTATTGATGTCGAAAAACACAAGTTCTTTTATGATAAATCTATCATCATTACCCCGAAACGCTTGGAACTCAATTATACCAGGTTTGGACTTTACTTGTTCTTCTTCCTTGTCCATTGCGAAGATCACTCGTCTGCTCATGACGAAGTCCAAAGGTCAACTGATTTCCACACCACGGTAGGTACGACTTTTATACCCGGCCGTACAGTTGTTGGCGCGTTGGTGTATATTTAACGTGGGCACCGTCCCCGGTAGGCCTAACCCCACAAAGTGTTTGATATTGTTTTAAAAATTAACCATTGCTGTGTAGTTAATTGTCATTTAGGTTTCCATCTTTACATTTTCCTTGTTTTCATTTTCATCACTAACACTTGATTCTTCTCCTCCTTCTTCTTCCTCTTTTTCATGTTTTACTGATTTCTTATGTAGTTGAGCGTACTTTTCCAATTGTCTCCACATTTGTACTTCATGAGGAACCCTATTGAATATAGAATTATCTACAGGTCCGTACAATATAGGTGCGTCCGGTTGTTTGTCCAAAGTGTCTTCCAGATAATCTTTAATAATTGAACTTGAAAACACCAGTTGTCTCAAGTATCTCGTTATTGGTTCAGTTGCACAAGTTAGAATAAAAAACTCTTCTCGATTAAGTTGAATCTTGTTATCATGTCTTGTTGTGTCTCTAAACCGCAACTGATGATCACCACGATGTTTAACAATATCGATTTCCACATTTGAATCCAAAAGGCCTACTCTTGTCTTTCTTCCAAACATGTTACTACTTAAATAGCATTCGAGCAGATGCAAGTGTTTCATAAACGATTCCCAAGCAGTGTCCGTAAACAAAATCATTTTGGGTCCATGAGTTAAAATTACAGTAGGGGAATAATCTGTAGATTTCATAACACCGATTAAAACACTTTTGTCCAAACTGGAAGAGATTGGGTAAAATATTCGCAAGAATACCTCACTTAATATGTTAGGAGAAATATTATCTTCAATATCCCTTTTCCTCTTGTGTGCATTCTTTCTTCTTTTACCTTTTTCCTCAACATTATTACTGGCGTGGAGTTGTCCGCAAGCGTTGTGTTCATCTCCCTCCGGTTGACCTTGAAGATCTAAAAAGTCGGATATCTCCTTCTCAATATCTACTACATTTTCTTGTGTACCACTAGGAGAAGTCATATTGAATAAGATGCTACCCATACAACAACAGGCAACAAACTGATAAGGAGCGAGCTGAACGCTCTGCTTTTATACTCGCGGAATGCATTGGAATGTAGGAAAACCGGTCTTTTACAATACATTTTTAACAATTCCAGTTAAAGGTGTGTATGTTACGATTTTATCATGTAGAATTAAACAGTATGCAGTTGTATTAGCCGATATAGGCGCGTTGAATTCCATTTTTATTTTTATATCTACACTTGATGATTTTACCGATTCATTTTGTTTAGAACAATCGATTACAACTATAGGGTAACCATCTAAGTATTTTTCTGGTGATAGTAAAGGTGCATTCGTTTTACCATAATATGAACTTTGGAATCTTGCATACATATCGTACAATATGCTGTACTTTTTATTAGCGAATGACACATTTAAATTATCGTATGGAAAAAATTGTGAATTTAAATAAACTTTAATATTTTTCAAGTTGCAATGATCAAATTGGCCTGCATGTTTGGTGATGGTGTCTCTTCTGCCTGTTTGTAAACCAAATATAATATACCTGGCTCGTTCCACATAATTAGATGTTTTAACTGTCCAAGTGTGTCGATCCGTAGTTGGCAAGCTGGGATGTTCATGAAATTCCCAACTTCTAAAAGGAATTACAATATCACGATCAGCCTTTAACTTTCTTAATAGTAGCATTCTATGCTCGTCAGCTAATTTTACATGTGGAACTCTCCATACAATTTTGTCTAATGTTAATTTCCATTCTAAAGTTGCATCTGTTGTACCGTCTGGAGCTTTAATAATATCTTTATCGTTTGAAGATCTCAACAAAACTAATTCTTGTTTAACGTTTAATATTATTTTCCTATAATCTTCAGCAAAACCAAGCAACAAACGTAACGGAATATGAAAATCAAAATTTCCATTTGTATCTGGAGTGATTGTGTCTTTTGCAGGTAAAACCCATCCTGCAGGTTGTATTAAATTGGTTTCATTAGGTGATATAGATGTTAATCCCTTTAAAGTTGTTGCAATACCTACTTTTTTAGTAGAATCAACTGTTACACCTGATATTTCATATCTAATTTCATCAAACAGGAAAGCCATGGGATTATTTATAAATGGAACTGTTGTACCAGTAGTAGTACCGTCCTTTTTAGTAACTTTTCCTTCAATATACAAGTAACTTTCACATGGTAGTGTGTAAATGTCTTGATTTTGTATGGGAATACGAATTTCATCGTTATTGTTTAATTTTGATGAAGTGTAAGGGTTGTGGGTGTGATATTCTTTTTCCCATAGGGTTTCGTCGAATGTTGGACCCTGAGCTATATCCAGTATATCCATTATCGGTTACTTTTAATCCAATTCTCTCTAAGAAACGAATGTTCTCGCGTGTTAACTCCTCCACAGCTGAAGAGCTACTAATGCGGATTCCCGTAGGTTGTTCGCTTTTAAATGTTAAACCCATGATTTTGTATTAAAGTGTTGATTTTAAATGTAATCTAACCGTAATAGGCTCTTCTCGGAAATCTATCAAGTTACCGTCTTGATCCAATACGTTCAACACGATGTCTGAAATGAAAGTGGTGTTCAAAGGTAGATATACCAGGTTTTGCGGCTTTTCAACAATTTTAAATCCAGGTGGTACACTGGGGTAAAAAGTATGTATTATATGAGTATTTGCTCCATCTCTGTAAGCTCCTTGTATAATGTTACAAGTTATGTCTATACTATTGACTTTTAATATTGTTACAGTTTGTTTACCGGAATGTGTTTTATTTGGTTCTAAAATTGCTCCATCTTTGGGAAATCCTAATAAATCACCAATTGAGTTTGGCTTAGTGAAATCTATATAATATTTTGAAGTAAGCTCAGCTTTCATTGTATTATTATTACCTTTTAGCGATATATTGTCTTTTCCCATTTTATTTTGCAAAAATTCATTAATATGATCAATTTCATAAGAACCTGTGGGTAAACTGCACTCTTCTAAGTCTGTTAACTTACCACTGGCATCTTTTCCTTTATAATAATGCAATAAGTTATTTTTACCTTCCGTAACATTGGGAATAGAGTTGTAAGTTGTAAAATCCAACAGTGCTGCCTCCCAAAATCTTCCTTTTTGCAAGCGTAACGCTGGAAAAAGGATACTTCGTAAAGTGGACGATTTTCCTGTTAATGATACCGTATAGGAAGACATCTCAATAGTGACTGATACTTTTAGCTAGGAATTCCAAACATAAATGGCCGCATATTGAAGTATTATCAGGTTGTTCTCTTTTATAGTTGTAATATATGTTTTTAGCAGATTTAAAGTAATGTTCAAGTTCTTTAGGTGGTGGCAAATTTCCAAAACTATCAAAATAATATACATTACTATTTAGTTTCTTATAACACACCCAATGGGTGCCGGACCCTTCAGTATTATCCAAATTTACGATTCCAGTCTCATTTTTCCATATTTTCTTTGGTAAACTGTCTTTCATAAATACTCCGCGGAAAAATGGTATTTTTAAACAGGAAATATATTTAAATAATTCAACATTAGTCAACGCTTTATGTGGTATAACCAATTGATTTCTTTTATTTAATATGCACGATACGGTCTTAGGTATAGACCAGCCCCGTTTTTTACCATTGACCATATTGTCGGTTTTTTATTATTTTTCCTCGGAGAACGTCTTTTTAGTCTAATATTACCACCATGTTTTCTCTTGGTTGATCCTTTTTTATTCTTACCCCTCCTTTTTCCACCTCCTACCGCTGTTTTAGCCTTCATACCTGCTGTTACCGCTAAAGCTGCTGCTTTTTCCGCAATACTAGCGTCACTAGACTTTACTCGTTGCCAAGCTATATTCGCTAGCTTTTTATCAGCGATTGACCTATTTTTTGAATCGGTAAACGTGGAATATGCGATATCGTGTTCTTTACAAGCCTGATCTAACTTATTTATGCCTGGATCACCTCTTTCCAGTCGTTTTTTCAATTTAGTTCCTGGTCCGCAATACTGATAACCTCCCGGTATGTGAAATTCGTATGGTAAAGCGTCTATTGCTCTGTTTACGATAGATCCTACTGGAATACGATTTAAAGCTTTACTTAACAGAGAAACCGCTGTGGACGTGATACCGCCTCCTTTCCGTATAGTGTCTCGATATGGACTGGTGTAATGAAACGCCATGATTGTCTTTTATATTTGAAAAGCGTAACCCATGTGTTACCTCTATGACAGGTTGCACATAAATGATGTAATATATGGTGTTATTTAGTTAAATATCAAAAGTACCCCAATCTGATGATCTAAACTTTTGTGTGTTATGATTAAAAAAATATTTATAAAGAATTTCTTGTTTAATCCATGTATTTCTCATTTTTTCGTCAATAGGTTTATGTTGTCCTGCTACAATATAATTATGCATATCAAATAATAAATTACCTATTACTTTAACAAGAAAATTAACAGTTACAGCGTTATTGGCATAATCAGGGTCTGCAACATTTGTTAATCGTTTGTTATCACAATTCCACCATTTTTTTCCAGTTGGCTCTAATTGTATTATCTGTTCATAAGTAACAGCATCACCAGGCTTTTCACCAATACCTAAATTTGTCAATAACTTTCCTTTACCATCCCAAACATAATTGTTTTCTTCAAGTAAAGTAAACTTTTTATTTCCTTGTACAAATACATCTCCTTGACGTGTTACTACTTGGTTTTGTTTCACAAAACCGGAGGTTTCTTGTTTTAAAGTTTCCTTCATTTGACCCACCGTTGCACCATCTGATGGTGCAAAACCATCTTTTACATTCGCTAAACAATTACCAAGACAGTCAATAACTCCTACATCACGTGTAATACAATGATCTTTGATGTATTTTAAATTTACAGCATCATTTTCATTTTTTGGATAACCTATATCGTTAATAACAAATTTATAAAAAGAAAACCCATCTTTTGTCTTTTCAGGTATTATAGAATGTAAATAGCGTCTATTTATGCTGTCTTTTTCATCTACAGGGTCTGCTACGTTGGATATACGCCGATTTTCAGCATTATACGTTTTTCCATTAAATTTTAACGTATTCTTTAATTCCGATGATAAATAACCTCTGTTTATTGCATCAGCGTTTTGATTTGGCTTACCAACGTTGGAAATTCTATGATTACCCGCGTTATATGTGTTTTTATCTAATTTCAGTGTTGGTACTATCTCTTTTTTTAATACTTTTAAATTTATTGCATCATTTTCATCTGTGGGATCATTAATGTTTTTTAACCGTTTATTACTAATATCATAATCTCCATCAGGTGTTTGTGGTAATCCAACACCTCTTTTTAAAGTATTAAAGTAATATAATCCATCTGATGAATACCGTCCGAACTTGTCAACACTCATGGTGCAACTGAATAACATTCTAGAGTGTAACCCATTTTTATAATATTAGTCCCGATTTCTAACCCATATCAGTTTTTATACAAATTCTTAGTCTTCATCAGTTACATTTGCATCATTCCCGGGACATTTAAAATATTTTAAATCTGCACTAATTAATGATCTGTCTGCTTCATTTCTAAATACATGATTTTTATGAATAAATTCCTCACCAGACAATTTTCTAAATCCGCTAAATGAATTTGGATCTGCAATTAATATATTTTGATAATCATTTACATCCATTAATTTAAATCTTTTGGTATTATAAATAAACTCTTGATTTGCACTATCATATTGTAATGTTTGTCCTACAGTTGCAGCATCCTTTGGATCTGTTCCTTGTGCCAAATTACCTATTTTCTTATTTTTCGCATTGAAAGTACTACCTTTTGGTTTGTCTAATATTAAAGATTGTTTTACTACAACACAATCGTAATCATCGATACCTGGAAATATGTCAATTATTCTTCTATTTGTACCCAACCAACTTCTATGATAATTGTTTGGATTAGTATGTAAAACTTGTGATAAAATCGGAACATCATGAGCATCTGTAGCTAATTGCGCATTTGATAATTTCATGTCTTTGCAATCCCAAACATTATTTTTTTGTTCAAGTAAAATAAACTTTTCATTTCCTTGTACAAACACATCACCCGACCGTGATACTACTTTATCCTGTTTTACAAATCCAGATGTTTCTTGCTTTAAAGTTTCCTTCATTTGACCCACTGTTGCACCATCTGATGGTGCCGAACCATCTTTAACATTCGCTAAACAATTACCTAGACAATCAATAACTCCTACATCACGTGTAATACAATGATCTTTTATATATTTTAAATTTACAGCATCATTTTCATTTTTCGGATAACCTATATCGTTAATAACAAATTTATAAAAAGAAAAACCATCTTTTGTCTTTTCAGGTATTAATGAATGTAAATAGCGTCTATTTACGCTGTCTTTTGCATCTTTAGGGTCATCTACGTTGGATATACGTTTATTTTCAGCAGTATACGTTTTTCCATTGAATTTTAACGTATTTTTTAATTCTGATGATAAATAACCTTTGTTTATTGCATCAGCGTTTTGATTTGGCTTACCAACATTGACAATTCTATGATTACCTGCGTCATATGTGTTTTTCTGTAGTCTTAATGTTGGTGATATCTTTTCTTTTAATACTTTTAAATTTATTGCATCGTTTTCATCTGTGGGATCTTTTATGTTTTTTAACCTTTTATTAGTTATATCATAATCCCCATCAGGTGTTTGTGGTAAACCAGCTCCTCTTTTTAAATTATTTGCGTAATATAACCCATCCGAGGAGTAACGTCCGAACTTGTCGACACTCATGGTGCAACTGAATAGTAATCTAGTGAGTAACGCATTTTTTATGAGATTACCCCACGGTTTCGGAGTTCATCCACTAAAGCCACCCATTCGTTTTCCAATCCAGTATGACCCGCTTCTTTAGCTTCATGTATTAGTTTCATTCTATCCACCAATTTATTGATATTATTGTAATAAATCACATTTGTGTTATATAGTTTCTTCATTAAACCTGTACCCGTAACAGACTTACTTCTTTTTCTTCTTTCCTGAGCACTTACATCTAAAGTGGATGCCATAAATCTTCGTTTTACAGGTTTTCTTTGTGTTAACGGCATTGTTTGTCTTCTAGTTGGTATTAACTTGGATACAAATTCTCTATATTTTAAAGACTTAGATCTAAATGGAAGTTGGTCAGGTAAATACATTCTCCTATATGCATTTGTCTGTTCCAAAATATTTTTATATGCTTCCATGTCTTTTTCTTTCACTAACGATACTGAAGGCTTATTTTCAAATAATAATTCAAATAATCCTTTTGTACCCTTATACCTTTGATCACCAATGACAATATTATCATGTTCGTCAACGTTTAACGGGCTATTACCTATCATTAAACCATCTTCTGTTAATCTCGCTCCATAACTATGGTAATTCTTATTAGGAATTGTTCCGAGTAACATTTTTACCATGTATTTCCTTCCTAAAGGTCCTTTGTTATGAATGTTTTCACCCAACAAGCTTATGTTTGACGGACCTTCCCTTGCTTCTTCTTCTTTTTCCTCTTCACTAGCAGTTGATACATCTTCATGTCCTCTTTTAGCTTTTACTTCATATAATTCTCTTATACCACTATAGTCTGGTGATTCTAGCTCTCTTTCAGGTTCTCCACCGGTAAAACCACTATATGTAGAGGATTCCAGGTCTTCATCACTAAAATCTTCTGATTTTACATTTTCTCTTTCAAACTTTGTAATAGGTGCAATTGCATCTCCTTCCAAAACGGGTTTAGCAAATTTTTTGTTTAATTGTTTCAAGGGTTCAGTAATAGGTTTAAAAGTAGATTCAAGAAATTTCTCCCTTTCGCTAATACCTAATTTTAATGCTCTGTTTTTATCTCGAATAGAATCACTAAGTGATTTTATTTCCTTTATTAACTTTTCTTGGTTAACCATGTTTGTAGCAAGACGTGTTGTACAACAATGAATGTTTTACATCATGATCAGTGTATTAGTATAAATTTATCAAATCCTATCCTGTATCGACCATTGTTTAGCGGTTGTTCCTTCATAATTGTTAAAAACCCATACTTTTCAGCCCAAGCCTTTCCACACAACTCTTTAAATCGTTCAAATGGCATATCCGCACTTACATGGTCATAATATATGTGTTTTAGGTTGGTTTCATCCTGTTTAAATACAATTAACATGTTTGCATTGTCTCTAATGAGCTGTTTCGGTATTTTGCTGTAAGTTTGACCAATATAAATGCTATCTATGTTGTTATGTCGACCCATGGCGAAGTAATTTCTTATTGTATTTTGATTTTCACAAGATACATCGTCAAATATGAATACTGAGAATGGTTTAGCCTCTTGCGGTTGCATGACACTCTCGCTCGCGTTGAATTTAAAATATTTAACTTCAGGCACATTATTGAGTATTTGTTCCAATAACTGATATTTTGGTTGTTGTAGTGACTTTGAAAATACATATAAATTATTAAAACGTAATCCTTTAGGATTTGTAATCAAATTGAATACTACATTTGTTTTTCCACAATTGGAAGGACCGGTAACCAGACAACGCACCGTGTTTGGTAACAAAACACCGTGTTTTCCAGTATTGAATTGAGAACCATCCACTGTGAGTTCATCTATATTATTAATAGTAAAATTGTCTTTTTGCGGTATTATCTCCATCCTTTGTAATGGTTCAACCCAAAATGATGCTCTATCATTATATTAGATCCTTTTTAGGTATCCAAGAATCTTCCGTCTTATTAAATCCTAACCATCGTACTTTAACCTTATCCTTTTTTCGTTGCAACACCTTTTCAACTAAATATACATCACCTACTGTTGATTTTAACATTTCATGTCCATAAAACCCTCCTTCCAGCAATTGTCCTTTATTATCTTTTAAAATGTAAGTTTCTGGTATTGTAGGTTGCACCTTAAATACAGTAAATACCTCATTTGTCCAGTTTGGAAGATTTCTTTTACTGAATACACCTTTGTATTTGCTTATTCGCACTTTATCACCAACATTAAACCTTTTAGGCTTTAGTTTTTCAACTCTTGGTTTAGTATTCATTTTTATACGTTTTAATACAAGTTTTTCATTTTTATTAGTCACCTGGCTTGGTTTCATACCGATAGTTCTATGAAACTTGTTATTGTAATCGCTTATAAGTTTTGGTAACATATCAATCCATACGTGCGATCCTCTGTTAGAAAACATCTTATACATCGCACCTTTTAAAGTTCTGTTGAATCTTTCAATTATTGATGCTTTTACCTCTGAATTGGTTGAGTAATGGTTAATGTTGTTTTTTTTTCATTAAATTTGCAAATTCCTTATTAAAATATTCTTTTCCATCATCAGTTTGTAAATGTTTTATAGTATGTTTGTCTCTTTGTATAGCTGTTTCCATTGCTTTTGTAACACTTTTGCCACTTTTATCTTTTAGTGGTAAAGCATCTGCCATTTTTGAAAAACAATTAATAATAGTCAATATGTATTTAAATCCTCTATTTTGTTTACTATAAGGAATCATTTCGATTAAATCCGCTTGATATAAATCATTTATTCCTTTTATCACTGTATTTCTTCGTGGAAACTTTCTTCTTGCAGGTTTATGAAGCTCGTTGACAATTTCTTGCTTCGAGTTCTTCAAATTGCAGGTTTGAATGTTTCATGTATCACATGTATAATCACAATGAATGTTGTCTTAAATATTCACATCATTTATATAGGTCAAGGTCATCCAAACTTGTGTAAAAAAATGGGGAACACGGCGTTGGACTTGCCGTGTTCCCCATTTTTTTACGGAAGGAGAAAGGAATAAGGTCGAAGTTGTAGAAGGACGAAGAATAGGTTACTAGTTGATAGGGTTTAGAGAGTAGTGGCCGAAAGGAAGAGTATGAATCTTATCCGGCATAATATGCCTTTTATCATCTTGAGCTGATAGTGCTCTTTTAACTTCAGTGACACTGTAGACCTCATGTTTAAAGCTTCTGATAGTGTTGAACGTTGCAGACATTGTAGAATCTTCAAACAAGCAGGTCTTGTAATGGTCAAATGTCACACGTTTCTTCAAGTACGATGTTTTGACTCCTTTAGCTTTCTTCACTGTCGGTATGTCGTTTTCCATATACATCTTGAAGGAATATAATTTGGACATCAGCGCAACTATTTCCTCCAAAGGTATTCCATTTGCTTCATCTTTAAATTTTCCAATTACTTTTTTATTCTTTTCATTGTAATTCGGATGGTTCTTCGGATAGTCAGAGAAGTCAAAGTCGTCTTTGTATGGGAAACTCCTTAGATCTTCATACATGTCCAAAGTCTTTATCCAGTAGATAAACGCGTCGGTATCCATGTATGCAACTCCAATGTTGTCTCTTCCATAGTGTTTAACCATTTTGTTGTAATGGAAATCATACATCAGAGTTTTACTTATATCCAAAATCGACATTCCAATGTATAACGGACGATCCATCACTATTGTTGTTTTATTCATACTGACAGCAACTAGATTTTCGTTTATAATCATTGATGTTCCGAAATTTGGTTTTTGCACTAATTTTTCCAATTTCCTAGGATCACTTACTAATTTTACAATTTTGTGTTTTCTCTTGTTCTCCAAGGTCTTCCCAAAGATGGCGTTGTTCATTAATTTGTAGAAGTCCTTTTCAAATGCTGTTGTCGCTGCAGCTCTTCTTGTAGTGTTGGAATCGATATATGGTTTCAACCAACAAGACTGGGTGAATTCAATTGCTCTGTGAATTTTCACTATACGTAGGCCCAATTCAAGTGCTTGTTGAACTACCCAGTAGTGTGCCACATATCGACTCTTATTCTCCAAGGTCATCATCAGCTTGGGCCATCTTCCTGTCGGTGAAACTTCAGTCTTGGCTAGGAGAGGCAGGTCGTAATGATGGTCGTGAAGGTGTTCTGGATATTCAAAATCACAGTCCAAAATATAGCCTGTTTAGCCATCTTTTGGAATCCGTGATATGTCACCAATGGTGGTCGGGTCAATCCACTTGAAGTCTGCGTAGGGAAGTGGATTTGACATCGCCCAACCATAGAGGTTGTTCGCATCAAAATATCCAAGGTAGAGTGATGGTTGTTGCTCGTCGAAGTTGGGGATATACTTGTTGTTGGCCTTAACATGTCTTGTCACAGCTTGAGTCAAACCACCTCGTAGACCTGATTCGATCATGAGGACCATATCGATGTCTGTGAGAAGCTCCAATCGGCAGTTAGTTGACTTGAGCATAGCTTGCCATGCTAATCCAGGGGATGTATACGAGTGTAAAGGATCCAATCCGTATGCTGAGAAACAGGTGTTCCGAAATTCTTCCATCACATCGCACAGCAGAGTTACATCCAATTTTATATAAAAATCAGAATATTCCCCTAAAGTTTGAATGTTTAGTTGGTTCCAAACATTACACGCATGATTGTAGTCTTCAACGGAGATTTCACTTTCATTTAATTTGCTATTGAAGGCTTCAATCGGTGGTAGACTGGTTTCTTCAAACTTTTCTGTGGAAGTTATATAATCATAGGGGAAAACTCCTTTTCGTAATACTAAGTCCAATTTATCTTCAGGTACAATTTTGCTGGTTTCTTTTAGATCTTCTCTTCTTAGGTTCTCAGACAATTTGCTCAAACTAGATGACATAAATCTATAAGAGTCTACGAAGCGAAGTTTAATTTTACCAACTGTTTTTGAAAAACTGATGTACTTCTCCAATGTTTCAGCTAATACTTCGATTTTTCCATCATCTCGTCCTAACTCTGGGATAATGAAGTGGGAGTCATAGCCGCTAAGATTGTGTAACACGACAGGAATAAATTGAGGCAGTTTGTAATTTATATTGCATGAATTACAAGCAGGTCCTCTGTATAACCCTGTGAGGTGATCATGATCTCTTACTTTTTGATTTTCTTCACTGAAGCTCTTCTTGCATAGATAACATCTTGTTGCCGAAATGTATTCTTCTTGTTGATTTTGGTTCAAAGGTTTCATGGGTAAAACATTACCGTATAAGCGTTCCGCCTTTTCAGCAATGTTATACAACTGGTCTACAAAATACTTCTCAGCTCCTTCCCCACGGTAGAGTATCGGAGTGGATGTTAAGCCGTAGTCTTGCAATTGTTCTTCAGGTAAAGTAGATTTCACCAATAAGCAAAAACTGTTAGGTTGATGCAATTGATATTTGATTCTTCTAGTTACTTCACCATCCGAAAGTTCCTGCGGCACTAACGTGGATTCAAAGTCAGCGTAGATAACTAGTGGAATCCGGTATTGGTGAACTGTTTTATTGAACTGGACAAATGCTCTAGATGGTGGTGGCAGACTAATCTTCACTTCATAGTTGTCATTACAAAGCCGCTGGTGTTCCGACAACCACTCCGATCCTCCACGTCTCAAGTCTTTATTTGTGAAACAAAAGCATCTCTTACACACTGTTACTCTAATTTTCTTTTTAGTCACTTGTCGTCCAACCAAAGTTTCAAAGTTCTTGATGTAAACATAATGTGATATTTCACCTTTGGTCAATAGCAGCAAATCTGTATGATTTTGACGTTCAGTCTTTGTAACTCGTAACGGGTATACGTTATTTGATTCGTCTAAACCAAACACATTAACTGAAACTCCTGGGTTTTTTCTTTCAAATTTAGCAACATCATTAAGACTAACAGGATACGACATACCTTGGAAGTTATAGCGGTGTTGAACAGCTTCGTATGCTATGCTAGGTCTACAGGAATGGTCTTCCACATATTTTGCTAACATTGCATACCGGAAACATTCATTATCCTCATTTTTCACATTGATACATGATCTTGTATCTCGGATCACCTTTGGTAGAGGGATAAAGCTGCTTCCTCTCATACCATATCCATGCTTGTGAACCCTCACATCCATACCTTCAATTGATGATAGCGTCCAGCCGGATCCTCTTCCTTCATGTTCTTGAAGTTTCACTAGCAGTTCAACCAAACATTCTTCTAAAATTTCGTTGATATCAGATGTGGTTGTAAGGGTTCGGTTTTTAGCAATGAATGCTCTCGGTGAATTTTCACCATCGGTATTAGTAAACATAGCCTCCAACACCAATCCAAATTTAATAAAGTTCAATCTTGCCAATTCTTCCGTCAATGTTTTTACAACTAGTTTTTTAGCTTGAGTTATAAAATTTTCCAATTCTAATTGCACATTATTAATTTTGAAATGAATTACAACTGGTCCTGGCAAGGCTGTAGTGCGCAGTTGTCTTATATCTTCCATATCCTCTTCTTGGGTACGCAGTTGTCTTACATCTTCCACTTCTTCCGTATCTTCTTCTTCCATTTTCTCTTCTTGAATAAATCCTCCAGCTGTAGATGGTCCAGCTCCGGCAAATTGAATAACACTTGGTCTTCTTCTTTGCATTAACTGTAAATAGCTAGCCCAGTCCTTCTGCTTATGGGGTTTTTCC
Organism: Neoaliturus tenellus; assembly: GCA_030545055.2. Taxonomy (NCBI): domain Eukaryota; kingdom Metazoa; phylum Arthropoda; class Insecta; order Hemiptera; family Cicadellidae; genus Neoaliturus; species Neoaliturus tenellus. The sequence goes on along the minus strand of CM061534.1, from coordinate 15,305,984 downwards.
AAAAACCGATCAATCGCATCCAAGTCTTCTTCACTTACTACAATCTCTTCTTTTCTGTCCTCTTCACGATGCAATTCTCGGTGTAACTGTAGATAGCTATCACAGTCGTCCATCTGCTTCTGGCAGTTTTCCAATAACCGATCAAACGCATCCAAGTCTTCTTCACTTACAACAATCTCTTCTTTTCTGTTATCTTCATGATGCAATTCTCGGTGTAAAACAAAGATATCTTCATCTTGGAAAAACTCACCACAAATATCGCAAAGAGCCATTTTTTTTACAGTTTGGCTTTGAGTGTGCACTCGGTGAATGTCCACGCAATAATGAGCAGCGCGCTCAACCGGGTCCCTTTATACCCGAGGTTGAAGGGTGGGGGAAGGTGACGTCATATACATCCAGTTTATCAATCATGTAGCAGATTTGGCTTTTAAACACCCATTTTCAATTTATTCTTCAACAGGTTTGATAAACCAATAATCTTTGGTCTAAATCCACTACTTTGTACAAATTTTTTGTTTGGGCACTTCTCGTCCGGAGCAAAAAACTTTTTGGTCAAGGTCAAAATTTTTTCTCAAAAAAAAGTTCCGGGGGAAGGGGGGGGGGGTTATTACTGTATTTAGGTCAAGGTCACGAAAAAACTTTAAAAAAATTAAGCCCCACCTGGGGCACTTGGGTTGTCATCGCTGTAGCCTCCGAAGAGACCCAACTATGACAACAGGCAACATCCAATGTCGTCTAACCTTCACCACGCAAGACTTAAGCATTTACTGCATTGCTAACAAATAACTTTTCCAATAGCTAACAAAAGGTCATTTACATAATTTTGAAAGAGGTTGAGGACAGCCCTAGTGGCTTATGTCCCCGGTCCGAGTGCAGAGGCCATCGGCTCATTACCCCCGTATAAGCGTACAAACGGACCAACTCCAATTTCTCAGCCGCATTGAAGCATGCATGAGTGGAGCCTAACAATTAATTATAAAAAGTGGTTTTACACGGGGGCCTACTCCCGTTCCCTATCTTTAATATTTAATATTTAAGTTCAGCAATGCAGTAAATTTATATAAGTTCTTACTAGGTCAAGGCCATACGAACATTAAAAAATTTCGGCCCCCGTACATCCATGGCGAACCACGAATGTTCGGGGGCCTTGGGGACAAAAAAACACAAATAGCTAACAAAGTTTCATTTACATAATTTTGAGTTTCCGGAAGGGAAACTAACTGAGGACACCCTAGTGGCTTACGTCCTCGGTCCGAGTGCAGAGGCCATCGGCTCATTACCCCCATATAGGCGTACAAACGGACCAACTCCTATTTCTCAGCCGCATTGAAGCATGCATGAGAGTTCTCAGCCGCATTGAAGCATGCATGAGATGAGCCTAACAATTATACAAAAGTAACTTTACACGGGGGGCCTACTCCCGTTCCCTGTCTTTACGATTTACTTTGAGCATTGCAAAAGCTCAAGGGGGAAATGCTACAACAAGCGTATACACTTTAGAAAAATATAACACACTTACAACACACAATTGAGCTCAACGTAGTCAATGCTGGAACAAGCACATACACATTAAACACATATGACAAACAAGACACAAAGGATAAAAGACACACACACACAGGAGACATAGGGTACAAGTAAAACACTCTAATATAGAACAATTCGCAATACCCAAACGCAAGCGCAATATCTTACAACTAATACAAGTCTTAAAGTTAGAGTAGACTTCGCTAAACACTGAAGGCGCCATTCAATGTTTAGTGATGCCTATGGCGGTCCGTCCCGATCGTTCACGTTCAACGCGCGGGAGCGGACTGCGAGCCGGCTCTGGCTGGGCCCCCTTATATCCCCACCGGGGCTGCCACGCCCAGGATATCAGGGGTGGGGGAGAGGGTGGGGGTGGGGGTGGGGGTGGGGGGCTCGCACTTTTTGTCGGGGGGGGGCTCGCACTTTTTGTCGGGGGGGGGGGGGCTCGCACTTTTTGTCGGGGGGGGGGCTCGCACTTTTTGTCGGGGGGGGGGGGCTCGCACTTTTTGTCGGGGGGGGGGGGCTCGCACTTTTTTTCGGGGGGGGGGTCAGGTAAGTTAAGTGGGTCAAGGTCACCCACAACACTTGTACTCTAAGTGTTGGCTATACCCCCACCACAACTGGGTCCCTAGGCTGCACAACACCGCTTCGCCAGTATGTCTCCGGCTTCCATGCGGTGCGTCTCGCTGTTCTCTAGCTCTCTATATGTAAGTAATTTTACAAGTTCTGAATGTAGGTCACTACACTTTGACTCTGGGACGATATCGACTTGTAGTATTTCAGTGTTTTTGACTCAAGGTCATCACACTTTAACTCTAGCACATCGGTTATCGTACCAGAGGTGCTCAATAACCTAACTTGTAATGTTTAGGGTGGCGTTTGCACGCCACGTTGTATCACCATGAGTGTCCAGTCCGAGTTATAAGTTAAATTAATTTTACTGTAATCTTTTCCATTTCCACTTCGTTTTGCCAAAGTATAAGGTGTCGCTTAATAAAGTGGTATTTCTCTAAAGTTATAGGGGATTGCAGGGATACAATTAGTTTATTTAGGAGACTCTTCGTCTTGGAGTTTAACACGATTTCCACTTTGACTTTGCTTCCTCGGCTATCACAGCCTAAGCTGTACAGAAATGTTTCTTCTAGTGCCAACTCGGGCCAAGAGAACAGTGTGTTCACTGTAGGACAGCTCATGGTGAAGTGATGCGATACTCCAGCGTACCACCTCACCTTCCCCCACCACTGTGACCTTCCTCCACTCCTGCTGTTTCCCCCACCTCTTTTCCCTTGACTCATGCGCTACAAGCAGTCTCTCAGTATTGTGCGGACTTTTGTGAGGAGAAGCCATGTCGCGGGACACTTTAGGTAAGAAACTTAGCCGTGTTAAGGCTTTATTAGTTGCTCACTGTCCACCACTCAAAGTTAAGAGAGTTTCGACTTAAGCTAAGTGGCGCAAACTGTTGCGCGGACACCCTAAGTTTTATACAAAACAGACTAGTGTCAGTTTTACTGATGAGGATTTGTTTAAAATATTGGATGAAATGACTTTTCCTTGCAAAATTCAGTTAGTTAATCCCATTCCTGACAGTTTAGAGTCTTAGTCTCTTGAGCCAATATACCTAGAGTGCACAAGGCCGGACAGTCAGTCGCTCGGTGTCTGTCGTAGGGTGCACATCGCGGTTGCAGTAATGGTTAAAGTAAGGCTTTTGGGCCAGTTCAAGGTCACCCGAGCGGTGTCACATGATGGTTTAGGCAGAGTCACGTTGCAAACTTCAAGTTTCCTCAGCACTTTTGCTGTTTCTCATCGCAAATTCGCTCCAAGTTGTCAAGGTCATGGTAACTGTGACTGAAACTCGGAGCGTAGTGCGAGAAACAGCAAAAGTGCCAAAAAAATTTAGGTTTCAGCGTGACCTTGACCTTTGTGACATCGATGACGTCATCTTGGTGACGTAAGGGGTGATGACGTCATCAGCACGTCATTTCTGTGACGTCATGGGTGTGACGTCAAGGAAGTGACGTCATTGGTGATGACGTCATCGATGATGCAATCGATGACGTCATCGATGGGGTCATTGACCTCGATGACGTCATCGATGACGTCATCGCTCGGGTGACCTTGAACTGGCCCAAAAGCCCCCATTCCCCACTACTGACACATATTTATTTTCGTGTCCGTGTCAATGTACTGTGTTGTGTTTTAATAATTATGACGGAGCCTTCGGGTCAACATCTTCACATTTTTAACCAGCTGATGATGACGCAGTAGCGTCGAAACATGTCCTGATTTGGATACTATTCAATTGAGCTGTCGACGGTTTACAGTAAGTAATAATTCTTATATTACAACCACAGCTCAGGGGCTAAAACCATGGATTTTAACATCATTATAGGTATGAGCTTTTGTAATAATTTTATATTTATGTTATTAATGGTGTCATAGTTCCAATGTGGTGACTAATAAATACTACTAGCATTTTACCATGGGAGCAAACGTTTAATATCTTTATATCTATACTTAGATAATAATCCATAGGAAGCATAGAGCTAACTTACCATCAACATCAGGGGCCCAATTTTTGAATCGAGTGAGTAGTGAGTCACTAGTCACTCGCCAACTCACCTTCTGCCGGACATTGCTATTTTTGAAACCGTTCAGGTGAGAAGTGAGTTGGGACACGGCTGGTGCGTTGACGGACGAGATTTGTTGGTGGAGAAAATTGGTAACATCGCAAAAGTTTGGGTTTTCAATTGAAAAGGCACAAAATCGAACCATAAATTCGTCTGCATGACGGAGCAGAGGGTAAACATAACCTCAATAATAAAGAAACTATTGAATTGTCTTTTTGTTAATTTCAATTTTACTTAATGTTATTGTGCTTAATTGTGGTTTAGAACATAGCGGGAAGAAGTGTTATTATATCTTTTTAATAAATAAATGTAAATCGTGAATATTTCTAGCTTTGCAAAGTTCTTCACAAAGTACCGAGACTAGCATTATTTCTAAAACTGCTTATTTCAATATTGAAATAGAGATAATAGCCAAACTTTAGCCACTTAAATATTTTAAAATTTCTTTTGAATGGTTGTTATTAAATGTCGAGTCCTAGGAAACACTCTGATTGGACTTTTAAAAGTATTTTCACTACACTAAAATGCTTAGAGATAGGTTGAACCTATACCAGCTTCAATGGACTTTACTTTATCAATTTACTAGCTGTTTCCCGTCACGGCTTCGCCCGTGATTGGATTTATTTTTTAGGTAATAAAATCTTTAAAAGAGCAACAAAATCTTCTTCCTTAAGAATGACATTGAAACAACAAAGTAGCCTACTGTGTGTTGAGCTCTGAAGGAATTTTGCAAAACATTTTCTTAATAAGAACCATTGAGCAAACTGTAGTAAACACCTATTAGCAAAACGGAACATAAACGTTAAATTTCAACACCGAAGGATTTACGGTAATTTTGAGGATTTGTGGGGGGAAGCCCCTGGATTAATTTTGAAGTCCTTTGGGGCGGAGCCCTAAAGAACTTCGAAAACTATATTTGCAAAACCGTTTCTAAGTGAGCACCTAAGTTATTTGCAAAACGGAGTATCCACGTTAGATCTTAATCTTTTAGCATAAATCGTAATTTTGAGGTTCTGTGGGGTCGAGAGCCCTAAAGTAAATTTGCTAAATTGTTTCTTAGTAGGCAACTATGAGCAAAGAGGAACGTCCATGTCAACTTTCAACCCCGCGGGCCCAGAGTAATTTTCAAGACTTGTGGGACGGAGCCCTACAGAATTTCAAAATATATATATTTGAAAAACCTTTTCTTATAGTGAGTAACCCACCTATGAGCTAAGAGGAACGTCCATGTCAAATTTCAACCCCGGAGGCCGTAAAATGTTTTTGAAGTCATGTTGGGCAGATCCCTAAAGAACTTCGAAAACTATATTTGCAAAACCGTTTCTTAGTAAGCACCCATGAGCAAAGAGGAATGTCCATGTCAAATTTCAACCCCGCGAAGGCCCTAATGTAATTCTGAAATCCTTTGGGGCAGAGCCCTAAAGTGCTTTAAAAACTATATTTGCAAACCCTTTTCTTAGTGAGTACCCATTAGCAAAGGGAATCCTCCATCATATTTCAATCCCGTGGGCCCTAGAGTAATTTGAAAGTCCAGTGGACCGGAGACCTAAAGGAATTCAAAACTATATTTGCAAAACGTTTCTTAGATAGATAGTACCTATGAGCTAAGAGAATCTTCCTTGTCAAATTTCAACACGTAGGCTATACAGTAATTGTCAGCTTCTTTGAGGTAGAGCCCTAAACAATTTCGAAAACTATAATGGTAAAATAGTTTCTTAGCACCCATGAGCAAAGAGGAACGTCCATGTCAAAAATTTCAACCCTGTGAATGCTCTAAAGTAATTTTGAAATCCAGTGTAGTGGAGCTCTTAAGTGCTTCAAAAACTCTATTTGCAAAATCGTTTGTTAGTACCTATGAACAGTAAAAAAGTATATAGTAATAAAATAAGAAATAAAGTAAACTGCACTTAATACAACCAAAGTACACCACACTAAAAGTAATAGTACATCACTCCAATCTTGACAATGACAAACGTAAATAAGTTAAACATTATATCACACCTGGTTACTCTTATGCTTGTAAGCATTTTCTTGAATGAATCATCATGTGTCAGATATAAACAAACCTAATTTAATTTACAAAATCATATGTTAGAATACAAAAATGTTGCTTCCATAAGAATAAAATGGTAACTTTGAGAACGTCTAGGGCGTAGCCCTTTGTGAATATTAATATGAAAATAGTCAGACTTTCCTATTTTGAGCCTAAAGAATGAGTATACCAAATTTCAGCACTCTATCTAGTCGGGAAGTCGGAGAATTAGTGATGAGTGAGTCAGTGAGTGAGGGCTTTGCCTTTTATAGATAGATAAACGTTTTATAAAGGCTTGAATTAAAAAAAAATCTTTATGTTTAGACTACCTTTATTTAAGACCAATTTACTGAGTCTAGTTCTGTATCCAAAGATAGGTATGGTACTTAAATTCTGGGCTGATACCCTAACTTATTTGGGCCTAAATTAGCCTCCTGTAGGCCCACTACTCTTACTCCTTATCAGCCTAGTAGACATCCTAAGTCTTTTTACTTCCCATATCAGTTCCCCTCTTCCCCCTTTAAAGCAATGTGGTGAATATTTCACTAGTTTAGGTCAACCTCCTATTTTAACTGAATAGAAACACAAACAAAGAACGACAGGAGACCATAGTCACATTGCATGTAGCTGAGTATAAAACTATGGATCATAGTCACAGAGGGTATTTCTGAAGGGTTGATTGACTAGTGTAAGGCTGGCCGCACACCAAAACAGACGTGATACGACAAGACTTTGATAGCGAAGGTAATACCACATGAGTAAATTGCATACCCACACACACACTCGAATTCTCTATTCTATTTTAAAACATGCTATTACCTTCACTCGCAAAATCGTAAGAAGTTTTATCGAGATGTCGTGTCGCGTCCGTTTTGGTGTGCGGCCGGCCTAAGTGAAACTGGGCTGCAGTGGCTTACCACCCTGGATTTTGCCATGTAAAGAGAGATTAGAAACTGTATTTTAGAATTCATCTTTAAATACACTGTTGTGCTCTGCACAGCAGAATTTATTTTATTTTGTTTAATTTGATGGTTAGCAAAGAAAGCCATCCAAGACATGTATTCTCTGAATGTTTTAACTGAAGGCTTTCTTGCCTTAATGTCCAAGTCATCCAGTGAATATTAACTTATTTTTATCCAGAATCCCCGTCTCTTCTGCTAGGTTAAAAAATTCTCTGAGAGATTGCCCTTACACCCTTAACAGGGATATCAGTTGATCATCCTAATAATATTATAAATGTGAATGTCCTGTTGTTTATTGGACTTAACACGAAAACTCAACCAATCATCATGAAACTTTGTACACATATTCTTGGAGGTATAAGAAGTAACATAAAATACTCTTTATTTTAAAAGAATTATTTATTACGAAAGATTAAAAAAATTTTATTAAAAAAAATTATTGATTTTATCTTTTTTAGCGAATTTCCAATAGGGAATAAGCTATTACCGTAGGTCTCATGGTAAGACCTAAGCCCGGGACCATGTTACTTTTTCGTTTTGAGGTGCCCAGAGACCAAAAATAATAGTCATTAAAATTTAAATATATATATATATGTATATATATATGTATGTGTCCCTAGACACGATAACTCTCGTAAAAATGGTCCGATCGACACCAAATTTGGTAGAGATGTGTAATCCTACGTTTATTGGGACGAGTTCGAAAACCAGACATATCGAAATACCGGAAGGGGTAGTTTTGGGGGTTTTGTACCCCAAAAATGGGTTTTTGGCATTTTTTATATGTAAATTTTAAAAATTTTAAATTTTTATTTTGACCATTGGATTTACCTCAAAAAAACACACAATTTAGTATTTTGAAGCTTTGCTCTATCTCCATTGGTTACCGAGATATTACAAAGTCTAAAGACAGTACATTGTCTTTTTTGGCTCCAATGTTAATCTTATGGAGAATAAGGATGTGTTAATATTTCACTTATTAACCAATATTTTTGGATGAAACTTAGTATTTAGCTTCATTTGGTTGAGATTCATCCATTAAAGGTAAAAAATCTTGGTTTTTGTACTTATCATGGCAGCATACCTGCATACTCTTTCCCTATATTTATCTTAAGGAGAATAGACATTTATTTCCCTATTTATGAATACGTGATGAAATTTTGTTTACAAGTTTAGCTGGTTAAAATTAATATTACTAATTTGGAAATTCGCTGAGTACGCAGGTCTGCTGCGACGGGGGTTATTTATTGTTGCTAAGAAACAAATTCAATGAAAATTCTTATTTAACGTATTTAAACAACAACTTAAATATAGGGTGAGCGTGACGGCGAGTGAGCGTAGCGAATGAGCTTAACCTGACCACGAGTAATTCGAGCGAAGAGGCAGGAAAAAGCTAGTACACTTGTAAGCACAAGTCTGGAAACCTGAAGAAAGCGCTCCTAGGGTCCAGACTTCAAAACAGAAAAATATAATATGCGAGTATTGTAGCACTTGAAGCAGCTGACAAACATAACACTGATAGTAACTAAGCTTATCCAGCCTGTACCCAGCAGAGAAAAAGTTCCTAAGAAAACACAGTACGACCTTTTTAAACCACAACACCAGAGACAACCCAACGCTGGATCTACCTCACATAGGCCACTGAACTAAACAGCCTACTTTCGGTAACTCAAAAACTTAGGTATTTCATTACACAGAACTTATTTTTGACAGCAAAATTCGTCTCCATAAAATAATTAAAAAACATATAATGTGAAACGATTTTGCTGTTAGGCTGATCATACCTTATTGTACGGTATATAATACCTTAACAAGTCGAAGATTTTTATATAATAACTTACCTTTTAAAATACACGAATCACAACTAGTTCCTAGACACATCCGACAGCACATCTATCTCCCGGTCATTAACCCTAGAGAGGTCGCACTTTTTGCTCGACACATTTGGTCGCATGGCGTCAAAATGACCGCAAATGTATTTTGGGATATATTGTAGTAAAAGAGTAATCAAATCTTTTTGTAATTAATTTTTATTTACTCAGACATAATATAACATTTACATAGTGAATATTTTATTACTTAGAAAATTAAATTTAGTTATTTCTTCATGTACAAAATTTCATGACACATTTGGTCGCATGGCATCAAAATGACCGCAAATTTTAAATTGGGGGTATATTGCAGTAAATAGTAATCAAATCTTTTTGTAATTAATTTTTATTTACTTAGAAAATGCAACATTTACATAGTTAATATTTAATTACTTAGAAAAATAGAATTTAGTTATTTCTTAATAAACAAAATTTGCACGACACATTTGGTCGCGTGGTGTCAAAACGACCGCGCTCCACAAACAAACTTACGCACAGATCGAATGCTCGCAGCAAACCGATCGATATTTTGCTGATGGGGGTAGGGGAAGGTGGAGGGAGAATACACTGACCGACATCGTGCTGCCTCATCGTACTGCGTAGTAAATTTGAAAAAACGGAATGCCGCGGAACTTTTGACGCCGCGCGACCTCTCTAGGGTTAATGTAAGCCCTACTATTTATTATCTCTGTCAGTTGAATTCAGTAAAAATGAACTCTGTAACTTATATTAAACCATTCCTAAGTCAAACTATGTGTAATTTGAAGGAAAATTATTATCCTGTGCTGTGAATTTAGAGTTAGCGAGAGTTGACTGGGTGTACTGTCTCACAAAAACTGTTTCTCAAGCTAGCTGAGAAAAGAAAAACCAATCCCATATTTATCTTTAGGTATCAACAGCCATTGCCTTCATTTGCAACATTAATAATCAGCCTTGACAACAAATGTTTAGAGAAATTGTTACAAAATTATATGCCCCAATTTCTATAGTTGAACAGTCTTGTAAACTAGCACTGCAACCCTTCCTACATCTTTCTGGCCTGCTCCCTTCTGTCACCCACAATAGAACGCTACTAAACTTAATCCCAAATTCCCCTTACCTTAGTGGACACCAGTGAGGTTGTAAGGTTGCCACACACCCTGACCAATGTGGTCACAGATTTCACTCTAAATCTCTGAGTCCACTTAATGGCTATATTTAAATAAATCTTCCCTTTTATAATTTATAGAAGTTTATAAGAATATATTTGTCAAGGGATCTATTCGTTTAAAACCTTTTTCAGTCTAAAATTATTCAGTATTGTTAAATTAGTGATGGCGATAGTCAATGAAAAAAGATTTAAGCCCTGTTATAACCCTCGCCACGTAACTTGACGAACGAATTTGCACTACTATTCAGTTAAAATTATTGGATAATCAGCTGTTCCATGAAAATTAGCATGCAACGTAAGCTCGATGTTTTTGGAAAAGTACCCCCTCCAACCCCCCTCGTCCATCCCAGCTGTTTTTGGCCATTCGTCAACTTATGTGGCGGGACTTATAGTATTTAGCCCAGATGTAATCAGATAACAAAGGCAAGCCTATGGAAAAACCATTGACTGCACAGTAACGGGAATAGACTTCTCATAGACTAGGTATGTTTGGAATCGATGAACGGTAACACAATCTCTTACAGCATACATCAAATAGGCTACACATGACATAAGATAGTAAAACAGTTCTACCACTCTTCTTAACTCTGCACGTAACATTTTTTAATTGATTATTCTGTTATAATAATATGTGTAATGTGTTTTGTGGTACTCTAAAACCAGCAGGACAATCAAGGATTGCAGCCTCCTGCTCAAATTCCAGTACCAAAAATGTGCATTGGATAAGAAGTCTTTTCACATTAATATATATACTGTAGTTAATGGAAATACCCTATATGACATACTTGTTAATACATTTTAGCATACTAAATTTTCTAATTTAAGATATATACTATCTTAAGTATAGAATGTGATCTTACACAATGAGATCTTCAATTTAAACTTTTGTTTAGTCTTTTACTTCACACAAAAAAGTATACGGCAGTTTAAATTTTATATATTTCTTTAATTTTCATAGAAAAACAAATACACATTATTATCATTCTAATAACAAAAAAATTATCTTCCATTTAATGACTGAGTGATGATGAGGATTCTTCAAACTAATGGGTTCTGTCATCCATCTTCGCTCTTAGATCTCTTCCGTCATCAAGTAGCTGGAAAAAATATCAATGCCGTGACCTTAAGGGAAGACCAGCTCTTTTCTGTAAAGGAAAAAATAAATAATTCTTAAAAAACTTACATCATACTACTAATTTTTTTGTTATTAAATTCTGGACAAATCTGTGGTTTTTGTTTAAAACATTATATGAAATTAATTTTACCATCACCCTAAATAATGCCGTTTCATTGTTTTGCCATTCTGACATAACTCCGTGATTCATGCGACCAATGTCCGTTGTGCTGCTAAAATCCGGGACTCCTAATTTCAGAAGCAGTTAATGGCATCCATGAAATTACTGAAAAAATCTTAATATTAAGTTTACTTGATAAGTAATGAGAAGTCATTTCTTAACCTTAAAATACGACTCAAGGTAGAACGGATGACAGCTGTCTGCTGATTTCACACTCATCATGTTGCCAGCATCTTATCCATAGAGGAAGACACTGATGGCGATATAAATATGCTTTACCAAACAGATAGAATTGATTTACCTTAAAACGAACATGAGCAGATGATTTTGGAATATGATTTGTCAAACTTAAAAATATGTCTCTGATGAAAAGAAAATTCAGTCCAAATTAAAAGTCAACATGTGTTTCCAAAGTCTGTGATTTAATCATAGAATTTGGAAAACTGTATTGTTTCACTGCTTAAGTCCGTGATGCCTTTTTAATAGGCCTAACTTAAATGTTTTCGGCATCTATAAAAACACCAATAAACTTTAAATTAATCATATGATTATTCACTACAAATATAAAATTCTTGTATAGATAGAAAATATTGGAAATTAAAGTTTGTTCCTTTTAAAACTCTATGGTAGTTTGACTACGTTAACAATCTTAAGCTAAACGCCCGTCTCAGAACATGCCAACTTCTAAACATATTTGACTGCCGGTGTAGCAAAAAATATGAATTTTACATTACCTACATTCTTTTTTTTTTTTTTTTTTTTTAGAGACGAGAATTCCAGATTATTTATGCAAAATACAGGTGGTGAGGCTGGTTTTTTTTTGTTTTAGCTAAATAAAATAAAATAGCTAAATAAAAAACATATTTGTGAATGCTAATACAGTAAAACCTTGATAGTTTGACATTTTGTGACTGAAAGAGTGTCGAAGTATCAAAATGTCAAACTATAGGGAGTAGTAAATTTTAACATGGGGCATATAAAAATCATGAGTTGCATTTTGGAAACATTCATTTTTTAAAAATAAACCATAACTTGATTGAACATTAACAGATTAAACATTGAATTAATTCACGACTTTGTTTACATTTTCACCTTTGTCAGACTCCAAAATGGACATTATCGGGCGTTAATGACATGTTAGGTTGTCACGGATCATATCGAACTATAAGGAGTGTCGAACTATCAAGGTTCTACTGTACAACAATTCTTCTGAGAAAGAAGGCTAAAATTTAAGCCTGTAATCTTGGTCAAAGCATGAAAATTTAATCGACTGAAGGTCGAACAGATTACAGTAGCGTTCGAACTGCAGTAATTGTGTGTTTGAGTTCGGACAATTGAGGTTCACTGTTCTAAATTAAAACTTGATAATAAGATCACAAAAAAACACATAGATGACAAATTAGGACATAGAATTTTTAAAGATCGACCATTTATTTCACTAACCAGAGATATAATAATTTGAGAGAAAGTAATAAGTTAATTTGAAAAATAATTTGCTTCAAACTCTTTTATGGAAAGTAAAAGACTTCTTCTTGCTAAACAAATTTAGGTAATTAACCTTCAAAAAGGAGCTTATAACCTACTTGAATAGATCCATCTATACTGTGCTGTAGGCCTAGGCCTATATTTTATGACGATGAAGAGGCTTTGACCCTAACTCTTTGAGTAATTATTAACAAGATTTTTTTTTTTTATCAGAAGACTTACAGTAGGCCTATAAAAAACTTATATATTACGTACCTCTCCTCTGAAGATGGATCATATATCCTATAGAAGATGGTCTTGTGAGGCAGAAGATGGTAGATTTTCACTGAAGGTGCAAACTGATTCATGCTCCAAGGGTCCAATTTCAAATCTAAAAATAAAATATAAAACTGCATAAGTTATGACAACTTGTAATGTGATAAGTTTGGGCCTCTATGAGGCAACAATAAAATTAACAACACTGTATGAAATGCGTGAAGTTTAATTCCAAAAGTTCAAAAGAAACAATAAAGATATTTATCATGAGTTCTGTTATAGCACAACAATTTAAGATGTTTATACACCTTGCATAGATCTTTAGCAACATAGACTATGTAAACAATAATTTTACGGTACAGTACTGAGTCTGAGTCTTACCTTGAATTTTTTCAAGGTCTGTGACATTTGGGCCTGGGCCTATTGCCTGCTCAGGTTTTTAAAAGAAGTTTTGACAAGTTTTAACAAAGTAAAAACAGATTTATAATCATTTTAGAAATTACATTGTGAGAAAAATAATCGGCTTCTAAAACAATATTGTGAAAAAAATGACACGCAGATAAATATGGAAACGGGCCAACATGGACCACAGTTCTTATGGTCAGTTTACTGACGTTAAACTCATCATTGTAGGCTTCAGAGCCTACTAACTTACGACACTAAATAAGAACAAAAATTGTTTCTAGGTTCTAATGTTACATGGTATCAAGTGAGAACCGAAATTCGGTTAGCTTAAGAGCTTGGAACTACACAAGGTAAGAGTTCGGGGCCTACGCACCATGTTATGCACCCAAGATCAGGATCTTACTATGGGCTGTGTTCAACAAGTTAATCCAACAAAATTAGCTAGGCTATAAAAGTAAACCCTACTTTTAATAGTAAATGAAGACCATCAACTCACCTTGTAATTAGATGAATAGAGATTTGGCTTTGGCTATAGCGTTTGAAGACTAGAGATCATGGAATATTCAATCACTGAGTTGCACGAAAACGAAAGGGTATAATGCACTATTAAAAGTAAACAGTCGTTTTTCTCTGTCTTTCTAACAAAATTTTAATTTAATTCTAGGCCTAACTTAGATCACTGTTACTAGCCTATCTCTGCAGCCAAACAAAGTAAAGTTACGGTACTTTTAAGAATAAATTCTACGTAATAATAAATACTTTGAGTAAGAATACAAGCGGTAGATTGATAAAATAATAATATTAAAGCAATTCAAGGGGTTTTAAAGTTAAAAAGTAAAATAAATGACGATAATAACTCAACTTCATCGCGCAGTTTGAATTAGTGATGCGCGATTGCGAGATGGACTATTCGAAACGTTTCGATTGTTTCAACCATTCGAAATGTTATCGAATGCAAGAGTTCGCATTCGAATGGTGCATTCGAAATTGTCTCATCATTTCGGATTGGAAAACAAATAAAACACAGTTACTTTTCAATAATTTTTTCACGAAATAAACCAAACAAAGGAGTTTAAAGATACTAATTTATTTAACTCATATGTAACACCACGTTACTAATTGTTCCATAATTAATTATTCTACTCTGCCAATTGTCTCTGGAAGTAAACATGAACACCTTTGACGTTAAGCAATAGCATAAATTCAAATAACAAGAATACGAATACGATACAAAAAAAAATTGTGACAAAAAAAGTGCGATTGTGATTGTAGCAGGACTATAAAATAACTGGGCGACTGGGCGGTGCTGCTACGCCTCGGCAATTATTTTAACTACGGAAATGGGTTTTAAAAGCAGAGGCAGAATACGAATGAATTTCATTCGAATGATTCATTCGAATGCAAGTTTTAAACTATTCGAACTCAAGTATTTCGAAAACGAAAATCATTCGAAACGCAACTTTTCGAAAACTTCAACATCTCGCAATCGCGCATCACTAGTTTGAATATGGCGGCGATCGTACTACAAAAATGTAAACAAACCGACCCTGAAAAGAAGAAGAAAGTGCACTCACTAGCTATCTCGCCATCAATTTAGGTGGTGAGTGGTTTGGGTGAGTTGATGAGTGGGGAAGTCACCAACTCAACCGTTCAAAAATACCAAACGGGTGAGAAGTGAGTTCCCACTCAACAACTCACGACTCACTCGATTCAAAAATTGGGCCCCAGCTTTTCAAACAATAAAATGCTGATCAAGCAGATGAACAGCTGATGCAACAGATGAACAGCTGATCAAACAGCTGACTCTCAGCATCAGCTGATGCAATGTCGACATGCAGCACCGATGTCGGGGATGTGGACCCGTGGAAAATGAGAGAGTTACTTATTCATGCCAAGAGTGCCGCTACCGCCGCCTCATGTCGCATGTCGGTCGCCTGACAGGGGAGTTGTTATGGGGACGCATGTTAACGGTTCGTACATGAGGCATGAGTGTTTCGCAACTTGGAAGTAAATTTGCTTCCCGGTTGGACACAAAAATCCGGATACGGGATGGTTTTTATTTTTGAGAACTCACATTCCGTGGTTAATAAAAAGCATTAGAGAATGTAGCGTACTGTACTTGAAGCATAGTTGTTTTAGGACACAGGACAGGCACCAAAACTTCAACCTAGGATCGGATATTTTTGGCGGATGAATACTATCTTTCATTCCTCTTTAGAACACCACTCTTCCATTCCCAAAGAGCTTAGATATCATGCCAATGTATCTGTCAATGTTGATGTTATCAAAGATCTTTTTTGCTCTCTTCGTTACTTTGTAATTTACAGGTTTATATATATATATATTTTTTTTTGCGTTGGAGACGAAGATAAAAAAGGATATATAAGATGATAGTGATATTTTTTGTTAAAGCTTTAAATTATGTTTCACTCGTGGTTTGGTTTGGTTTCTGTAACAAGGCTAATACTGAAAACGGACGTTTTACTACAAATTACTTAATCCATAACTAAAAAAATGAGAGTGACACCTATACTCTTTCTGTGTTCCACTCATAAACTTTGTATGTGCAAAACAACACTGTGATTCATAATAATACTGAGAATTTAAATATAGGGCATGACTGGAAATCTAAGATTTATGATTAACTGATGCCTTATCACAAATGGGATGAGATAGTCATAGTTATAAGGATGCTATTTGTAAAATTAAGGAAGTTATGGAGGGTGTTTGGGTTGTTGAGTTTGATTTATATCACGTGAAGCTGTATAAGAATGAACAGCCGCATAGGAGTTCTGTGCCAAAATAAACAACAACAAATCTTCTCCTTCTTACCTCTGTATCACGCGTTTTTACTGCAACATACTTTATTTTTTAAGACAAAAGTATTTGCTAAGATTATTTTATTGTTCTTTTGGATACATGAACAAACATTTATATTTACAAACAAAACATAGGATGTTGATAGTTCCATATCTTAGTTCAGACGAGGGGCTTTCAAAAAAACCCTGAGGGGAGAAGGGTTACTCTTCAATAATGGTACAAGCTTTTCAACTAGAGTTTTACTGTCCAGAGGAAAGTTCTCTTGGACTCTGGCAGCTTGTCAATTACTTAAATTGCCACCGAAAGTTTACACAATGTTATCTGTAATAAATTGGGAAGTATCATTTCAAACTCAAAAGAATAATCTCAATGTTGTTTAGGGTATGTTTTGAGAATATATTAAGTTTGATTAAGATTTTCATAAAAATAAAAGAAAAAACATTAAAAAGATATATAAGAAAAGTAATTTTACCAAGCACTAGACACCTTCTTTTAAAATACATAAAAGGTCAATTTAGGGTTGAAGTTAAAGCCATATTTGTGACAGCAAATACATCCGAAACCGTTCTTTGCAACCGTTCGGATGTTGTAAACAGTTTTGAAACATCTTGAAGGGATTTTCAGCCCGAGGTTCAGCCTCCTTACGACTTCTTTAGTGTAATGGACTTACGCCAACGGCGAAATCGTCTATGGAAAATCTTGACCACACGTTCCAACGCACGAGCGCCGACGGTTTGGCAGGAGGTAGCAATGCGCTTGTGAGCGATTCGTAACGATCACCAACCGTGAATCCGCTCAACAAACTGCTCCCTTTGAATGGAACTTTGAGAGTGTGAGTCACTTAATCAAATAAGTTTACAAGTTAAACCTCAATAATAAGTTTTCAATTTTAAATTAACTTTCTTCAAAATATCCAATAAATTAAAATTTTATTTGGTAAGGCCTTTCATATTCAATGAACCAATATAACCAATGAATATAAAAGGCCTTACCAAATACAATTTTAATTTATTGGATATTTTGAAGAAAGTTAATTTAAAATTAATAACAGTTCCAATAAGAAGAGCTTCTTAAAATGAATAAATAATAAGTGTAAGATATAATAATATTTTGTCTAAATTTGAACGTGGTTTACAAAGGTTTAACTTGTTCGTTCACCAGCTTAATTGTTTATTGACTACCGTAATTTTAGAGAATTTCCCTATAGGGAATGCGCTGTTCTTGGTTTTAGAATTGGTTTACTTCAGTCCATTTACTAAGTACGATTTTAATATTCACTTTTGTAATTTTTGGTAAAAGTAAGCATGATCGTACGATAGTATTCCATGTCCTTTTATGCTGGATTATATGTCAAGTTATACCACTATGAAATATAAATTTTCATAAATTACTTTTTCATCAATATTAAACCTTTCTATTTTTAAATATACACTCGTCTGTTTACACTGCATTTGTTCTTCTTCGACCTAAATGCACCAAAGTCAATTTAACTTCGTCAATTCCAAAAGATAAACAAGTCAAAGGTGAGAGAGTGTTTGCTGTAGTTAAGCTTGATTTATGGGGTATGAAACTACGCCGGGCTACAAAGCTGTAGGGAGAACGTCATGAAGCTGAATAGGAACCCGGCTTATAGATCAAGCTGCTCTCGGTATTTTGAATGCCTTTGAATTTTTCGTTTATAAAATAAAAAAAATTTCTATTTTAGAAGCAACAGAGTTTTGCAAAAGAACAAATATATGGCATAATTGTTACACTTATGGTAATTTGGGAGAAATATCATACTGTTTGTCAACTAGAGTATTAAAATTTGTTAAACTACGATATCAAACTGTCTACATTATGGCAACCAATGTGTGAAATTGAGCATATATGGCGATTCCAAAGTAAATTAAATGATGTTGTGAAACTAAAGATAAGATCATAATAAATAAAATAGCTTATAAAATTTGAAGAAATTTATTTATGAGGTAAAACAATTAAATAATAACTGTTTCAGTCTTACATGCATTTTAAATCCTTTGTATCCTTTATATTACCCAAATCAATCTATTATAATTAGTGTGCCTGATTACTTATACAGTACATTATTGTAATACATCTTTAAAAAAAAATAATGTTTTCACATAAGTTTATATAATGGATCAAACTAAAATAATGTGAGAAAAAGATAAATCAAAAAAGAAAAAATAATGAAAGTTTTATATATACAAAATTAATACAAAACAGTTATATAATATTGTATATTCTGAGATATGTGCACACGTTATCCACTCTGTTAGATAACTTGTGGTGGTTGGCAACCCTGGATCCTGGTCTGTTTATCAGCTGTATCAGCTCATGAAAACAGTTCATAGAGTACAGAAATAGCCACAGACCGCCCGCCACTGCCTACAGCTAGCTGTTCTTAAATTTCACAATTTAACGTAAGCTTTTTGTTGTAACCCTTTCTCTACGCAGAAAGCATTATTAAAAACCTTTGTATAATCTTAATCACTGAAGGGTTTCTTTTAAAACAATAATTTCTAAAATAATCAATTATTTTAATAGAAAACGACGTCTCACCTAACTCCTATCGATGTGAAAAGAATATGTTTTGAATTTAGCAATATGATGGGTATGACCTTTGTAGCGTCTGAATGGGATATAACCACCGCGCAATTTACGCTGCATTCAAAAGGTTGAATAATGGTATTCCCTTTTGGCGGTTCCCCTACCCCTCCCCCCTCCCACCCGCACTACCACCACCCATCCCATCAAACCTGCACCTTTCACCCTTCAATCCTGCGCGTCTGTATGGAATTTCTATGGTAATACAGCAGAATCTCGCTAACTCGAATCGCAATAATTCGAAATCCTCAGTAGAGTATTTGGCATTATTTTAAATCCCTTGGAAAAATGTCTAGGTTGGATGAAAAAAACAACATTATAACCAAATAATTCAGCACATAAGTCGAGTTCCATTTGAATTTCACCCGTACAACTCGAAGTATATCTTGAAACTTTTCTACAGTCCTGTCAGCCGAAGCACCGGTGAGCGGATCTGAACTGGTTCGTGTCTTCCGGTCTAGTTATGGTATAGAATCTGTTTGCTGTTAGTGTAATGTATGTAAGTCAAATATAATAAACCATTACCTCTGTTTCTCGAAATTGTTCTAAAACGAAGAAAATTCATGGTCTCATGGATTTTGAAACGACGTTAAACTTAGGATACTTTCACATTCGCTCCTATTGTACAATTTATATAAATTATTTTTAATCACAGTTGTAGTATACAATACTGTTATTAATCAGACAACCGAAGATATGTTTCGATAAATTAAATACTGCTAAATTAGTCACAAAAAGTCAGTGGTATTCGTATATTTCAGTGGTTGTTGACCGATTAAAACACAAACCCTAGACTCGTACAAAAATATATAAAAAGTTTCAAGAGCGTAAATTATTATAATGTGGGATTTGCCACTGAGGGGTGGATTCTATGTAACGGGTCCCACAACTTAGATTATCAAGGTGAGTGAGAGGTTTAGTTCATTTAGGTGTAAAATGATTTGATTCCTATAGAGGGATTACTTTAATTTTAACTTTAAACAGCTATATAATTTTTTTCATGTTATATTAAGACTTTTTTCAGTCATTACATCAAGAATTTTATCAAGAGGTTAGTTATTCGACCTAAAAACATAATGTAAAATCGTTATGAGGTTTAGTGAATTGTCACATTCATCACATTTACAACATTCAACTCTGGCCTTTTAAACAAAAATATTGCTTAACTTAATACAACCTGGATTATAATGGGATGTTTCTTTTGTGCGCTAATCTGTGACTTAAAAGTTGATGCAATCATTAAAATGTCTCGACATAATAGGGGAAAAATTATAAAGACATGGTTGAAAAAACTTACTAAAGAAAGCTAACGAAATCTAAACCTCTTTATAGAAGTTTGGGTTGCATCTCGCTATGTTTCCAGTTTACACGTTGGGTTATCATACTTATAACTTTCCTACATATTATTTTACATACTTACATATGTCATAAACTTTTCATAAATATTATGATGAATATTACATAGATGATATATGACTCTGAATAGTGTGTGTTCACCATTTAAAGCAGATTTTACTCCTTTAATAATTTTTTTCAATAACCATCAGTTTTTTAATGAAGAAATTCAATTCGAATTAAAATTACAACACAACACGTTGTAATGACAAAAATGTCTCATTATTTTCTATAAAAACATCACTAAAATGGAAAAAAACGAGACACAAAACTACTACCATTAAAACATAAAGCAGCTAATTACAACTTAAATAGAGTTCATTTAGTGAGATAATTAGAAATCAATCGCCCAATGTCGATTTACCGGCGTATTTTCTCATTGCTAGCTGCAAATTATATTTGCTACAGGACTGAACATTTATCACAGCAGTATTTTTTTCTTTCTTTGCGACCGGAATATAAAACCACAAAAACGAACTGTGGCGATTCATACGTCAAAACAACAAAGCCTGAGGTGACGTAGTGTTACCAACTTCACGGAATAGCTCAAAGCAGAACAGTATTTCCGTCCGCCATGAAGGTAAACGTGTGGAAATACAATGTTTGGGAATTTTCGTTTTGTGCAACGATTTTGTACAAGGTTGCTGCTAATTTAAGGGAGATTTTTGTATGGTATATCAAAACTATTAACTTTCATCTAGCCTGTACCTGAAAAAATAAAAGTGTGATTCAATGTATTTTGTAAAGATATATAATAAAGGACAAGTAAATGCTGTTGAAAAAGGAAAACAGTAATCATTTAGACAACTGGAGGTATTTTGTAATGTTAGTTTTTCGTATTGACATTTAAGAGTCTTAAGAGGATCCAGACATTATTATAATATTAAATATAATATAAAAGCTTAAGCATGATTTAAAATCACCTTCTTTTCATACCAAATGCCACAGATACAAACCTTATAAATGGTAACCAATTAAGCTCTATTTACTAATTTCAATGTACCTTAAATGTGCTATCAACACCACAAATATGTTAACTTGAAGTACAAACCCCACTTTAATACCGATTTTTTACTAAAAACACACTTTTAATTCAATTTTTCAATTTAATTTGTCGCCTAGTCCTAAGGTAATTAGGTAGGAGATAATTACAGTGAAATTTTCCCCCCATAACAATAACGTACTAAAAATTTCACATCCATTATCTCAAAAAATTTAAAAGTAAATACTCTATGAAATACCGATTATCACTTAGTTGATTTTACTTTTTCCTTATTTTTATGTAATCTCTGTCATGTTGTAAACTTTATGAAAAAATAAATAAAAAATTATAGTAACAAATCCCATACCGTATTATATAACATTATTTGAAATTAGAGTATAACGCTTTTAGGCATAAAAATCTTTGCTTGATGGAAAACTTTTAAAGGTAATAGAATTGAAATGTTTCTTTATGGTATTGTAATTTGGGAACACTAAACTTTTATGGCCATTATCTCCCAAAACTTAATAGCTAGAGAACAAATTAAATTGTGAAGTTATTGTCTTAAAATTAAAAAAGTACACTAGTACACTAAATTAACCGTCAATCGATAGAAATCAACCATCAGTTTACCATTAATTATACAATTTTATTTTGTGAAAAGGTAAATTTGTAAAATTTTAAAGGGGTGGTCAGGGACACACACGACTATAACACCCTTTCTTTGTTGACGTGTTACGAGAAAAACATATATTAAAATAAAGAATTATAGCACAATTTTTATTGATAAATATTGAGAAACAAGCAAAATATCTTAACAATATCACCGCATAATCTATTTTCTTGTTGTTTTAAAGGAAAGATTAAACAAAAGCTCAGTTGTTTTACCCGCATGATGAATGTGCCCTATGTGAGACTAACCGTTGTGTACGTAGGCCTACCAGGAATTAATGTTACAGGTGAGACTAATTGTTTTACAAAATCCGTTCCGTTTTCGTAGAGGATATTTATGTAACCTTCTACACTCGTATACAGATCACTAAATAAACCTAATGAAATTAACATATTTAATCAATGCTGGTTTTGTTTAAATAATCAACGGAAAATATTCTAAACTTTATCGGAACTAAATAGATCTTTATCTTGTAAAACTCAGTTATAATAGAAAACTTCCAAAGGTTCAAACAGTTTAACTAAAACAAAATATGAGGTTAAAAAGGTAAAAGAAGATTGTATTTTCTGGCACAGTGCTTACTTTTATTTCATCTAGTTTATTATACATTTTGTTACTTCACAATTAAAATAAGAATTAATTTTAAAATTGAAATACTAACGCATAGTTATAACATTTTAGTAATAATATGTATCGTAGTTTTTTTTACCATTTCAACTTGATGAGATAGTTTATACCTTTCCTTTATGGAATAGCAATTTTATGTGTTTTAGATTCTATAAAAACTAGTAAATAGATACATAAATTTTTTTAAATTTTCTTTGCAGTAATTCTGCTTAGTTTTGTAAATTAATTTTCATGTCTTTAATATGACCAACAATGAACAAAAATTTGTATTTCAATATTTTAATCAATGAACAATGTTCCTTTAAAAAGTCAAAAAATTGTTACTTTATTTAAACATATTTGTTGATTAGCTGGCATATTAGAAAATCATGGTTGAATATGTAAGTTATGAAATTCATACAATGGCTGTTAAAATGTAGGTTAAATAAACCTTGGTTGTATTGTCTTATATTGTCTTATATAAGAGTTTACTTCTTAAACCTAAATAGACACCCTACTAATTGATTCATTATTTTGCGAAACAACTTTATAAATTAATACTAATTTATAGCAAAAAGAATAATTCATTATTAAAAATAAATTTAGGGTAACAGAATTAGGGGCGATCCAAATATCGTATATTTTCATTCGTTGATATTTTAATAAAAATATGTACTAATTCTGTATGTTTTTTTTTTAACCATTGTATTATGTGCATTATGAAATAAATTGTTTTATGGGAATAACAAAGGTAAACTGTTAACGACTTTTCTTATATTTTACTTCCCATTATCCCAAAATTTTCACAAATTCGGGCACCGTTTGGTTCACAATTAATTATTACTCTGTGGGGCTCTAATTGTGGAAATACATCCAGGGCGTTACGTAAATATGCTGGAGAAGATGCCGCCTGATCCTTGTCATAACGAAATTAAATACATTTTCATTTATTTATTTTCATGACTTATTAATAATTGACTAAGTGTCTGGTAATACAGTATTTAGTTGTTTGGACCATTTTAATTCTATCAGTTGTTGGTTACCAAACCAACTCAAAGTGTACTGTCTTCAAATTCGATACATTTAGGAGTACAAAAAACCCCCATAGAATATTTTTAACGTTACATAAAATATTCTGGATGTGACGATATTAAAATAATACAGTATTATCAATTGGTTAAATTGGTTAAATTTTATACAAAATAAACGTAAAAGTCGATTACCTTTCTGCTAATCGTACTATTACCGGTTGATTAAATTTTGTAAACGATTTGCTTCATACTTTAAAGCTGACACTGAATAAGAGAGACTATTATACAGTAGTGTCTTACAGTACATAAACTTAGCTCGATGCTTTTACATTTACATAAAGTACTACTGTATTGTCTTAGCTCTCCAAGAAAAGTCAAGAAAAACAATCTAGATAAAACTAATTAAATGGGCACTTTTTTATAATGTGTAATGAATTAAAAAAAAATAAAAAAATATAGTTTTTTTTATTATTGGTAAAGTCATTACTGATTAATCGAGGTGTTGCGCAATAGTTTTTATCCATCAGAATTATTTCATTCATAATTTACTAATATTTATTTATTAATTATATGCTGTAAGCTGTAATTTAAATATATATACTCAGCAGTTTTTCTTTTCTTTAAATCATATAAGAATCAATTTTGTTTATCACATAAGTTTTTCTCTTCTTTAGTCAACTCAGATTATATTCTATTTTTTCAACTAATTATAACATACGAAACAACAATGTTTCCAAGCATTCATGTAACGTAGGCTAATTTAAATTTTTCACTTAGTATTTAAATTCACCTATAAACTTAAAGTTTGTTTTCAATAATAAATCAGCGGGGTTTTTTAGTAAAAAAATGTAAGCCTAAATAAAAATATGTTTAAAATGTACATTTAAAGTATATACATGTTGGAATGAAGTTATAGTGTTTAATATTTCAAGGGAACAAAATAGACACAAAATGAGATAAAACTGTGTATTTAAAAATATATTATTCAAACAATTGTGGCCAATAGAGGAACTTTTTCATATTTTTAAAAATTCGGTACTTTTATTGGAAGATCTTAATTTTCTCAGAAAACAGGACCTGTGTTGGGAATCTAATAACATTTTTGGATTCTGCATAAAATTTTTAATAATAATAACAAGGTAAATCATGAGTTTAACTCAGTTATTTATTTGTAATTTTTGTTGGAAGATGACATTATAATTTTTTGTAAAATTCTTAATCTTCTAAAACATTTAATAAACTGTATCGATTTTGTCATAGAAGGTGTCAAATATTGTTAAAAACTTTGGTATTTTATAGGCTTCAACTCAATAGCCTTTTGAACTCAATCATTATTTATTCATTTATAGAAAATTTCATGGAGAATATAAAAATGTATTTATATTCTTAATTTATTTATTTTGGATAAAATTTTGTTTCATCAATAAAGGTAGCAAATCACTTAAAATTTGGATTAAGCCTGTTTTAATTAGTATAAGTTTGATTATTTCACCTACATTATGATCAAACCTTAATGTGTGATGTATCATTTTGAAGCCTATAAAATACCAAAGTTCTTAACAATATTTGACACCTTCTATGACAAAATCGATACAGTCTATTAAATGTTTTAGATTTTAGAAGATTATGAATTATACAAACAATTATTTTGTCATCTTCCAAAAAGAATTACAAATAAATAACTGAGTTAAACTCATGATTTACCTTGTTGTTATTATTGAAAATTTTATGCAGAATCCAAAAATGTTATTAGATTCTCAAACAAGGTCCAACAAAGGTTTTATGGGAAAATTAAGATTTTCCAATAAAAGTACTGAATTTTGAAAAATATGAAAAATACCTCTATTGGCCACAAATGTTTGCATACAAAAATTTTAAATAAACAGTTTTCTCACATTTTGTGTCTACTTTGTTCCCTTAAAATATTAAACACTAACTTCATTCCTGTATTTCCGAACGATAATTTTCTCAGTGTGTATTCATCCCTTAAAGATTTTTATCGATCAAACTTAAAAAATGACAAATATTTCTCTAAATAATGTTTTTAGTTCTTTCGTTTGGTACCCTATCAAAATTAATGTTCTTCATTACAGGTAATTGGAGTATAGTAATATTCTGTTAGAGCTTTGACAGAAAGAAAAATATTCAAACTATTTTTTTTTTTTTAATATTTACTAACTTATCGTACTGAAATATGATTCCATGTCCAAGTATTAAAATGGACTTTATTTATGATAAAAATTCACGCGTTATTTTATAAGCATACAGTCATTTCAAAGTAGCAATTCATTCTAGCAAATTATGCTGTTCATGGAACGGTAACAACAAAGCTGTTTTATAAAAAATTCGGTGGTAATTTTATAATATACTAGCTGTTTCCCGTCACGGCTTCGCCCGTGACTGAATTTATTTTTCATGTAATAAAATCTTTAAAAGGGCAACAAAATCTTCTTCCTTAAGAATGACATTGAAACAATAAATTACTGTGTGTTGAGCTCTGAAGGAATTTTGCAAAAAAATTTATTAATGAGAACAATTGAGCAAAAAAGACCAACCATGTCAAATTTCAACCCCGGAGGCCCTAAAATGTTTTTAAAGTCTTGTTGGGCAGAGCCCTAAACAACTTCGAAAACTATATTTGCAAAAACGTTTCTTAATAAGCACCCATGAGTAAAGAGGAATTTCGATGTCAAATTTCAACCCCGTGAAGGCCCTAATGTAATTCTGAAATCTAGTGGGGTAGAGCCCTAAAGTGCTTTAAAAACCATATTTGCAAACCCTTTTTTTAGTGAGTATTCATGAGCAAAGGGAATTCTCCATCATATTTCAACCCCGTGGGCCCTAGAGTAATTTGAAAGTCTAGTGGGGTGCAGACCTAAAGGGCTTCAAAACTATATTTGCAAAACGTTTCTTAGATTCGAAAACTATAATGGTAAAACAGCTTCTTAGCGAGCACCCATGAGCAAAGAGGAACGTCCATGTAAAAAATTTCAACCCCGCGAATGCCCTAAAGTAATTTTGAAATCCAGTGTGGCGGAGCCCTTAAGTGCTTCAAGAACTATATTTGCAAAACAGTTTGTTAGTACCTATGAACAGTAAAAAAGTATTTAGTAATAAAATACGAAAAAAAGGAAACTGCAATTAATACAACCAATGTTTACCAGACTAAAAGTAATAGTACATCACTATAATCTTGACAATGTCAAACATAAATAAACATTATATCTCACACCTGGTGACTTCTATGCTTATAAGCATTTTCTTGCATGAATCATCACGTGGCAGATGTAAACAAACCTAATTCAATTTCCATAATCATATGTTAGAATACAAAAATGTTGCTTCCTTAAGAATAACATGGTAACTTTGAGGACGTCTAGGGCGTAGCCCTTTGTGAATATTAATATGAAAATAGTCAGACTTTCCTATTTTGAGCCTAAAGAATGAGTATACAAAATTTCAGCACTCTAGCTAGTCGGGAAGTTGGAGAATTAGTGATGAGTGAGTGAGTGAGTGAGGGCTTTGCCTTTTATAGATATAGATAAATATTAAGCTGATTTTTTATTATTATTAAAAAAACGCTCTAAATTGAAGACTAAGTCAAATATTTTTTATTTCTTCATCAACACACTGCCCTACATAATTATTCAGAACCGTGTTTCACACAGGAGCTCGCCGTACCGGTAGGCTTCACCCGTGTTTAACGTCGCCTACATCAATATCTCCCGCGCGGGGGTGGGCACACCTGTTTTCTCACGTTACCCCCCTCCAAAATTCGTATTTTCTTTCATCCTGCTTCCTAATTAGCATTTAATTCAATTAAAATCGTTCACTTTCGCATCATTGAACGTAATCTCTCCCGAACGCTCCGCCTCCGGAGCGCTAGGGAGCGGCCGGTGCAACAAGGTGTTCCGCAAGGCTGCATCCTCGGACCCTACCTGTTCTCCTGAGTTGGTCGGTTATCCACGGTCTCCGGAGGTTGCACTGTCACTTCACTGTCAGGTCACGTGACGCGGCGGGTGTGTACTGTACCACGTCCTCCCAGCGACTGGCGGGCGGCGTCGGGGCGCCGCTGCGCCTGCGCCACGGCGACCTGTGGCGCCCCGGTGGCGCCGCGGCACGTGGTCCGCAACAGGTCGCCCCCAGCGCCACCTGGTGGAACTCCTCCACACTACACGTCACATCCCTCCTGCGGTCCTTGGAGGAAACACGAATACTGGACTTCATCCGTACGTCCACCTTCGGGGCATGCTGTTCCATTCTGTGTCAAAATATTGTGGTTTTTAAACAATATACGGCAGTAATTTGTTTTTTGAATGTTTAAAATTTTTCGTATGGCTCTTTAATAAAAATAAAAAACATTTTTGCGTCAGCTCTTGTTTTCTAGAATATTAGGTAATAAGCAATATATGGAAAATGCGTAATAATACTAGGAATTTGCAAAAACTTTGCAAATTGATATTGAGTGAAAACGTCTACTTCCTTAAGTACTTTTTGTAATTAGAACTCCAAGGTGGGGGGGGGACGGCCCACAAGGATTCAGAAGAAAATCTTAAATGTAAACATCAGTCAATATATCATATTAAAGCTTATGTGAAGAGTTGTCCGTCGGGCGGCACTGGTGGTTTTCTGAGTGGCAGGAGCGCTTTCGGCGTTTCGCCATTTTCAACTGCAACTGACAGTGTTTGAAGAGGTGTCGGTTTATATAGGGGGAGTAGCGGTTCTGGAGCGTTCCACGGCGGAAGGTTCGGGGAGAGATTCGTGGAATTTGGGGTGGGTACGCGCAGGCATGCGGGGCTGTTGTTTTCCCGACTCTCGCTTCTGTCGGTAGGGTCGATGGAGTGTTTTCCGTTTCTAGAAAGTTTGGCTGGACTAGTGTTGTATTTCTTACTATTTTATGTAATCTTTAAGTATTTGAAATGTAGTGTTTCCCAGACAATCAGTTTGTTGATTAATTATGTTATTTTTCTCCTTTTCTTTGAAAATGTGTAGGTTTTCAAATAAATTGAGCTTTTTTCCTTTGTTCATAATTTCTACTACTTTTAATGTTTCTTCAATTTTACCGTGTTCATGGTTTTCTTCAATTAGATGTAGAGCATAATTAGATTTAGGGTCTTGCTGTTTTAGAGAATAAATGTGCTCTTTGAAACGCTGTCTGAAACTTCTTCCTGTCTGGCCAACGTATACTTTGTTACACGATGAACAGTTTAACTTGTAAACGCCGCTTTTTGAGTATTTGTCGTAATTTTCTAGTTCAGTTGATAATTTTCTTTTTAATGTGTTGTTAGTTCTAAATGCGACGTTAAATCCTTGTTTCCTGAATATTTTTGATATCTGGTAGATTTCAGGCCCAGTGTAAGTGAATGTTATCCATTTTCTTGTATCATCTTTTGTTTTATTTATGTCATTTCTCGGGGTTTTAAGCAATCTGTCTATTTCTTTACGTTTAAAACCATTAGATATAGCAAGTTGGTAAATAGTTTCAATTTCTTTTTTGTACTCTTTATCTTCTAAAGGGATGTTCCGGGCACGGTGAATCATGCTTCGAAAGGCTGCAATTTTATGCTGATATGGGTGGTTTGAATCGTTTCTGATCAGAACATCGCTAGTGGTGGGTTTTCGGTATATGTTAAATTTCAATTTGGGTACTGATTTAATAATTGTTACATCGAGAAAGTTCAATTCGTTATTTTGTTCCTTTTCTACTGTGAATTTAAGTTTTTCGTGTTGGGAATTAAGTTTGTCAAGTATTGTGTTCAGGCTTTTTTCTGGTTCGTTACTTTTTATTATGCATAAACAGTCATCTACATATCTGAACCATGCTATTACATCGTTGTTATCTTTGAGTGAGGGAATGATATTGCTTTCTATGCTTTGAAGGAACGTTTCGCTTAAAATTGATGATAGAGGGGAGCCCATGGCTAGACCATCATTTTGTTGGTAGATTTTGTTATTAAATTGGAAGTAATTTTGTTGTAATATTGTTAAAAGAATGTTTTTTGCTTGTTTTGCTTCTTCTTCGCCAACGGTATTTTTCAGTTTTTCAAATACTAAATTTACTGTGTGATTAATTGGCACATTTGTGTATAGGTTGGTGATGTCAAACGACGCTAATACTGTGTCATTATCTATGTTAATTTCTTTTAAAGTTTTACATAGTTCAATGCTGTTTTTGATGTTATGTTTGTTTTCTAATTCCAGATTCATATAAAGGTATTTCGCCATAAATTTTGCCATGTCGTAGCTTGGTGCGTTTCTGTAATTGACTAGCGGCCTGATGGGAATATTTTCTTTGTGAATTTTAGGTAATGCTCTTAATTTAGGTGCTTGTGGGTTCATTTTTACTAATGGTGACTTAGTATTCTGAAATACAAGTGTTGCATATTTTCTCATTTTCTTAATCTCTTGTTGATATTCAGGTGTTGGGTCACGTTTTAACAATGTGCAATCGTTATTGTTGATAAATTCAAGTGTTTTATTTATGTAATCGTCATGTTCCATGATGACTATAGTATTGCCTTTATCGGCCTTGGTTAATATTAAGTTATCATTTTTCAGCTTGTTTTTAATGCCTTTTGTTACTTTTGCATTTTCGTTGCTCTTACAGTTATTTTTATTCTTCCTTATGATTTTCTGGAGATTGTATATGGCGTCATTCCTAACTGATTCAATGTTATTCTGAGGTATTTCTTGAAGAGCTAATTCAGTTTCTACAATCATATTATTTATAGTCTTGCTGTCGTATCTAATCTCAAAATTGTGTTTAAGACCTTTATTCAGTATTTCCAATTCTCTAGGTTCAATATTCGTCTTGGAGAGGTTTACAACTCTAGGATAGAACTCAACAATATTGGCTGTTTTTTTGTTCTGTTGGTTCCCAGTGAGTTTGCTTAGTTTTTTCTTTAGTGTATCGTATTTTGATTTGTTAATCAAAATACGATTACGATGCGAAATACGATGCGAAAACCCCGAGAAATGACATAAATAAAACAAAAGATGATACAAGAAAATGGATAACATTCACTTACACTGGGCCTGAAATCTACCAGATATCAAAAATATTCAGGAAACAAGGATTTAACGTCGCATTTAGAACTAACAACACATTAAAAAGAAAATTATCAACTGAACTAGAAAATTACGACAAATACTCAAAAAGCGGCGTTTACAAGTTAAACTGTTCATCGTGTAACAAAGTATACGTTGGCCAGACAGGAAGAAGTTTCAGACAGCGTTTCAAAGAGCACATTTATTCTCTAAAACAGCAAGACCCTAAATCTAATTATGCTCTACATCTAATTGAAGAAAACCATGAACACGGTAAAATTGAAGAAACATTAAAAGTAGTAGAAATTATGAACAAAGGAAAAAAGCTCAATTTATTTGAAAACCTACACATTTTCAAAGAAAAGGAGAAAAATAACATAATTAATCAACAAACTGATTGTCTGGGAAACACTACATTTCAAATACTTAAAGATTACATAAAATAGTAAGAAATACAACACTAGTCCAGCCAAACTTTCTAGAAACGGAAAACACTCCATCGACCCTACCGACAGAAGCGAGAGTCGGGAAAACAACAGCCCCGCATGCCTGCGCGTACCCACCCCAAATTCCACGAATCTCTCCCCGAACCTTCCGCCGTGGAACGCTCCAGAACCGCTACTCCCCCTATATAAACCGACACCTCTTCAAACACTGTCAGTTGCAGTTGAAAATGGCGAAACGCCGAAAGCGCTCCTGCCACTCAGAAAACCACCAGTGCCGCCCGACGGACAACTCTTCACATAAGTTGTATACCAACGGCGCACGGACCCATACATCTCCTTCGTTTAATTTACTTCGCACCAGTCAAGTGCCCGGACATCAACAAGAAGAAAGAAGACTCGACATCGAAGAAACGCACCGAAAAATTGACGAATCCTCCAGGACGACACCGCATCCCGACTCCGATCCCTCACATCAAGACATCGATCAAGACACCGACCCCTCACATCAAGGCATCCAATCCCCGCACCAAGATATCGACGACTCTGCTAGGACGACAACAATAATTTATGAAACATTTCAAGACATCGACGACTCCGCCCGGATGACACCTAGGACTAACGGATCAATATATTCACAAGACACCGAATCTACACTACCGAACCAATACGACGCTTGCCTGCCAGAAGAATCACATTATTTATTAAACAATCAAACTATGAAACAAATCAAACGTTTTTACAATTTGAAAAAGAAACTACAGTTGACGATTGCCAACATTTGGTTTAACAAACAATGCAAACGATTCAACGTTATTCCAAATTACGCAAAAATCACAATAAAAAATCAAAGTTTCACTGCACAAAAAACTAAAATTGAAGCAGAAAAATTATGGATAAAAAACGAAATTAAATTCCTGTATAAGAAAAAGGAAGAGACGAAGAGTGAACTCTATAAGTTACACCTAACACTTGGAAACAACTTAAACCCAATTATCTTTGAAACAATCCACAATGATCATGAAAATAAAATTAAAGATATTAACAAATCAAAATACGATACACTAAAGAAAAAACTAAGCAAACTCACTGGGAACCAACAGAACAAAAAAACAGCCAATATTGTTGAGTTCTATCCTAGAGTTGTAAACCTCTCCAAGACGAATATTGAACCTAGAGAATTGGAAATACTGAATAAAGGTCTTAAACACAATTTTGAGATTAGATACGACAGCAAGACTATAAATAATATGATTGTAGAAACTGAATTAGCTCTTCAAGAAATACCTCAGAATAACATTGAATCAGTTAGGAATGACGCCATATACAATCTCCAGAAAATCATAAGGAAGAATAAAAATAACTGTAAGAGCAACGAAAATGCAAAAGTAACAAAAGGCATTAAAAACAAGCTGAAAAATGATAACTTAATATTAACCAAGGCCGATAAAGGCAATACTATAGTCATCATGGAACATGACGATTACATAAATAAAACACTTGAATTTATCAACAATAACGATTGCACATTGTTAAAACGTGACCCAACACCTGAATATCAACAAGAGATTAAGAAAATGAGAAAATATGCAACACTTGTATTTCAGAATACTAAGTCACCATTAGTAAAAATGAACCCACAAGCACCTAAATTAAGAGCATTACCTAAAATTCACAAAGAAAATATTCCCATCAGGCCGCTAGTCAATTACAGAAACGCACCAAGCTACGACATGGCAAAATTTATGGCGAAATACCTTTATATGAATCTGGAATTAGAAAACAAACATAACATCAAAAACAGCATTGAACTATGTAAAACTTTAAAAGAAATTAACATAGATAATGACACAGTATTAGCGTCGTTTGACATCACCAACCTATACACAAATGTGCCAATTAATCACACAGTAAATTTAGTATTTGAAAAACTGAAAAATACCGTTGGCGAAGAAGAAGCAAAACAAGCAAAAAACATTCTTTTAACAATATTACAACAAAATTACTTCCAATTTAATAACAAAATCTACCAACAAAATGATGGTCTAGCCATGGGCTCCCCTCTATCATCAATTTTAAGCGAAACGTTCCTTCAAAGCATAGAAAGCAATATCATTCCCTCACTCAAAGATAACAACGATGTAATAGCATGGTTCAGATATGTAGATGACTGTTTATGCATAATAAAAAGTAACGAACCAGAAAAAAGCCTGAACACAATACTTGACAAACTTAATTCCCAACACGAAAAACTTAAATTCACAGTAGAAAAGGAACAAAATAACGAATTGAACTTTCTCGATGTAACAATTATTAAATCAGTACCCAAATTGAAATTTAACATATACCGAAAACCCACCACTAGCGATGTTCTGATCAGAAACGATTCAAACCACCCATATCAGCATAAAATTGCAGCCTTTCGAAGCATGATTCACCGTGCCCGGAACATCCCTTTAGAAGATAAAGAGTACAAAAAAGAAATTGAAACTATTTACCAACTTGCTATATCTAATGGTTTTAAACGTAAAGAAATAGACAGATTGCTTAAAACCCCGAGAAATGACATAAATAAAACAAAAGATGATACAAGAAAATGGATAACATTCACTTACACTGGGCCTGAAATCTACCAGATATCAAAAATATTCAGGAAACAAGGATTTAACGTCGCATTTAGAACTAACAACACATTAAAAAGAAAATTATCAACTGAACTAGAAAATTACGACAAATACTCAAAAAGCGGCGTTTACAAGTTAAACTGTTCATCGTGTAACAAAGTATACGTTGGCCAGACAGGAAGAAGTTTCAGACAGCGTTTCAAAGAGCACATTTATTCTCTAAAACAGCAAGACCCTAAATCTAATTATGCTCTACATCTAATTGAAGAAAACCATGAACACAGTAAAATTGAAGAAACATTAAAAGTAGTAGAAATTATGAACAAAGGAAAAAAGCTCAATTTATTTGAAAACCTACACATTTTCAAAGAAAAGGAGAAAAATAACATAATTAATCAACAAACTGATTGTCTGGGAAACACTACATTTCAAATACTTAAAGATTACATAAAATAGTAAGAAATACAACACTAGTCCAGCCAAACTTTCTAGAAACGGAAAACACTCCATCGACCCTACCGACAGAAGCGAGAGTCGGGAAAACAACAGCCCCGCATGCCTGCGCGTACCCACCCCAAATTCCACGAATCTCTCCCCGAACCTTCCGCCGTGGAACGCTCCAGAACCGCTACTCCCCCTATATAAACCGACACCTCTTCAAACACTGTCAGTTGCAGTTGAAAATGGCGAAACGCCGAAAGCGCTCCTGCCACTCAGAAAACCACCAGTGCCGCCCGACGGACAACTCTTCACATAAGTTGTATACCAACGGCGCACGGACCCATACATCTCCTTCGTTTATCATATTAAAGGTCTTAAAGAATAGAGAATAACGCCGCAAACCCGACCTCAAAAGGATGACCGAGTCAAAAATAGCAGGCGATCAAACTTTGCATTAAAATCAAGGCTTCCTTAGGGACGTCCCTTTAGGGGAGTCGTCAGAGAAACTTCATTGGCCTACGTCATATGGCACATCATTTTAAAGGGCTATACATTCTAAAGAATTAGCCACAAACCCGGCCTCAAAAGGTGGAGTATATCGGGAGTTATTGCATTTTTGGTTTTCAAGAATATGATTTTAATGCAAAGTTTGATCGCCTGTTATTTTTGACTCGGTCATCCTTTTGAGGTCGGGTTTGCACCATTGTTCTCTATTTATTAAGACCTTCAATAGGGGAGAGTTGCCTAAATTGTACCGGCTCCTAAATCGTACCATCGCTGTTTTTTAAAAGTGGGAGACAGTAGAGAGCTCTGGTGGATAAATAAGGAAGCTTTTAGTCATTTGAGACGTGTGCAAAAGTATGAAACCTGTATAACAACGAGTTAGGATTTTATAAATATAAATGGTTTGAACACTGTTTTCATGTAGCTTTCCAGTATCACTTGTAAGGATATAGCTCACCTGAAGGTATTTACAAAAAAAGCAAAGTGTGTTTACACTCTTATTTACTTAATTATCAAAGTAATTAATAAGTTCTTTTCTCACCTATAACAATTTTTATTTTATTTACACTGTTTTGTTTATAAAAGAACATAGTTGCCTAAATCGTACCTCATGCAGTCTCTCAAATCGTACCGGCATGGTTAAAAGTTTGCATCACACCATGTTCCACATTTCTGCTGCATTATTGTTTATTGTTTACATTATTATTGTTTATATTATTATTGATATATTATTATATTATTTATACACGGCACACTGTTTTTGTTTATAACAGAACATAGTTGCCTAAATCGTACCAGTACGATTTAGGAGTCTGCATCATACCATATTCCATATTTCTACCAGATTATTGTTTCCACTTTTGTGTCTCTACAAAGTAATTTATTTCGTTTTTCACAAACAGTTCTTATGCATTAAACAATTTTTTCTCATCTTTTTACCAAGCCTCAGTGCCAATAAAAAGGGGTACGATTTAGGGTACTAGTGGTACAAATTAAGAAACCAGTGTCCTAAATCGTACCGATTGCAGAGTCTTGGAAAAACGGCTATAGTTTGTTTATTTATTAATATTTTAAGTTCAAAATATTTTAGTAATTGGCTTATGTGATACTTAATCGTATTCTGGAAGGTTTTACAGAAAATTATGTTGTTTTATAAAAATAAAAAATAAAATACGTAAAGTGGTAAGTAGTGGGAAAAAGCCACTTCTAAACCGGAAGTGACGTCAGCTGCCAGGGCAGCTGCAGGGGTCAGATGGTGTCAGCTGCCAGGGCAGCTGCAGGGTGCAGATGGCGAGAGCATATGCCCTGAATTTGAAGTAGAATTGGGCATGAATTAAGAGTTAGTTGAAAAGTAAAATTCAACTGTGTTAACTAAACTCTAAAAGTTGAACAAAAATTAAGAGTAAGATCAAAACTGAAATTCAACAGTTATAACTGGGGGCCTGGAAAGTATGTCAAGGTCATCCAGAGTAAGTTTTAAAAAAGCCTACCCAACTACCACCAGAAATAGTTCAAAGTTGAACTAGTTGGTGATAGTGGGATAGGCTGAAGTAAATTTTGAATTTTATTTGTGAACATATAATTAATGTGCAACAGCAGAGTTTAAACAAGTTGAACTTTTGTGATGAACTACAGAGTTGTAAATGCAAACACCAACGACGATGAGAAGGTAAACGCAGAGTCCCCAGATGATGTATTTGAAAAGCTTGAACAAACGTAACATTTCGAGTTGGTTTTCCCGTTCCATTTCCAATCGTTTAATTTCCAATTTCAATTTATCCTCTTCTATTCTAGTTATGAAGGGAACTTCATCCATCATATCCATCATGATTTTGTAGTGTTTGAAATTTTAAAACAAGTGATGTTGATAGTTCAAAAGTTGAAGACGGAATGAGAAGTGAAAGCGAGAAATGTTAGTTAAATAAAGAAGTGGTGGGGGGAACGAAGAATTACAAAGAAGTGGTGGGGGAAATATTTTGCTGTTCATTATTACCATCAGTAGTGTCAGATGGTGCAGGAGTTAGATTTAGTAAACTGTCTTCGTCCGAACTTTCAATCTTATCACAAATAGGACAATCGTATGTTATTTCCAAATTCATTTTGATGGTTGTAAAATTATCTACAAGTTCTTGTAAAATATTAAAAATGTCTTGTAACTCTTCTTTAGAGTTTATTTCAAAACTAGAATTCATTCGGGCCAATGGAGAGTTGTTCATTATTGGAGAGTCGGTGATGGAATGAGGATCGGCGCATAGGGAGGGGGCTTATATAATGGTGACCTTGAGCAGGCGTCTAGGGAGGGGGGCTGTCTAGGGAGGGGGCTTTTATATAGGGAACCTTGAGCTTATGATTGAATAAAACGTTTAGTTCTTCTTCTCCATCTTTTAATTCAATTATTTGAACCGAAGTAGTTGTTTCATCTTCTTCACTTGATGAAGAAAACAATTCACCAGGATTTAAATATTGAACTACAATTCTGAACCATCTTATAGGATATTCGTCAATGACAGAAAGTAAGTTTTGAAACAATTCTTCCATCTCCTCCCTGTCAGTTATTATATGTTCAAATTTGATAAATTTGTTTTCCATGTTGTTAGTTAGAGTGTTGGAAGTGGAATGATTTAATATTATATAAAAATTAGAACTAGTGGTGGGGGAAATCTCAAGGTCATCCAAATGAAGTTTTAAAAAAGAGTGTAAAACTGAAATTACACATTTGATGGTTCTACAGGATCGGAATACCAATCTGATCTGTATTTACATCTTTTTATCATATGTGTACAAAAATCATCTTGATGAGAATTGGTGCGTTGACAATGAGCAAGATCTAGAGGGTGAAATTTGAAACATCTTTGAGGACAACATGTATGAAAATATCTTGATTTGTAAAATTTTAAAGTTCGCAATTCCGGTGGTGGTAGTTGTTTTGTTTTGCATTTGCAATAACAAGATCCGAAGAATTCACATTTAGTACAAGCTAACCCATCCACCATCATTGGTCCTAAATCTGTACACTGTTGTTCACAACAGTAACGAGGTTTGTACTTGTATTTTTGCTCTTCCATGTTGACGCTGCGGAGTCCAGTGACAGAATAAGAGTGTATAGTGTTGAATAGTGAGTTTTATGTACTGTGAAAAGTGGTGGGGGTAATTTCAAGGTCATCCAAATGGAGTTTTAAAAAATTATACCTTACAAGTGTAAGGATTATTAAAATTTAGGAAGTTTGTTTGTCTTTGTTTTCTTCAGACTTTTTCTCTCTCTCCGCCTTAGCCATAGCAACAAGTTCTTCTGTTGATAATGGATGTACTTCAGGAAATTTTAAAATTAATTTAGCTTGATATCCTTCTTTAGTTAATACATCTAAATCTTGGGTCATTTGTTCAATGGTGTTGTAGTCTTTTCCATAGATTTTTCCATCAAGTTGAATCATCATTCTGTACAACATTTTCTTAAATAGGTCTTGTCGTGGTGAGAGCTGAGAAGCAAATGATTATTTATACAAGTATCACATCCTTTTTATTAACTCATATTGATCATGTGATTCTTTAGTTGTAGTTTTGTCTGTCAAAAATTATTCAACATTGGTAATACTTTTGGAACTTGATGTTATGTTGACCAGTTGGCGATGAAGAAGTTGTAGGTTGTGTAGAA
Organism: Neoaliturus tenellus; assembly: GCA_030545055.2. Classification (NCBI taxonomy): domain Eukaryota; kingdom Metazoa; phylum Arthropoda; class Insecta; order Hemiptera; family Cicadellidae; genus Neoaliturus; species Neoaliturus tenellus. The sequence goes on along the minus strand of CM061534.1, from coordinate 15,267,550 downwards.
ATAAATATTTCATCATCGCAATATTTTGTTTTAGTGAACATTCTTGTATTAGTAGCACTAACATCAACAGTTAAGTGATAACCACCGGTAAGTAAAACTCGCATTTCGTTGGTTAAATCTTCGAGTTGTTCAAAAGTTGTTATGGTGTTAGTATCGTAAGATGCACACTTGACCTTTAGGGACATGTTGCAGTTTTATATTCAGGGATTAAGAGCGAGATGTGTACGGTATGAAAGGTAGCAGTAGACTGATGAATTTTGCAAGTACATTTCCCCTTTTATAATTATACAAAATTGGGTCAAGGTCATCCTGTGGAATTTTTAAAAAAAGCAACATATTGTAATGTACAAAGACATTACAATATGTTGCTTTTTTTTATTTTTATTTTTTTTTGTTTTATATCATATTTATTGAAAAAACAAATACAAAGAAATATTTACAATGTTATGTACAAATTAATCAGTAGTAGGTGTTACATGAATTGTAAGTTCAGTAGAGTTGTTTCCACTGGGTCCATGTGATACCAAATAGAGTGCGCCGGGTTGAATTATACGAAGATCTTCATTTTGAAGTAGTTGTACGAAGCGCTTTGGTAAGAAGATCTGAAATTTTGCTTCATCACCAATTGTATAAGGTGCCTCGCTCAAAGTGCAATTTATAGCATCACCTACTGAAGTTTCCATTTTCTTAATAGTATGAATGATGTAGTGTTTTTCTTCTTTTAGTTCAGAACATTTCTTTGTAGGTAGAATTGATGATTTAGAATGAGCGTTGAACTGATCAACTAAACTTTGAAGTAAGTTCTGTGATGCCATATTGATGTTGTTGTTAATCTTCTTGTTAATAAGAATGTCCGTCGGAGATGTTGTCTCTTCGGAGGTTTGAGTAATACTCATGCTGTGTCATGGTAGCGCTCTCACTTTTATAATCGACACTACCCCCACCACTGACACTACCCCCACCAGTTTGTTGAAGGAAATTATTCAAGCGGTAGGCATTCTTTAAAGCGCATTGCGACCTTCGATGTTTAAAACTTTTTGATGAAATACAAAGTTCGTTGAAGTAGCATTGGAAATCTTTATCAATTATTGCATTAATCACTTCGTTGCTTGTAAATGATTGTATCCAATTTGCTTTTTCCAATCCCCTTGTGTAGATAATTTTAAACTCTTTGCAATAATGATTCATAATGTGCGGCATCATGTTATAATTAATGAAACCTTCATCCCATCTTAAGTTGTGAAAATGTTTGTTCAACCATTTGTTTGTAACTTTCGCTTTAGTTGTTAGTCTATTAAATGGTACTGGAGGTTTGAACAAATAATGATAAACTACTGATGTGTTCATGTCCAAGATTACTAATTCTTTAATAATAAAATTACCATCATTTCCTCGGAAAGCTTGAAATTCAATTATACCTCTTTTAACTTCCATTATATGTGGCGCATTAGAAAACGAAACCCGTTTATTCATGATGAAGTCTTACTAACAACTGACTTAAAAATTGAATGAGCCGATGTTTATAACAGACAGGATTGTTCTTCTTCTTTCACTTCTTGTGCCACTTCATCAATATTAAAATTGGTGTGATAGTTGTTTAATTGTCTCCACATTTCAACTTCTTGAGGTATTCTATTAAAGATTGAAGTATCCACGGGACCGTATAAAATTGGAACAAAAGGTTTTTTGTCCAATGTATCAATTAGATAGTCTTTAATTATTGCACTTGAAAATATTAGTTGTTTCAAATATCTGGTGATGGGACCGGTAGTACAACTTAAAGTGTAAAATTCTTCTTTAGTGAAATATAATTTAACATTATGTGTAGTTAAATCTCTGAAGCGAACAATTTGTCCTCCACGATGTTTTACTATATCAACTTCAATATTTGATTCCAATAAACTTAATCTTGTTCTTCTTCCAAATGTGTTGTTACTTAAATAGCACTCCAAAAGATGTAAATGTTTCATGAGAGATTCCCAAGTAGTTTCACTGAAAGTAACCATTTTGTTTCCATGATTTAAAATAACAATTGGTGAATAATCCATTGATTTTAAAATTCCAACTGACATACTTTTTGTCATGCATGAAGAAATTGGGTAGATAATCCGAAGAAATACTTCTGTTAAAATATTGGTTGTAATGTTAACTTCAACCTTCTTCCTTTTTACTTCTTTTTCAGCTTTTTCTTCTTCTCTCTTCTTATGTTTGTTGAATTTTAGGAACTCGTCCATTTCTCGTTCAACTTGTTTTTCTATATCTGAACTATTATCATCCATTAGAGGTGTATTTTCTTCTCCGTTAGTAGAATTCATCTTGCGAATGATGTTTCCCATACGACGGTTGAAGATAGAATGAAGTTTCTACTAATTATTTTCTCGCTTTTATATTTTTCGTAAATCCTTGAAATTTATACAATTACATAATTGTTTGTTTTCAACTTGTCTTTCACAAATGAAATTCTAACCTCAAAAATTAAAGCAGATAATTCTAACCTCAAAAATTTGCAGTTGTTGTACAATTCTTCTTAAAGTACATTCTTCACAATTCCGGTCAGCGGTGTGTAAGTAACTATTTTATCATGTAGAATTAGACAGTATGCCGAAGTTCCATCCGCTACTGGTTCTTCAAATTCCATTTCAATTTTTATATCCACACTTGATGATTTTACCGATTCATTTTGTTTTGAACAATCGATTACAATTATTGGAGCCTTGGAATAATACTGGTCAGGTGATAATAGTGGTGTATTAGTCTTTCCATAATATGATGATTGAAATCTTGCATACATATCGTATAAAATGGAAAAACGTTTTTTGCTGAACATGACATTCAAATTGTCATAGGGAAAGAATTGAGAGTTTAGAAAAACTTTACAATTCTTTATTTTACAGTGATCAAATTGACCAGCATTTGCAGTGATAACATCTTTTCGCTTAGTTTGAAAACCGAGTATTATGTACCTTGCTCGTTCCAAGTAAGTTGATGTCTTGACGGTCCATGTTTGTCGTTCTGTCTGAGGTAGTGTAGGGTATTCATGAAATTCCCAACTTCGGAATGGCATCACAATATCACGGTCAGATTTCAACTTTCTCAATAATAGGATTCTATGTTCATCAGCCAATCTTACATGAGGTACTCTCCAAACAACTTTATCCAACTGTAGTTGCCATTCCAGTTTATCTTCCGTAGTTGCAGGGTCTGCAAGTATCAAGTCCTTATTAGTTGAAGATCTGAGTAATACTAATTCTTGTTTGACATTTATTATTACCCGTTTGTAATCTTCAGCGAATCCCAAAAGCAATCGTAAAGGTACATGAAAATCAAAGTGACCGTTGGAAGCTGGTGTTATAGTGTCTTTATCGGGGGCAACCCATCCGGCAGTGACTATTGAATTCTTCTCATGCGGTGTTAATGATGTTAATCCTTTCAATGTAGTTGTTAAACCAACCTTTTTTGTTGAATCAACCGTCACCCCTGATATTTCATATCTTATTTCATCAAAAAGATATGCCATCGGGTTATTTATAAAAGGAACTGTTGAAGCAGTTTTTCCATCCAATTTTAATACCTGTCCTTCGATGTACAAGTAACTTTCACACGGTAAAGTGTAAATATCTTGTTGTTGAATGGGGATCCTTATTTCATCGTTATTGTTTAATTTTGATGAAGTGTAAGGGTTGTGCGTGTGATATTCCTTCTCCCATAGTGTTTCGTCGAACGTTGGTCCTTGAGATATATCCAGGATATCCATCGCTGTTAAGTTTCAATCCAATCTTCTGTAGAAAACGAATGTTTTCCGATGTTAACTCTTCCAATGTCGAGGAGCTACTGAGCTCCCGACTCTTCCATTGTGGTTTAAATGATAATCCCATGTTGACTTTTATGTTGCTGCTCTGATGTGTATCCGTATAGTAATTGTTTCTCCTCTAAAGTCAACACTATGACCGTCTTGATCCAATATGTTCAGTACGATGTCTGAAATGAAACTGGTGTTTAACGGTAGGTATATCAAGTTTTGTGGCTTCTCAACAATTTTAAAACCGGGAGCCACTGTTGGATAAAATGTATGTAAAATATGTTGATTAACTCCATCTCTATACGATCCGTGTATAATGTTGCACGTGACATCAATACTATTTACTTTCAATATTGTTACAGTTGAATCACCTGAATGAGTAGTTCCAGGAGTTAAGATTTTTTTTTATATCTGTAAATCCAAGTAAACTGCCAATCGACTGTTCCAAGCTGACATCAATATAATATTTCGAAGTTATTTCTGCTTTTAAAGTATTATTGTTTCCTTTAACGGTGATATTGTCTTCTCCGAGTTGTTTCTGTAATAATTGGTTTATGTCATCAATTTCATATGCTCCAGTAGGAAATGTAATTATTTTCAATTCTGAGTATTTTCCTGCAGCATCCTTAGTTTCATAATAATGTAGTAAATTGTTTTTTCCTTCTGTAACATTAGGAATTGAATTGTAGGTAGTCAAATCAAGTAATGCCGCTTCCCATAATCTTTCCTTGGATAGACGCAATGCTGGGAACAGCGTACTTTTCAATGTGGATGAATTTCCACTCAGTGACACTGTATACGATGACATCTTAAAGCTGACTGACACTCTTCGCTAGAAACTCCAAACATAAATGCCCACATATTTCAGTATTGTTAGGTTGTTCTCTTTTGTAATTGTAAAAAATGTTTTTGGAGTTTCGAAAATAATGTTGCAGTTCTTTTGGCGGTGGTAGATTGCCAAAACTGTCAAAGTAGTAAATGGTTTGTCCGAGTTTTTTATAGCATACCCAATGAGTGCCTGGACCATAGGTGGAATCCAAATTTACTATTCCAGTTTCATTTTTCCATATTTTAGTTGGTAATGCATCTTTCATAAAAACTCCTCGAAAGAATGGTATTTTCAAACATTTCACATAATCATTTAACTGATGATTTGTTAAGGCTTTATTTGGAATTATCAATTGACTCTTCTTATTTAGTACACACGGTATGGTCTTAGGTATAAACCTGCTCCGTTTTTTACCATTTGCCAAACAGAAGTCTTCTTTACATTTGCCTTATGAGTTCTACGACGTCCTTTTTTAATGTTTCCACCTCTTTTGGGAGCGCCTTTCTTTGCAGGTCTTCCTCTGCGACGTTTTCCACCACCTAACTTTGCTTTCGTCTTCATGGCTGTAGTTACTGCCCAAGCCGATGCTTTTTCTGCAATACTTGCGTCACTTGATTTTACTCTTTGCCAAGCTTTTTCCGCTAGAATTTTATCTGCTATTGATCTATTTGTTGAATCTTTATACTTTGAATATGCTATATCGTGTTCCTTGCAAGCTTGATCTAATTTATTAATTCCAGGATCTCCTCTTGCTAAACGCTTTGCCAACTTAGTTCCAGGTCCACAATATTGATAACCTCCGGGCAGATGTAATTCGTATGGTAAAGCGTCTATCGTTCGATTTACAACAGCACCAACTGGAATCCGTCTAAGCAGGGATAATGCAGCTGATGTTATACCACGTCCTCTCTTGCCGCTGTCTTGACGATGACTGAGCGATACGGTCTTCATTATGTTGTCTTATATAACTGGCGTGTTTACTCCACGAGATACTTTACACAAATAAATAACTTGTGCAAAATCTTTTATATTTAAAGACTTAGTTATTCAAATTAATTATATACTGATTTATAATTCTATTTTTAATCCAAGCTTCTCGTTCATCGGGTTGAATCATCACATGACTCGTTGTACTAGCTATATGATTGTGGGTATCAATAAGTAAATTGCCCACTATTCTTATTAAACAATCTAAATTTACAGCATCTTTTGGATGTTGAGGATCATGTAATTGCATAATACGTTTATCATTACATGTGTAAGCTGTTGAATCACTTTTTGATGTTTTTATGACTTGTCCAATAGTAGCAGCATCATTTGAATCTTCACCTGGTAAAATATTAATTATTTTCTTCATCTTTGCATCATATTGGGTCCCAAAGTGTTTATCCCAAGTTATTGTTTGTTTCATTGTAACACAATCATTTTCTTCGTAACCAGGATAAATATCTTTTATTCTTCTATTACGACCATTGTATGTACCTAATGTACCACCACTCGCAATTAATGTTTGCACCATTAGAGGTACATCTGTATCTTTTATACCAAATCTTCCATTTGTTATTGTTTTATGTCCTGCATCCCATTCATCATTATTTCCTTGCATTAAATTAAACTTTTCATTTCCATGTATAAATTTATCTCCCCGCTTTAACACGGCATCTTCATGTTTTACAAAATTGGATGTTTCCTTTTTTAATTCTTTAGATAATTGTTCCATAGTAACAGCATCTTTTGGTTGAGAACCGAACTTTACATTTGACAACACTTTCCCATGACAATCGATTTCATCACCATCTTGTAAAATACAGTTGTCCTTGATGTATTTTAGGTTTACAGCATCACCGTCTTCCTTTGGGTATCCAATGTCATTTATAATAAATTTATAAAAAGAAAATCCATGTTCAGTTTTTTCCGGTATTATAGAATGTAAATATTCTTTATTAACTGAATCTTTATCATTTTTGGGATTTCCCACGTTGGTTATTCTATAATTTCCAGCATTATACGTTTGTCCATCTTTTAAGTTATTACCCCATTGCAATTTTAAAGTATTTAAAAGTTCAGATGATAAGTACTCTTTAGTAATTGCATCAGAACCTTCAGTTGGTTTACCAACATTAATTAATCTATGTGATTTAACATCGTAAGTATTCTTATGTAATTTTAATGATGTTGAAGTAGCTTCTTTTACTGTCTTCAAATTTGCTCCATCAGTATCTTCTTCTGGATCTTTAACTAGTTTTAAACGTTTATTACTTATGCTATAGTCACCTTCAGGTGTTTGCGGTAATCCACTTCTTTTTCTGTCTTCTCCAACTTGCACTCCTAAAGCGGAGTACCGTCCGAACTTGTCGACGCTCATGTTAGAACTGATACGTCTTATGCTTGCACCTCTTTTATATCCACGGACAATTATACGACTATACCGCGATTCCTAAGTTCATCAACTAGAGCCACCCATTCATTATTCAAACCTGTATGACCGGCTTCCATGGCTTCATGCAATAGTCTCATTCTATCAACCAATTTATTGATATCGTTGTAGTAAATCACATTTGTATTGTATAGATTTTTCATCAATCCTTTACCAGATGTTGAAGTATCTCCTTTACTCTTTTTACCATGTTGTTCAACAAGTGATAAATCCATAAGTGATAAAGATTTTCTTTTCAGTGGTTGTCTTACCGCTGGTGCAGTACGTAATGTTGGCAATTTTCGTGGAGGAAACAACTTTTTTATAACGATGTTATATTTTGTTGCACGTGAACGATTAATCATTCCATCCTTTAAGTAGTTTCTTTTATGAGCGTTAGTATTTTGTAGAATCTCCTTAAAAACACTTAAATCTTTGGATGAATATCTTAGTGGTATGTTTTTAAAAATTAATTCATATAATCCTTTTGTTCCTTTATATCTATGCTCACCAATAATGATGTAATCGTCTTGTGTTATTTCAAGCTTTGAATCGCCAATCTTCAATTCATTCCCATCAATTCTTGCTCCGTATACGTGTGATCTACTCAAATTCGGGTTTGATTTCATGTCATGTAGCATTTTCATTATATATTTTCTTCCAAGAGGTCCATGTTGTAATATATCGCTACTCAATTGAGTTAAATTTGGAATAGATTGTTCAGCTTCAGGTATTGGCTGTTCTTCTTCCTTTTCAACAATTGGTTCTTCTTCTTTTGTTTCTTCTTGCTCACTAGCACTTGTATATGAATCATCATCTTCTTCTTTTTTTAATGCTTGTACTTCTTGTTTAGAAACTGGTAGTAAAACATCTCCTTCATAACGAGGTTTACCAATAGTTTCTGATATCTGTTTTAAAGGTTCCGTAATAGGTTTAAATGTAGTCTCTAGAAATTCTTCTCTTTCACTTAAACCCATCCTCAATGCACGATTCTTCATCCTAATAGAATCACTGAGTGATTTTATTTCTTTCAATAGTTTTTCTTATTCACCATGTTTACACTGTGAAGTTCAACGTGTAACTAGATGTAGCATCGGTAGTTCAACGCATAAATACAAATTTATCCAACCCTATACGATATCTACCATTTTTAATATCTTCTTCCTTCATAATAACGAGAAAGCTATATTTCTCATTCCATGCTTTGCCACACATCTCTTTAAATTTTTCAAATGGCATATCCGCATTTACATGATCATTATATATATGCTTTAAATTTGTTTCATCTTGCTTGAAGATGATCAACATATTTGCATTGTCTCTTATAAGTTGTTTTGGAATTTTACTGTATGTTTGACCAATATAAATGCTATCAATATTATGATGTCTTCCCATAGCAAAATAATTCCTTATTGTGTCATGATTTTTACAAGAAACATCGTCAAATATAAAAATAGAAAATGGTTTTGCTTCATTTGGTTGCATAATTGTTTCACTGGCATTAAACTTGTAAAAATTCACTTCAGGTACACTTGCAAGTACTTTATCCAATAATTGATATTTTGGTTGTTGCAATGATTTTGAAAAAATGTATATATTATTAAAACGCAATCCTTTAGGATTAGTTATAAGGTTAAAAACAACATTAGTTTTTCCACAATTTGAAGGACCAGTTATTAGACATCTTATCGTATTTGGTAGTAATTCACCATGTTTTCCATGATTTAACTTATCATTGTCAACTGTCAATTCATCAATGTTATTGATATTAAATCGGTCTTTTTGTTGTACAATCTCCATCTTGTATAAAGGTTAAACACACAATGAGCTATTAAACAACTATACTAAGTCTTTTGAAGGAATCCAAGAGTCTTCACTTTTATCAAACCCTAACCACCGGACTTCAACCATATCCTTTTTCCTTTGTAAAATCTTCTCGACAAGATATACATCACCGACTGTTGATTTCAACAATTCGTGTCCGTAAAATCCACCTTGAAGTAATTCACCCTTGTTATCCTTTAATAAATAGGTTTCAGGTATAGTTGGTTGCACTTTATAAATTGTAAATACTTCATTAGTCCAATTTGGTAGATATCTTTTACTAAATACACCTTTGTATTTGCTTATACGAACTTTATCGTTGACCTTGAACTTCTTTGGTTGCAATTTTTCCAATTTCGGTGTTGTATTATTTTTAATGCTTTGTAATACAATTTTGGCATTAGCACTATTTACCTGGATAGGTTTCATTCCAATGGTACGATGATATTTGTTGTTATACTCTTTTATAAGTTGTGGTAATATGTCATACCACACGTATGATCCTCTTTTTGAAAATTGTTTATACATCGCACCTTTTAATGTTCTATTGAATCTTTCAATTATTGAAGCTTTAACTTCAGAATTTGTAGAATAATGATTTATTTGATATTTCTTCATCAAAGCTCCAAAGTCTTTATTAAAATATTCTTTTCCATCATCGGTCTGTAGATGTTTAATTTTAAATTTATTTCTTTGTATTGTGGTTTCCATAGCTTTTGTAACACTTTTACCAGTCTTATCCTTCATTGGTAAAGCGTCAGCTATTTTAGTAAAACAGTCTATAATTGTTAAAATATATTTAAATCCTTTATTTAATTTACTGTGCGGTATCATTTCAATGAGATCAGCTTGATAAAGATCATTCATTCCTTTAATGATTGTACTTCTTCTTGGAAATCTTCTTCTTGCTGGTTTATGTAGTTCATTTACAATCTTGTCCTTCACACTTTCCATCTTCATATGTTGCTTGTACACTGCATGTAAAAATACTGATCCATAGAATAGTTTATTCTCATTTATATAGTTTGAATATAGGTCAAGGCCATTTCATATTAGTGTAAAAAAGAGGGAACATGGCATTGGGCTTGCCATGTCCCCTCTTCTTTACGGAAAGGAAAAAGGAAGAAGGTAGAGGACGAAGAATAGGTTTACTGGTCGATAGGGTTTAGAGAGTAGTGGCCGAATGGTAAAGTATTAATTTTATCTTCTAAAATATGGCGCTTGTCATCTTTGTAGCTTAATGCCCACTTTGTTTGTTTGACACTAAAAAGTTGATGATTATAACTTCTAATAGTGTTGAACATTGCAGTTGTTTCAACATTTTCAAACAAACATCTTTTATAATGTTCAAACTGTACATTCTTCTTCAGGAAAGAAGTTTTTATTCCTTTGGCCTTCTTCGTGACTTGATGTTCGTTCCTCTCGTTTATGTACAGTTGAAATGAATACAGTTTGGACATTAATGCTACAATTTCCATCATCGGCACACCATTTGTTTCATCTTTAAATTTTCCCAATACTTTCTTATTTCTGTCATAGTCGTAATTTGGATGATCCTTAGGATAATCGGAAAAGTCGAAATCATCTTTATATATAAAGGTGCGTAGATCTTCATACATGTCATTTGTTTTAATCCAGTAAATTAGTGCATCCGTGTCCATATATGCAATACCAATGTTCTCTCTTCCATAATAGTTAACCATCTTCTTATAATGAAACTCGTACATATGTGTTTTTGATATATCCAAGATTGACATTCCAAGATACAAAGGACGATCCATTGTAACTGACTTCTTGTTCATGGAAATAACAACTAGATTTTCATTAATAATTATAGATGAACCAAAGTTTGGTTGTTGCACCAATTTCTGTAATTTTACTGGATCAGTTACCAATTTGATATCCTTATGTTTCCTTTTGTTTTCCAAAGTCTTGCCAAATATTGCGTTATTCATTAATTTGAAAAAATCTTTTTGAAAACTTGATGTAGCGGTGGCTCTTCTTCTTGTGTTGTTGTCGATGTAAGGTTTTAACCAACAAGATTGAGAAAATTGTAGTACTCGATTAATTTTTGTAATTCTCAATCCTAAGTCTAAAGCTTGTTGTATCATCCAGTAGTGTCCAACATATCGAGACTTGTCGGTTAAAGTCATCATTAATTTTGGCCATCTTCCAGTAGGGGAAATTTCAGTCTTAGGAAGAAGTGGTAAATCATAATGTTGATCATGAAGATGTTCAGGATATTCAAAATTAACATCAAAAATGTAACCAGTTTCACCATGCTTCGGTATATCCATTATGTTTCCAATCGATTCTGGATCTATCCATTTAAAATTATCATATGGAAGGGGATTCGACATTGCCCATCCGTATAAGTTATTTGCATCAAAATAACCCAGGAATGTTGTTGGTTTTGATGCATCATAATCGGGCAGATACTTGTTGTTCGCCTTGAAATGTCGTGTAACGCTTTGCGTCAATCCCCCTCGAACTCCTGACTCTAACATCATAACCATATCTATATCAGTAAGAAGTTGTATTTTACAATTTGTTTCTTTCAACATAGCTTGCCATGCTAATCCAGGTGAAGTGTACGAATGAAGAGGGTCCAATCCATATGCTGCAAAACATGTATTTCTAAATTCTTCCATTATATCACATAGTAAAGTTACATCCAATTTAACATAAAAATCTGAATATTCTCCCAATGTTCTAAATCCTAAATCGTTCCATACTTTACATGCATGATCATAGTCCTCTTGAGATATGTCCATGTCATAAAGTTTACTTTTGAATTCTTCTTTAGCCGGAAGTGATGTTTCATTAAATCTTTCTAAACTGTCTATGTAATCATATGGAAACACACCTTTCCGAAGTACCAAATCCAGTTTGTTGTTATTTACAATCTTCTTTGTTTCGATGAAATCTTGTTTCCTTAAATTTTCTGAAAGTTTGGACAAACTCGACGGCATAAATCTGTAGGAGTCCAAGAATCTTAGTTTCATGTTTCCAACTTCTTTGGAAAAACTTATGAACTTCTCTGAAGTTTCAGCTAACACATCGATTTTACCGTCGTCTCTTCCTAGTTCAGGTATTATAAAATGAGCATCGTACCCACTGAGGTTATGCAGAACCACAGGAATAAATAGTGGTAAACGATAGCTTAAGTTGCATTTATTACAAGCAGCACCCCTGTAATAACCTGTGAGGTGATCGTGATCTTTAACTTTATAATTCTCAATAGTAAAATCATTTTTGCATAAGAAACATCGAGTTGCATTTTCATGTTGAATTTCTTCTTCTTCCTCCATCGGTTTCATTGGTACAATATTTGTATATAATCTTTGTGCATTTCCAGCTATTGAATATAAGTGATCAAGAAATATTTTTTCTACATTTTCACCACGATATACTAGAGGTTCTGAAGTTAATCCATATCTGTTTAAATGTTCTTCTGATAATGTTGATTTAACCATTAAACAAAAACTGTTTGGTTTGTGCATTTGATACTTGACACTTTTTCTAGCTTCACAATTTTCATCTTCAACAGGAACAAGTGTTGATTCAAAGTCCGCATACACAACTAGAGGAATACGGTACTGATGATGAACCTTTTCAAATGTAACAAATGCTCTGCTTTCCGAAGGTAAAATAATCTTTGCTTCATAATTATTGTTACATAATCTTTTGTGCTCTTGTAACCATTCTCTTGAGTGTAGCCCATCTCGTTTAAAATTGAAACATCTCTTGCAAATTAACTTTCTGTGTCGATCTTTAGAAAGCTGCTTATTAACAAGACGATCAAATTGCTTTATGTACACATAGTGAGACACATCTCCTCGCGTTAGTAGTAGTAAATCCGTATGATCTGGTAGCTCTTCTTTTGCAATACGTAAAGGATACACTTTGTTTGAACTATCTAATGCAAAAACATTGATAGACGTACCAGGATTTTTCTTCTCAAATTTTGATATATCTTTCAGTGATACAGGATAAGTGATTCCTTGAAAATTGTATCTAAATCTTTGATTTTCATATTCTTGGTTAGGTCTATTCACATGAAGTGGTGGTACAAATTTAGCTGTCATTGCATAACGAAAACATTCATTGTCTTCATTTTTAACATTAACACAAGATTTTGTATTTTCAATTCTTTTTGGTAAAGGAATGTAACTAGATCCCATTAGTCCATATCCATGTTTGTGAACTCTTATATCTAATACTTCAATACTTGTAAGACTCCATCCGGATCCTCTTCCTTCGTGTTCCTGAATTTTTGTTAATATTTCTTCTATACAATTTTCTATTATTGAATCAATGTTTGAACTTTCCATAATGGTTCGGTTTTTTGTTATGAATCCTCTTGGTGATAATTCTTCTTGTACATTTATAAACATAGCTTCTAGTAGTAAACCAAATTTAAGAAAGTTTAATCTTTTCAATTCTTCTTTTAAAATTTTACTTACGATTGGTTTTGCTTCTCTAATAAATTCTTCTAGCTTCAAGTTTTCATTTTGAATCTTATGATGCATTACTACTTTACCGGGTAATGCAAATACTTGTAGATTCGGTAAAGTAGTTGAAGATGTTGCTGTTATTTCATCTTGTTCTTCTTGTTGTTCTTGTTCTTGTTCTTGTTCTTGTTCTTCTTGTTGTTCTTGTTCTTGTTGTTCTTGTTTTTCTTCTGGGTTGTTGTGAATTAGTTCTTTATGACAGTCTAATAGAATTTCATCGTGAAACGATTCCGAACATTTATCGCAACGATACATGTTGAGATGTTTACTCTTCGAAATTTTGCCAAGAAATGAAATGGGCTCTCGCGTTCCTCCTTTTATAACGGTCCCCCCCCACCACTATTTCATCTTCTTCACTATACAAGGAAATCAAACTTTTTAAATAAAAATATTAACCTTCTACAAACTAATTGTTCATTCGTGTTCTTTATTCCCATTGGAGTTTTAGTATATACTTCTTTATATTCAAGCTTTAACTAACTTTCCCCCACCCAACTAATTTTAGTTACTTTTAAAACCAAACACCTGCCCTCCAAACATCTATTAGGACAGATGTTATGGGACAGATGTTGAAAGAACAAATGTTAGGGTGGAAATGGCTAGAGCACAGGCACTTGGTTGAACTAAATTTGCACATAAATTAACTAGAGTTGAATTAAAAATTCGCATAAATTAAAAGTTAGTTCAAAACTAAAATTCGACAGTGTTAAGAAACTCTAACATTTGAACAAGAATAAACATTAGTTCAAAACTGAAATTCAACAGTGTTAACCAAATTCTAACAGTCAAACAAATAGGTCAAGGTAATCCAATTTAACGCGAGAACGAGGAATAGAGCACTAAGTGGCATGTTAGTCCATTACCACAAAGTGATCTATTCCTCGCTCTCTATTCTACATCTACTTTTTTCAGTTTACTTATTTATATTAAAATGTTCAAATTTTACTATGTAGAATGTCCATTCTTTCTCTTCAACTCTTCGATTGTTTTTAGCAATTGTAACAAATATTCGTTAGTTTTCACCAAAGTCTTTAGTTTGCTACATCCAATTTCAATGGAAGGTATTATAAGTTGTAATTTTATAAGTTCAATCTTTTCTTTCTTGCGAATTTCTTTCTTTATTATATTATTCCTTATTTTTGCTGAAGATTTAAACTCCATGTTGTTTCTGCTAAAGCCACAATAATAATAAAAGTCTCTTGAAACAACCTGCATTTATACACATTCCCCCACCACTTTATAATCCCCACTCCGTTCCCCTTCTTCTTTATATGTGGAAGGAAGTATTATAATTAGATTCCTAATATTTCTTTTCCTTCTTCACTACGTGGGGGAAGGGTAATTTGTTATTACACTAGTTGTGCAAGAAAATAGCCGCCAGTGTCCACACCTTGTTCGTAGCACTCCATCATAGATTGTGCCCACTGCAACATGCGGTCTCTGTCATTTGGTGTGACAAGGAAAGAATGACTATCACCATACAATATAAAAGAGTCAATTCGTACATAACATCCTGAGTCCAACCATTTATTAGCTTCAGCCATAAACTTTTCTATTGTATCAAATGGAAATTGTGGATCAATTGCTATGACTTTACGTTCTTCACTAAGTTCAACAGTATAATCATCATCGTCCTCATCATCTTCACTTTCACTGTCGTTACTTAAAGTGTCTTCAGATTGTTCAAAAACATCAGAAATTTCAGAAAAATTAAAATTTTCATTCAGATGAGGAGGCATTTTAAAGCAAGAAATATTATAAACAGCAGAGACGAAACGACAAGAGCGGCGTGTAGAAGAAAAATGAAGGGGTGACCAACGCTCGCTCCGCTTTTATAATAGTATGCAAATGAGGGGTAGGTGCTGACCATGACCAGTCATCGACCCAAAGGAGTGGGGGAAGTACTTTTCTTACTACTTGGATGGAAGTAGGTTAGTAGGTCACGAGACTTAGAGTGTTAAAAAATAATGGGGGAGAAACACAACGCTATAACGCGTTGTGTTTCTCCCCCAGTATTTTTTTAAGCAATAATTTGGAAAAAGCTATGTGAATTTACTTGCTACGCCCCCACCTTGTAATACCATCCAGTTTGTGTCTGAGGAGATAGTCTTTAGAGTCTAACTCATAAACGGATTTCTCTTTGCGCAAGGATTCAATCACTTTAATATTATATCTTACGCCGTTACAAGTTGCCAAAATGTGTTCGTTGTCAATAACACTTTCAAAAAAATAGACACAACCTCTCTTAAGCCTATTTCCTTTCACACCAATAATTTTGGATTGGTATTCAACAGTGGGGGTTTCTGTCACTTGTAGTTCAGAAATGTGTTTTACGACATGTACACGGCAAAAACTTTCGTTTTTTACACATTTCCTCCCACAAGGTGATCCTTTCTTAATTCCCCTAGTAAGCATTTCAGGGCAAGTAGTGGGACGGCTAAATGCCCTACGACGCTGTTCTTGTAATAATTGAAATTGCTCTGAAGGAGCGGGTTTAGGAGTAGGTTTAGGAGTAAGTTTAGGAGCTGGTTTAGAAGCTGGTTTAGGAGCTGATTTAGGAGATGATTTAGTAGCAGGTTGAGAGGATTCAGTTTTGTGATAGGTATGATCTTCAGGTGTACTAAGTGGTGGGGTAGGAGGCAATGGTGATAGTGGGATAATGGGTGTGCTAAGACGATGAACAATGGTTTCAACGGAAGGGGTATTAGGATGGTGGTGAACTGGCTTCTGCGGTGGCGGCATAGTAGTTGATGGTGGTGCGGAGTCCTTTGAAGGCGAAGGCGGTGAAAAAATACTACGAAGTCTAGAAGTGTTAGTTGGCGGAAGAATAGCTCCAGAAGTTGAAGGTTGAGATGCAAGTCGATTCTTGTAGCAATCAGGAAGGTTTTTGAGGCGAAGAGTTTTCTTAGGTGCAGGAACAGCCGTAGTAGAAATAGAAGTCGAAGTAGAAGTTAAAGTAGAAGTTGTAGTTGGCAGAGATAACATGGTTGTGGCTCCAAGTTCGCAGCGTAACGTCTGGAATCAGAATGAAATGTTAGCCGCAGTCGGTGCGTCTTTTATAACAATATGCAAATGAGAGGGGTAGCAGCTGGCCGAGACTGATTATTGACCTGGGAGGTGGGGGAAAAGGGGAAAGAGAAGGTATTTATTTAAAATAATTCGCATAACTTTTGACTAAAATAAGATAACCAAATTCTTCTTTTACCAAAATGTTTGTCTTACATAGACCTTTTCAATGATGTATCGCTTGTCCAAATCCGTCAATCCGTTATCAAGTTATAGCCATTTTAATTTTTCAGGTCATGACCGGTCGTTCACCCGTAGTGGGGGAAGGAATGGGGGTAGGAGTAGGGGAAGGGGAGGGGGGGGAGGGGAGGGGGGGGGAGGGGGGGAGGGGGGGGAATCGACTCCATTTTTTCGGGGGGGGGGGAATCGTCTCCATTTTTTCGGGGGGGGGGGGTCATTGACCCTTCCGAAAGTGGGTCAAGGTCATTCAAGATTTATAATGATCCAAGGTGATGGGAACAGTAATACTGTTCCCACCACCCTGTTTGCCTAGCGGTTCCCACTCCCAACCCACTAGTTACGTTCTGCAAGGGAGGTCCCTGGGCCGTCCGCATCAAAGCGTAACGTCCCGTCCGCATCAAAGCGTAACCATTAATTTCAGGGAAACTGGAACAGCAGGGAGGCCCTGGTCCGTCCGCATCAAAGCGTAACGTCCCGTCCGCATCAAAGCGTAACCATTAATTTCAGGGAAACTGGAACAGCTAATGCAGAAACGCAACTCTAACACCCACCCAAACTAATCCCACCCATCATAGTCCTAAACAAAATGCAAAAAACCTAGTCCGCAATTTGCGGATGTCCCACCCCTTCTAAGTGAAGTTCAACTGAACTTCTGAATTTACAGTTAATCTACCCCCTAACATCTAGCTGAAAGGCAAAACAACAACATAAATTATTAATATCAACACTTAAAACTAACAACACATCATTATTAAAAAACCAAATAATTCAACACAACCAAATACCATCATTATTCTTAAAATTAATACACCTTAATGCTAAACACCTCTTAAAATTAATACACCTTAATGCTAAACCCAACTTATAACTAACATCGCAATGCGCAAATTATTTCTTAAATTAAATACAACTTAAAACTAAACACACACACACACACACACATACCACATTGCATTAAAAAACGCAACGTAGTAGAAGAAGTTCAAATATATATAGGCCTACTATATATTTGAAACCTCTTGCTGAGTCGCCAACAACCTTTCGCTATGAAAGTTTGTTGACGACTGACGCTAAGATCAGGCTCGTATTGCTCCTCGGATTCTCGAGTAGTGGGGGAAGTTGTTTCACTCCAGTACAGTGTTCAATCCAGTCCAGTTCGCACCAGTGTAAAAGGAAGGCAAAGGAGTGGGGAGCGGCGCATGCGCAACAACACAAATCCAAGGTTTGAGGTTAGAATTATCCATGTGCAGTAGCGCTAAAGTGAGTAATACAGGACTAGGCGCATGCGCATAGCATAGACTCATTCCGATCCGGAGAACTTGTTGCATGCGCAGCAGGTTTGAGGTTAGAATTATCCATGGCAGCTGCCATATTTAGTCTGGTTTCACCACATAAAGTCAACAACCGGTGGTGACCGGCCATTGACCTGGAGGAGTGGGGGAAGGAGTGGGGGAAGGAGTGGGGGAAGGGGGGGGGCTCCATTTTTTCGGGGGGGGGAGGGGGGGGGGTGAGGGGGGGGGTGAGGGGGGTGAGGGGGGGGAGGTCATTGACCTTTCCGGTCGGTCATTGACCCCAAGGAGTAGGGATAGACACAGAACCCTACTTCTCTTACTACTCAGGTGAAAGTCGGTCAACCAGTCATTTGCTTGCCATCTGCCGCCATCTGGCTGGAGTTATTGCCTCTATAAAGGTGGGTAGTTTATCGCGCTACAAACATTCATTGCCTCGCATCCGCTCGGTCATCATCTCTCGTTAGTTTTATGTTATGACTACTTCACTTACTAGGTTTGAGGTTAGAATTATCCATGGAATAGCCTTCGTAAATTCTAACCTATAAAATTACTACTCTGGCTTTCTGTTTCAATTTCTTTTACACTTCATTTTATATCTCAGTCTTATTTTAACTTCTGAACTTAACACATCGGTTATGATGACTGCACAATGTTTAAAATTAAAGCTTTTGCGAACACAACACATATTACGAAGTACTTCTAAACCTTCAATTTCAAAGTGTAAAACTAATTTAAATAGAGTTAGAAAGAAGTACAGTTTTAACCCATTATACTCAAAGACTTCGCAGGTTAATGTTGATGATAATGTTATTTACAACATTTTGCATTTTATGTTACAATTCAACAACTTTGAACTTGTTACACCTATCGACTGTGTTCAACAAGTTTTTTTATTTTACCCCTACTATTCCTCATATAAGCGCTGTCACCACAATTCCTACTTCATGCTCCTCTATTCTCTTCAGCTAAGCTAAGGTTTGAGGTTAGACTTATCCATGGCGGCCGCCATGTCTAGTTCAGTTTCACCACATAGAGTCGGCGACCGATTATTGGTCTAAAGGAGTGGGGGAAGGGGTGGTGGGGAGAAGGTTGCCATTTTATAAGCCCTCTCCCTAGGCGGCGCTTCTCATTCAATCGCCAACTTTCAAACAATAAACACCTCTCCCATGGCACGAATGAATTATCCCACTATCACCAACTAGTTCAACTTTGAACTATTTCTGGTGGTAGTTGGGTAGGCTTTTTTAAAACTTACTCTGGATGACCTTGACATACTTTCCAGGCCCCCAGTTATAACTGTTGAATTTCAGTTTTGATCTTACTCTTAATTTTTGTTCAACTTTTAGAGTTTAGTTAACACAGTTGAATTTTACTTTTCAACTAACTCTTAATTCAAATTCAGGGCATATGCTCTCGCCATCTGCACCCTGCAGCTGCCCTGGCAGCTGACACCATCTGACCCCTGCAGCTGCCCTGGCAGCTGACGTCACTTCCGGTTTAGAAGTGGCTTTTTCCCACTACTGTGGTACGATATTGGCAACTTTCCCCTATATTGTACATTTAATATTTGTACATATTGACCTACGTTTACATTTAAGATTTTCTTATTACTCCTTGTGGGCCGTCCCCCCTTAAAGTTCTAATTACAAAAAAATACATTAGAAAGTAAACTTTGTCACTCAAAAACAATTTGAAAAGTTTGAGGTTTATTACTTAAATACTTTTAAAGATATTAGACCGTTTCCAGACTTTTTTCACCCATAGACAAGATTTAACTAGAGCAGTGGGAGATGGTCGTTTATAATTGTGACTTAAACTGAGCACGTCCAAGAGACGGCCGTCTGGGTCTAAACATTTTGTATCCTGGTAAAAAGACCGGTGAAAACATGTAAGTTACATTATGGCATGGTAATTTTCTGAACTCTCTTATTGTAATAAGGGATAACCGTTAAGTAATTATTGTTACAACGTAATAACTCTTATAATAATATTTCTAAATATTTTGTGTGATGTCAATATAGTAGTGACCATGTTTGAAAGGCAAAACATAAAATTTATGAACATACCTAGTTCAGGTAATTTTTTTCGTAAAAATTTGCATTTTGCACCATTGGTTTGTTAAAGAGTTCCTATTTTTTAGTATAAATTCATAAGTCGTAGGGTCTCATAGGTTTTTGAATCAACGAGATTAAGTGTATATATATATATATATAGAGTGCTCAACAGATAGAGAAAAGTGTCCCCTGTTGATTGGCGCCATTTTACAAACGATTCCCGCCGTTTCCTTGGTAACCAGTCCTTTGTTAACACTTTCCCATATGTTATTTGCCATATTACCCACACCTATCCGACGTTTCTATGGTAACCAATCTCAATAGCCTGAATCAAGAAACTTTATTGCATAAAACGTATATGGATACAAACACAAAACGTATACAAATACAGGTGCATGGTCATTTACAATATAAAGTGACTAGAACCAAATTTACATATATTTTCCTCTGGCTTATTTCACCAATTTTAGGCTATATCCATTTGTCTTCAAAAAATTCCTGCATGTTATAGTAGGCTTTATCAAGTTACATAAGTTTGGCCTTATTGAGAAGTTGCTTTCCTTCAAGGTTGGACATAGTGTTTGGTATGTGATTAAAGATTTTGATTGCCATATATAAAGGACTATTTTCAAATAGGGTTAATCTGTGATTTGGAAAATTATATGTTTTATTACGTGTGTTGTAGCTGTGTTTAATCTTATATTTGCTAAATATGCCTGGTCTTTCAATCATCAATTTTATATTTTTTAAAATATAAACACTATTAACTATGAGAATTTTGAACCGTTTAAAAATTGTGTACAGGATGTTCTTTTCCTTTGTTGAGCTAATGTTCTAATTATACTTTTCTGGGCAATAAAAATTCTTTCTACTTTCTTTTGCAAGCCCCAGAACACTGTACCATACCTTAGTATAGATTCTGCATAGCATATGCAAAAAAAAAAAAAAAAAAACTATTTTACAGGTTTCTATGGATGTTGATTTCTTCATAATACTTAATGCGAATCTCAGACTATGTATCTTATTTGCAATTACATTAATATGATGTTCCCCTTTAAAAACTGACCAAAGTGAAGGCCTGAAAATTTATGTGAGGAAACAAAGTTAATATTGCCTACATTAACATTTAAATTTTGTGGAAAGTTTACGGGATCTTTTTTAGCTTTGAAATTAATTGATTTGGTTTTTTCATTATTTAAAAGTAGTCCATTATTTGAAACCCAAGACTGTAATTGATTTAATGTAATTGTCTTATTCGCTGGCAAAGTCCTAAGATAGTTGTTTAATTGTGCATATCTTGCCGCGACGCATCCGTTTTGGTGTGCGGCCGACCTAACTAATTTCAACATTTCCCCCAACACAGAGTTTGTTTCCATAGTAACAAATATTTTTTCTTGAAGCACAATAAATGCTCTTTCATAAAATATATAATAGTTATATTATATATTATATTGACATAAAAAATTTCAAATTAGCAATGAAACAAAAAATCTTTTTTACCGACAAAAACAAAAAATATTTTGAAAATTTATCTCCAAAACTTTTTACAGAAATTTTAACTTAGCTAAAGTCCAAGGTATACATGTTGTAGATAATTTGTTGGTGATTTGGAAGATATAGGCTAAATTTTTACTTTGAAGTTTTCAATAAAAAATTAAAAATCTCATGAAATATGAAATTCGTACTGTTTTAGAGCTTATGTAAATATATAACAAATATCTAAGTATATTCCTGAAACTGCATGTTAATTTCATGTTACTGCATGAAACGTATGTACTTTTCCCTGAAGAAAATTTATGTTCTTTTCAGAAAATATAAAACTATATATTTACTTATTATTTGTAAAAAAAATTCAGTAACTACACATTCAGTAACTTTTTCCTAATAAGAAATATATAAACTAGAAATTTGGAACCATCACAATTATAATTTTCAACTGTCAATTCTTTGTTATTACAAAATTACAGCTGGAAGTAAAAACACAAATAGTCAGCTGCGCGTCAGATCAAAATGGGAGACAGTAAAATGGCGGTGGATTAGTGGATACCTATAACGATCACATAAGACCAATAGATGGAGCACGTCAGGCGCGAGCTGAGGCAAGAATATTTCACTTGCCTACAGGAAGATGGCGGCTGCCGGTCGTGATTCACCGTAGTGGCGAGCGCTAAAACTGTGTTAGATTCTGTATTTTTACTGTTAGTTCAGAACCGACAACATATTACAAACCGGCTCACTTCACTGATAAATTTGATACTAAATTTTAAGTAATTCGGACGACACTTAATTGTTTAAGGCTCCGGTCTACCCCTGGCAAGGGCTACCCAATTGCAAGGGTTTTTTAGAATCGTGTTATCTTCTACTAAATGCAGCCTAGAGCTATAAGTAAGGTGTCATATTAAATAAGAATAACGGTACGAATTTTAACGGTTACACTTTTAAAAATATTTCATCAAAACTTATAGATAACTTCAGTTAAAAATTAAGAAAAACAGCCGGTTTCAATTAATTTCTGTCAACTAGAGGAGAGTAGCCAAACTCGGGCCCCGGTCCCTAAGTCGGGCCCCCAGTGTTTTGACTCCGTGAGGTGCTGCAGACTAGCAGACGCACCTAAAACTAATAGTTCAGACGTTTTCTGTTATGTAGCACTGCATTGCATGTGTCTGCAACCTAACCTTTAGACAGTATGAGACATGTTTGTAAAGTGTGCTCAACAAAGTTTTTTCGGTACTGCATTTATGTGATTGAAACTCCCAGGGGTTTAATGGCAAGAACATATTGTTATACATCACGTTAATCCTTATTGAATAAGCTATCGTTTAGTATGGTTTATAAGTAGCTACCTTTATTTTATATAGAGTAATGGCATCTTTTATTTGCAACACGTGTGTGCCCTAAGTCGGGCCCCCATAATGGTTCCAAAGATGGCCCCCTTTTCATTTTATGTTTTTTCCTGAAAAGGGGGATTTAACAAAAGTTAGATTCGTGTTGCTCTGTGTTTCAGATTTTGAAACAACAAAATTGCGAAGACTAAATCCAAAATGAAATCTTGGGATTTTTGAAAATGAAATGTCGAAGTTAGTAAAACATTAAATAATAGTTAAACATGTTTCCAGTTTGATTTAATTTATCCCCAAACTTAAATTTATATATTATTTGCACTAACTTTCTATTGTGGTTGATTTTCAGGGAGTTATTATCATTATTTGATCAAATTTTAAAGGGGGCCCACTTTTGGAACCTATTTCCTAAAAGTTGAAAAGTGTAAACTTTAACAATTATTTTTAATTTTTATATTTGTTGTAATTTGGAGAAGTTAATACTCTGGAATCTTATTAAATACTTACCAAGGAATGTCATGAAACACATTTTGCTAATTTAACTCAGTATCTCTTTACTAGAATTGAAAAAACAAAATGGGGGCCCAACTTTGGGTACTTTCCTAACTGAAGTTAGAAATTATTTTCAAAAATTCTAAAATCAAAGAAGACGAGATCCGTCCTTCTACTTTTAGAAAAAAATTGAAAGCCAAACTCTATATTACTTGATTAATTTAAAAACACTATTCTCGTAAACCTCTGCAGCTATGAAACTCGCCACTATAGAAAAACTAATGATTTTAGACAGCTATAACTAAAATTAGAAATTTTATTTAAAAATTCTAAAAACACCGAATACAATATCCGTCTTTGTACTTTTAGAAAAAATCAAGCTGCAAGCTCTATCTTAATTAGTTAATTTAAAAACACGATTCTCGCAAACCTCTGCAGCCATCACACTTGCTTTAAAAAAAGTATCTATTTTATCTTAATATTAGATACTATACATTAATTATTAAAGTTTTAACTAGAACTAATAGCAAGCAACACTTATTTAAATCACTCATACAAAGTTTCAGCACTTAACTTTTATTCTAAATTGGCTAAATATCGAGTTATTTGTTAGCGAAACATGAGTTTGAGACTGCCGGAACGGTGGCGTCGGTCGCAGCGCGGCGTTAAAACCTCTAATATAAATTAATTTTCCAACCGAACCACAGCAGTTAATTTTTTCAAAAAATATGATTCAGAAAATTTCACTCTTTGGCTAAGAAATTCACTCTTTGAACTTACCTTACAAAAAAAAAATAATAAAAAAAATAGTAGCCGACCAACTTTTTTATGTCACATTTCAAAACTCATTTAGAAATATAAAATTTATTGTAATATTAAAAATAGAAAACATTAACTTATAAACTTTTAAATTGAACTATTAGTGTCCAACACTTATTGACTTCACTCATACAAAGTTACAAAACTTAATTTTTATTCTAAATTGCCGAAATGACGAGTTATTTGTAAGCGAAACATTGAGTCTTTTGCGCCAATCTCAGCGAATTTTGCGTCTGTTGCCTACGGGAAGATGGCCGACCGCGCTTCACTCGATGTAATGCTAGTTAGATGGGCATGCTCCATCTATTGGTCTTATGTGATCGTTGATACCTACTGAGCGTGACAACGGAAGAAGTAAAAGTTTGCAACATCACTATGAAATTAAATAATAACCAACAGACTTTCTTAACTAATAATTTTTTTTGTTAGTTTCAAACTTCATTCTTCTTCTTCATTTATGTATTTTTTTCATAAATGTAATCTGTGCTCGCTGAATGTAATCGACAAATCATATGACATATAAAAGTTTTAGAGAGCAGCGATTTTCGCTGCTCGCCGCTGAGGACGCGTCTCTGAGTGACGGAATAAAAGGTTTTACAAAAACGATAACAGTAAATTAAACTACACATGCTAGAAATAAGTCGTCAACGGACGAAATTATGTGCAAGAGATGCTCTAAATAATGGTACCATTTTTGTTTGTCTATGACCAAAACCTATCTCTAGAAGAACACCTTGAAAACAGTGAAAGTTTCGTCTGACAGCTGTTGCAAGACAGTCTCACACGCTACTCAAGAAAAAGCGAATTTTTGTTAGACTGTTATAAGGTAAATGATATACTCAAAAATATATATTATGCATGAAAAAGAAAGTTCAGGAATCTCCTCTTTCCAATATGGTATGTGTACTATTGCAGTTCTGTTTCAGTGTCATGCATTTATTTCTGTTCGAACCTGACAATGTCGGGAGAGTTGAATTTCGCTGCTCGCAGCTGGAACCCGGTATTGCGAGAAGCGAATTTCGCCGCTCGCCAGATAAAGGGTTAATTATAGCGCGTTTCCCCGGAAACGAACATTTTTAATGGTTTTTGCCCTTTTCTCAGGAACCATAAAAGATAGAAAGGAATTTTTTTATTTTGAAGGTAGTACTTTACTCTATGTTTTAACACGGGGGTTTAGACTAATTACATCCCAGAAAGCAAAATTAATTTGCTGCAACTTTTTTTAAATTTGCCGAGACAAATTAAAAAGTTTGCAACCAAGTTGTCATGGCAAACCTGAAAATTTGCCGCAAATTTTTGGCAACTTTCCTAGTTTTATGGGGGCAAAGTTTATGGCAAAGTTGTCATGGCAAAGTTTCGACAAATTGATGTGACAAATTATCAATAAAGTTGTTTTGGATAATTATCGGCAACTTTTCTCATCCTAGCTCGGCAATTATGCAAATAAAATCTTTAGTTAATTTTTGCATATATACTGTATTTGTAAATAAGTGCATTTCTGCTAACCAATACAGTATATTTCAAAAATTGAAATTAAATAGAGCAAAAATATGATGTCCGTACCCGGATTTGAACCCACAATCTTTCACTTACTGTCCTAGCGCTCTAACCTTCTGAGCTATTTGAACTATGGAAAATGAAGACTTTATTTGCTACTTATACTTTGAAAACTCTGCCTTCGTTGGTACACTTGCAAAGTTTGTTAGTCAAAGTCAAGAAGTTGACCCAAACTTAAAGTAACTAAAACCAAATTGAAAATTTCCGGGTGTTGTTAAAAATGTTTTTTATTTTTTATGTTTGTTATTTGCTTTTTATATTTTTATTATTAAATGAATATGAAATAAGGTACGGTACCTAAGTTTAATATTTATAACAGATGAAACCAGGATTTCTTCAAATTTATAAGTGTTTATAATTAAATGTGAAAAATTTACTAAAATGAAATGTAAAAATTACATTATTAGTTTTACAAGTTTTCTACTTTTACGATTTTTCATCATTCATATGTAAGAAAAACATTATTAGGCCTAGTGAAACTTTATTTTTGGAAAAATTAAATACTTTGATTTTGAAGTTCTATATAGAGAACTCCCAAAATCCAACTCCCTTATTATTGTAGAAAATTAAAAAAAAAAATATTTCCTTAAAGAAGACAAATGTAAAATTATCGTAAAATTAAAACGTGAAAATAACGTTATGAATTTCACCATTGTATTACTTTTATATTTTTTGATCTTTTTCAAGTGAAAAAAATGTTTTCGATTTTACTTTTATGTTTTATGGCGTTTTTACATGAAAATACCATTATTTTTACATTGTGTGTAGACTGGGAAGTTACTTAGAAAATATGCCATTGCAGCTTTAGAGCAAATTCAGATACACAAATTTAATGCAAATTATTAGCAAAGTTTCATGACAAAGTTGTTGTAGCATACATAAACACAGTTGTTGCAAATTTTTTAAGGCAGCTTTGGAGCGAATGTTGACACTCAAATCAAATGTAAATTTATAGCAAAGTTGTCATGACAAAGTAGCTGTGGCATACATAAACACAGTTGCTGCAAATTTTTCATGGCAGTTTTGAAGCAAATGTATAATGCAAATTTAATGCAAATTATTAGCAAAGTTGTAATGACAAAGTTGCTTTGACAAGCTCATGGCAACTTTGCCGAAAAATACTCTGCTATGTGGGATCTAGATCATTTTTAAATTCTGATTTAAAAAATTAACCTAAACACTTTTTTGTACATATTAAAAAAAATTAAAAATGGATATCTAAATAACCTTGTGTTAAAATATTCACAATAAACGGATCTTCAAAATAAAAAAAGAATTAAATCTCTATCTTTTATGGGTCTTGAAAAAAGTGCAATTTAGTTAACATGGTGTAACATAATGATCTGTGACCCCCTTAAACAGAGCCTTCGCCATCAACATATGTAGACTAAGAATAGGACAGGTCTTACTATACAAATATCTTCATTCCAAAAACATGTAGGTACTTCACCCCTCTATGTTTGAACTGTACCCTGGGTGACATGAAAAACCATTGACTACTTACTCAACACATGTCCACAATATAACACAGCCAGAGACATACATTTAAGACACGTCTTGGCACAGTACAATAACAACGCAAAACAAATTAATTCTAAAATCAAACAACACAAACATCTTTTGTCAAACAAACAAATTTCTCCTGGCTATAGACAAACACATCTAGAATCAAGCAATATAAGCACAGCACTAACAAAATTGTTTTCTTTGTATCTTGGGTGCGTCTATCCGTGGTCCAACCAATTTCGGGTTATTTATTTATTTATTTATTTGTACTCACGGTCGAAACCATTCGACAGAACATAACAAAATTCAAGATGGCTTATGATTAACGCAATAAGGTAATTACAGTTAAAAATACAATAACAGACATAAATATTTAGATTACTGTATTCTACTAGATTTGGTTAGGTTCAGCCTGGCGGACACCTGGCTAAAAATATACTCCTATTCCTAACACCTACATTCCATCAATTTCCTACCTTAGAAGATCCTTCTTTTATTGAACACCAAAGACACAAACCATTTATTAACAATGAATTTACTCAAAATCAAACAACAGAAAAAGTAAAATAAACTAACCACCAAATGGTAATGGTAATTGTAACTAAATACCAACAATAACGTGTAAATAATTAGGCCAGAAACCTTTATAGAACAACGTGGCTGCATAGGAAATCTAAGCCCGCGGAAGCAAACGTAGAATTAAAAAAAAGAAGAAGAGCGAGTCTAATTTTGTTTTTTTGATTAAATGTTTGACGCTTTCTCTAATTCACTTTTCATTACGTTTTCACTTCTTTGTTTATAATATAACAGTGCTATTATTACCACTTGGACCTTACATATTTGCTCAAGATATATATGACCGCAAGCTAAGCCGAATTATTGTCAATCAGCACCGGTAAGTGAAGTTTATACTGTACTGTAAGTTTTACAAATAGCCTAAGTACACCAGCCATCTATTGCAGGGCTGATGAGTCGGGTTCCGTATGGGATTGAATAGGTAGGCCTAAACTATGTTTTAAACAAAAACAAACTTCAAGTAGGCTTAATCTTTTTGTTGACCTAAACTCTACCAAAGTTTAATTTAAAATAAAAGTAAAAAATAAACCATGTAGGCCTAGCAAGGTAGAGAACCTCCTGACCTACATTAGGCTAGACCATATGGGACTGTAGGCTAAGGCCCTACCACTTGATATGGACTCTTGCAGACTGCTGGGTTGACAATACTGCATTTCTCTCATGTGTGTTTCTGGTTGTGTCATTCCGGTAGCCTAATTTAAATGGCTGTTGACACTTCAATTTTATATAAAAACTAGGCCTAGGTGGTTCCTGTCACGGCTTCGCAGGTGATAAAATTTATTTTAAGTTAATTTTGGCGAAACTTCGTTATCCGTCTCCGCCGTTATTATCGATGTGGAAATTTCTATATTGCGATAATATTGCTATTATATCGATGATACAATTACACAATACGACTACGATTTTATCACCTGATTAAGTTTCTCGTTCTAATATAATGAAATAAACCTTTTGACAATGAAACAAATA
The DNA here is from genome assembly GCA_030545055.2 of Neoaliturus tenellus. Taxonomy (NCBI): domain Eukaryota; kingdom Metazoa; phylum Arthropoda; class Insecta; order Hemiptera; family Cicadellidae; genus Neoaliturus; species Neoaliturus tenellus. Next base: position 15,238,817 of record CM061534.1, on the reverse strand, counting down.
CCGTAATATATTCGTAAGTAACTGAAAAAAGTAAAAATTGTAGCTAATGTAACCTGTAACAAAGAACAACACAAAATAAACTAACCAAGTTTGTTGTGTAGCTGTATCTAAATTCGAATTGTGAGAAAAAGCAGACTTCGTTGGATCTAAAATGCCGTCACATAAATGCTGCCAAATACAAATCAGATAGGTATTTAGGGCCTATTTATTTATTTTTTGGCTATTGTATTGAGGGAATATATGCATATTAAATGTTTCCAATCACCATTGATTTTGTTGTTACAAACATTGCTGTCAATTAAAGTGACGGAGGTTTACGGTTACACTGTTAGGTTAGATTATTATTATGATAAATATCTTTTCTCAGTATCGTTGTTGATTCGATTGTTTTCATCGCTCAATTTCAATCGCCATATCGAAATTTCCACATCGACAATAACGGTAGAGACGGATACCGAAGTTATTTTCGGCCCAAAGTAATTTTGAATTCCAGTGGTGCGGAGCCCTAAAGTGCATAAAAAACCATATTTGCAAAATTTTTTCTTAGTTGTAAGCCTATTCTGAGGTTATATTTACTAAGTAAGTTAAGTAATATACAGTGTTTGCTTAAATAAGTTAGGCCTATAACGTTTGAAACTATTCTGCATAGCAAATCATTAAACAACTCTTAGAAAACAGCTGACTTTTCAGTTGTAGGACCTAAAAAATATTCCAGCTGACTTTTCAGTCCTAGGCCAAAACAGAAACGTTTTTGGTACTATTATGAGAACAAAAAACAGGCTGATTTTGTGCAGAATGATAAAAACATTTTTACACCAGCTAAATTGTTTACAAGATAAAAATATTGTCATATGGCCCGTCGCCCTTTGTATTTTACACTAACAGCTTTGAATCTTCAACAGTAATTAAGGGCGAAACTTCGTTATCCGTCTCCACCGTTATTATCGATGTGGAAATTTCGATATTGCAATTGAAATTGAGCGATGAAAACAACAACGATCGAATCAACAACGATACTGAGAAAAGATATGTATCATAATAATGGGTCATTATCAAATTAATGGCCAGATTGAGGAAGGTAAAAAAATAAAAAAATAAAATTCAAAAACAACTTATTTTATTGGTTATAACTTATATTGTAAAAGTATTACAGAATCAAACCTTAAACATAGCATAGCTTAAAAATTACTTTTAAGGCTAATTTTCCTCATTTCATATCAGAAAGACACAAAAATTTCCCCCTCGCTGCAGGTTTTTTTTCTTGTTAAAAATGTGATAAAAAATTGTTGAAGTCAAAAGTTATAGTCTGAATGTTTTTTAAGTTAAATGTAATTACTAGTACGGTACCTACACATTTTAAAACGAGTTTATATTGATTATTGTGTTCTTTAGCATGGAAAATAACTTATGCTAATTTTAGTTTCAATCTCCAAAGGGGGAGTTTCCGTGAGCGAGGGGAACTACTCTTTAAAAAATAATGAAAATAACAAATGATAAGATGATTACAAATTAGCCTCCCTCGTCACAGAGCAAGACTTTTACAATGCAACATCATTTTTGAATTTGTATAGAATTCTATTTCCCTTTGTAAAAATCATTGGTGTTGGCAAAATTCCAATAATTTGTTCACAAGATATATAGCTAATGTCCTTTTCATTAGGTTTAAAGGTAGATTTACTTCTGTAGCATTCCATAAACATCACTTCAACTTCACGGTCAGGTTGTACTTCTCCTTGGATAACTGCTACAAAATTAAAGTTCTTTTTGCCTGAGGGAAAAAGAAACAACAACATATACCCCTGACTTCAAGTCCTTAAAAGTGTATGGAGCAGGTTTTATTATAGCCTCTCTTCCTCTTTAGAGCTGTCCTCGGAAGATGAGTATACTTCCAAAACTTTTAAAACTATTTTCTTATTCTTTTTTACTTGATTGTTTGAGGATGCTGGATCAGTAAAAGTAATATTTATTAGGTGAAAGTGAGTGCACTTCTCCTCCTTATCAATTGTGCAATCTAAACATGACATTTTTCGGCCAAACATGTTACTTGCACGCCGATCCCAATAGATTTGTCTGCCAGACATTATTCTCTTTAAAACTGGAAGATGTTTGGGAAGCGATTGCTTTACCTCCTCTATGGAAGTGGAACTGATCTCAAGAACTTTAGTTTTACTAGTTGGGAAGAGAGACACTAAGTCTTTTGCACACGTGACATCGTGACCTTGTAATACTTTTTGGTCAGCATTTCTTTTTATAGAACCTCTTTCACCGTCCATTACGCCCTTGCCGTGGCCCGGCTCTGAAAAGTTCCAAGTGAAGCTCTCTAAATTCTTAAAATGTTTAGGCAAAAGTTCTTGCATCAAAAAAATGTTAAACCTATTCCTATACAGTGAGGAAGGACTATCTGAAAACAAATGGATCACTTTTGTGTCAGGAAATGCTTTAGAGGCATTTTCTAGGATTGGATTCGAACATGAGGCCACACACCGTAGGCGTGGAGATCTAAATTGTCCGAAGCGGTGCAAAAGGTTTTACAACAAACTTCACCGTCTTCAACAAAATACATAGCACCAGTGTGCAAAGAAATTTGCCGCTTAGATGCACCAAAATGCATCGATTGAATTTCGGATGTGTATTTAGCCATATAGCATAATTTTGAGAAAAATCCACTTGAAAAAGTAGATGTCCCGATTGCAAATTCTCTTTCAAATTCTTTAAGCAGCTGGCTTGATGTTTCATCTAGTGTATACATGTACCATAAACATAATCAGTTATTTTTTAAACTTTTCTCTAAGGATTGAAGCTTTTCTATTTTTGCAACTTTTACGACTCACTTTACAGTTTTTTCAATCGTTTTATCAGTTTTTTGATGAGGTTGATGCCCATTCACTATACTCTATGCCTTCATCTTCGTCATTAAAAAATTGTAATTGATTACATTTGCATTTCTCGCATTGTCCCATCACACTTTTCTTTATTGGAAGAACAAATGACCTCTTTTACAAGGTTCCCAACTTGGTCATGAGATAGAACTACAGTACACTCTCGTTCATCGGACTCAGCGACATCGGAACTCCGCTTCATCGGAACTGAAAATCTGGATATCATTAATTTTTTTTTCTTACGAAATAAATAATTTTTCCGTTTTAGCGCCTTCAATTTTTATTCGTTCTATCCGCACAACAGTAAAGTATCACATTTTGCATCAAACGTCATCAGGCGTTTTCCATAATCTGTACACATCGATGTGATTTACGAGGTCGTGGAGTATTCGCACAAAAATAGAAAGAGGAAGGGGGCAGGAAGTGAACTTCCGTTTCGACCGCTTCCCAAACTGTCATTCAGTCTGTCTCGCGTCGCGACTGCACCTGTGTTACGTGGAAATCAGTTGCCTGCTGGAATATGAGTAGAATATGAATATGGAATGTGAGAATAACGATTTTGGATCTTTATTTCCTGCGTTGTTTTTATTCCTATAGATTCATTGTTGCCATGTTCAAAGTTTGAGTGCCTTATTTTCATAAAATCTCTTGTGTTATCTAAAAAAAAAGAGTGAATACAATCACGATAGGTCACCGTACGGGCGGAAATGATGACTCACGACATACTCCGCTTCATCGGAATTTTTTGACATCCGAACCGGCCGTCCGCCACATTAGTTCCGATGAATGAGAGTGTACTGTATTCTAGAGAGCTATATTCTAATTATTGATGGGTTGTCCGTCGGGATGCACGTAGGAAAAGTTTTAGAGTTGCAAAAGCGCTTTCTGGGTTTCGCCATTGTCAACTGCTACTATCTAGGTGGTCCTATTTATCTTCCACTAGACAAGTTTTTGATTAATTCAATTAAGGTAATGATGAGGTTCTTGCATGTGTCAATAAGCAACATTGGGGACGTGTTGTCTGTCGGCCTGCATACTTGGGGGTTTTAGAGTTGTAGAAACGCCAAAAGCACTTCTGCAACCTCCAGGTGAAGCCCGACAGACAACATTTCCCCAATTTTGCTTATCGGCTTACGGACCTCATCACTATCTTCATTGGGTGTTGTAAAATTTTAGTTGAATTAATTTCACATCATCGAATAGTGTAACAGCAATAACGATCAGGCTACTTGTCTCTTGACTATTACAGTTGTTTGATTTTAGCTAAAATAATAAACTATAGGCAGCTACTTACAGTATATGACCTTTTAACCACAATGCAAATTAAATACAATGAAGTGGGAAATTAATGATTGAAATATTAAAACAAAATTAAACAGATTAGGCCTAATAGTAATAGTTTTATTACTTAAGTAAGCTTAATAATAGGTACTACAACATGATTTACTTTAAAGCTGTGTATGTAGCCTACAAGAAAAAAATATCAATTCAAACTTATTATTTACATGAGCATTGGCATCTGGATGGAAGGTAACCTAATTTTTCTAAACGATTTGTCGATGAACATCCCTTCATACAAATAACAATTTAACGTAGGCTATTTTTTTACAAGTTTGTCGCTTTTGGAGGATTATAAAAATTCAAAAGGCTTAAACTAAAAAAAAAAATTTGCTACACAATTTCTGCCAACTTTGCTGATTGTTCTTTGTTTTCCTCTTGTAATGATTTAGCTATAGTTCTTCGTCAAAAATACAATCTAATTAATTTTCGTAACTGAAATCCTCGCTTACTGATTATATCCTCCTCTGTATAATAAGACATCACTGTTCGTCTTGAACCATCTTTTTTCAAAATCATCAAGTCAGCGACTACCATCAGTGACTGGGGACTTTCATTTTCTTGCTTTTCCCGGTGCGGAAAAAGTTAGTGCTGGTTACTCTTCAGAAACTGACTAAGTTATTTCCCCTCCTTGGTTATTCTGTTTTAAAACTGTTCTTTCACTAATCTTGCAGGCCATATCACATAGTTTTCTAATTAAATAAAAATTTATACAGGGCGGGTTTAATAAAAATTAATTATAGGGGGTTTTAATAAAAATTATTACACTCACAAAATGACGGAAAGGAGAGCTGTTGTTTCAAAAAACAATAAGCATTGTACATCATGTTCGGTTCTGCGCTGTTAACTGATTTCCTCCTTTATTAGCAGGTTGTGCGGGAGGTGCAATATTGCAACAAATTACCACAAAAGTTAAACTTTTAAGAAACAAATAGCCTACTTTAAATTCAACACTTAGTGTTAACTAGTAAATAAGTTTTAAAATAGATTGTATTTCGGACTGTTTACATATTCTGTTTACATTTGGAAATATAATTATTTAAACATGTGATTTATGCAATTAGGCTCGGTGAATATGCGAGGAATAAGTACGGCAACATTGCTTGAATCTCATTCGTTGGCTCAAGATCACGTTTCTGTCTAGGCCTGCCCTTAATGGACTTCTCTCATGATGGCTAGTGTAGATTCGTATTTTAAGTGCTCCATAAGAATAACATTTTTATTCTTATGACAATTTTTATCAAAATTTTAACTCGTGTGGAGCAAAGCCCTGTAGGAATTTCGCAACACTGTTTATTAGTGAGCACCAATTGATAAAAAGGAACGTCTATACCAAATTTCAATCCTTCAGGCTGGCTAGTTTTGGAGATTCGTTGTTGCTTTGGGTTTGTATTAAAAATACCCCATTAGAATAACATTGTAACAAAATTTTGAAGTTGTGTGGGTTGGAGAGATGCCGGAATTTCGCAAAACCATTTCTAAGTGAGCGTTTTTGAGCAAAGAATAACGTCCATGCCAAGTTTTTACCCTCTAGGCCTTACAGTTTTGGAGATTCTCTGATACGTGAGTTAGTGGTATTTGACAAATATATATAGTAGATTGTTAAGGTGCGTTTTTATTCCATAGTTGACAACGAGGTTGACTTTCGCTTTAGCCTGTATGCCTAACTTATATACCAGTTAAAGTTGACAACTTTTGACTGTCAACTCTGGTGTAAACACATCTTTAGACACACGTCCCCTTTTTATTTCCACTCTCTACCCTTGACACTGATATGTCATTCTTAAAAACTTAGGCTAGGTTATTGTGGCCTCATACTGTAGACTTATCAACATAAGTGGAAACTGGTAGGTGTACTTAACTTAATTAATCATGGCATCCTGCTGCACAAACTGCAGAATATGGGTCGTTATCAAATTAATGGCCAATTAGATTACAATTAAAAAATAAAAATATAAAATTCAAAAATAACTTATTATTTGGGTAGTATTATGAAATTTACTACAGACAAAACCTTACACATTTCAGAGGTTAAAAATTACATTTAAGACTGATTTTCCTGATTTAATTTAAGGAAGACAAAAAAAGTTAAGTACTATGTTAGTTTCTATGCCAGGAAAAATCTTGTGTTGAATTGAAATCATAAAAAAAATCAATCTTAAGATTTGAAAATCAAAACTAAAGGGTTGCTGAAAATAGCTTACTGAGCTGTCAATGTATGAACCAAGTGTTTCATTATAAACAAGTAGTTTTCCATTGTGGCCAACTTACTGAATTTGCTTACTGATGATAATATAATTATTATTATATACCGGTACTGGAGATTAAGGAAGTTTAGAAAAATAAAGATATACATATATGAATTTGAATGAACGGTGTTTTTGTCCTCTCGGGGACATCAAAACAAAAAAGTATTCCGCGACTACCACCGGAATAGCGTATTTAATATAGGGAAATTCGCTAGAAGCAGCAAAAGCCTATGATATAGTAAAAGAATTAAACAATCTGATAATATTTCTGAAAGTGCATGGGATTTGATAAACGGTTACAAAGAAAAAATTAAAACTCTCATTAGGCTTAAAGTTAATGTTTCGGATCCATCAAGTCAACCTAGCATTTTAATAGTTTCTTCTCAAATGTAGCTGCTCATTGCTAGCAGCTACATTACTTTCTTACATTACTTTCAGCTATTTTACTTTCTTTCAGTCTGAAAGAAAGTAAAAGAATGTTTTTGTGCCGTGTGTAACAGAAGAGGAATTGATTTACGTTATTAAACAGGTTTACTGCAAAAAAATCAACCAACATCACTGGCTTGTCCATGTGGTTATTTAAACAGATATTTTCCAGTATTAGAAAAATTTTAACACAAACTATCAATCTCATTTGAAAAAGCCCTATTCCTAAATAATTCAAAACTATCGAAAGTCATACCTACATTTAAGAAATGGGATGCATCAGACATGTCGGCCTTAGTCAGTAACAAGATTACAAGATTGCGCCACAATCATCCTACACTCATCTCTCATTCATATTCAGGTTCTGTGTGAGGTCCCTGTCTAGATAGTGACATGAATAATTATCGACCAATTGCTCTTCTGAATATCTTAAGAAAAGATCATAAAAAAAAATTTGAATCGACTTATCTCATTTCTGGACTATAAAAATATTCTTTCAAAAGCTCAGTTTGGATTTAGAGAGGGTTCAGTACAAATAAACTGTACTGAACCGTTGATTATTTTTATACTATAAATAAATTCCTCAAATTCATCGTCATTGGACTTGAAAAAACATCATAAAACAACACGTGTATTTCCGGACCTTATCAAAGCGTTTGATTTTGTTCATCATGCTTTACTTCTGAATAAACTTGATAATTGTTTTATTCGGGGAAGTGCTTTTAGGTGGATTAAATCTTACCTCAAGGAAGAGACCAACAAGTATTAATAGAAAACAAATTGTGAAATAGAGGATATGTAGCTTATGGTGTGCCCCAAGGCTCAATTCTTAGGCCGGTATTTTTCATAGTCTATGTAAACAATTTAGAACAGTGTTTCTTAACCTTTTTGTGCCCAAGTACCACCTGATGTTTTTTCTCAATTTTTGGCGTATCACCCAAACGTATGTCCCCCCACCCCTCACTACTTAGGAGATACAACCAGAGAGGGCCTAGAATATAATTGTGTTCTACTAAAATGTTAATGAAAAAATTACAATTCTCTGTTTTGTTTTTCAGGGTTTTACAAGTCTACAAATCATAATATTCAAGACTACAATCCAATAAGAATGTATCTTTCTTCAGTATAATGAACTCACCTGATCAAAAAATACCTTGAACTGCTCTACAAGCAGAAAATAATAACAGGTATGTACCAGAGGAGAATGCAACCAATCGACTTAAAATGGCAGCATATTCTTGTTCTGTGTGTAATAAGAACTTCAGCAATAAAAAAAACCTTAAAAGACATATAATGATACACAGTAGTGAGAGACCTTTTAAATGTTTAACTTGTAAGAAATCGTTTAAATATTTTAACTATTAAAGTCTCATAACAAAAGTCATACGGATGAAAAGCCTTTTAAATGTTTAACCTGTGGGAAACCATTAAAAACAAAGATTAGTTTGAAGATGCATTTACTATTACATTCTGGTGAGAAGCCTTTTATTTGCTCAACTTGTAATAAATCTTTTCATCAAGAAACATATTTCAAGAAACACATTTGTAAAGACGCGAATGAAATTATGAATGTGATACATGTAATGAAACATTCGTTAAAAAGTCTCTGTTGAGATCCCATGTGAAAATCCACCTACATCCAAATTCACAGCTGAGTCAACCATATTTGAAAAAGAAAAAATCATGCTGTCCAATATGTGAAAAATCATTCCAGTATTCTGGAAATTTAAAACATCACATTTTAACTCACACCAATGAACGTCCGTATCAGTGTACAGATTGCAAACGTTCCTTTACATCCAGCAGTCATTTAAAAAGACACATGTTCCTTCACACTAGTGAACGATCTCATCACTGTCCAACGTGTGGAAAAACTTTTATTCAGTTAGGCAATTTGAAAAGTCATCTTTTGACACACACTGGTGAGTGCCCTTACCAGTGCAAGTATTGTGAGGCATCTTTTAAGACTTCAAGTCACATGAAGAGACACATGCGCCAGCATATTGGTGGACCCTATTATCATTGTCCATCGTGTGAGAAAAAATTCACTCAATTAGGTTCTTTAAAACAACATATGTCTATTCACACTGGTAAACAATCTCATCGCTGTCCAACATGTGGAAAAACTTTTATACAGATACGCAACTTGAAAAGTCATATGCGAAAGCATAATGGACCCTATAATTGTCCTTCATGCGAAAAAAAGTTCAATCTTTTGGGTTTTTTAAAACGACATATGTTGAAACACATGGTAAAAGTAGAAAACACTCTAGATTTGGGTGATCGGTCGACTGATAAAATGGTAAAAGAAGAAAATTCATTGGATGGGGGGGAACACTCAACTGATAAAATGGTTAAAAAAGAAAAGTCATTAGATTGGAATTACCACTTGACTAAAAAAATGGTAAAAGAGGAAAATGCATTGGATTTGGGTGACCATTCTACTGGTAAAATGGTAAAAAAGGAAAATTCATTAGAGTTTGTTGACCACACGATCATTGAAAAGGTAGAAGAAGAAAACTCACATCTCAAAGAAGACTCGATTCACCAATCAACACTGGTGACCACTCAACTGAAAGATTGGAATGACCTCTCAACTAATGAAATGGTTGCTAAAAAAGAAGAAAATGCATTTAAAATAATTGGATTAAAGGATTGAAGAGCGCATAAATGACTGTTGGTGCCTCAGTGTATTGATAAAACCTAATTTCAATGTCAGACTATTATGTTTGAACGATTCCTCAGATTGACTTCAAACTTCTGAGGTAGATTTCAGGCATAGTTTGTAGATTCAAGTTTGTTGTTTAAGTTATTCTGTGTGAAGTAATAAACTAATGAACAGCTATTGAATTTCGCATGAGAAGACTGAAGACGCTTTAATTATCCACTCACTCTTTTCATTTTAGCAACGTCTTTGAGTTATTTACAATCAGACTGGGAAGTTGTTATTGGACTAATGATCAGCCCAATTCTGTCCTGTGTAAATTATTAAGTTAGATTTAAAATGGAGAGCAGGCGCCAGCAGATGAGGAGAGTGAGAAGTAGGCGCACAAAAATACAAGGTTATGTTTGACAGATAATCTAACAACAATCAATTAACCCAAAAGTAATCAATTCCTTGTCGCAGCAGACCTGCATACTCAGTGAATTTCCAAAGGAATTTGAGATTTTGTATTTTCCCCATTTATACTCCCTAGGAATGAGTGTGTAGGTTTCATGCCATGGGATATTGTTAAAGAATTTTTTTAGCTGTTAGGAATGCAATGGTTGGATAAGGTAAAAATTAAATTATATTTGGCACGATTTAAATACCCCATTAGGGTGGGTCAAAAAAAATTTTTATTTTATTTTCGGAACACTTTAGTGCAGAAAAGTTACCTACTACAATAAGGATAAAAAGTGCATATAAAATATTTAAATCGGATAACATCTTCCGTTTGCGCATTGGACTTATAGTTTATGAAAATTTCCAAAATCTCTTTATTTTTAGAGATTTTTAAAAGTTATTAAACCTTAGAAAATAAAGAAGCTCTACATTTTTATGCTTATTTTAGCATGTAAAGAGCGTAAATAAATTATATTCTGTTCAAAAATCCAATAATTACCATTCGCGTAACGCCTAAAAAAAATAGAAATTAACCCATTTTAGCGATTTTACTGTGCAACTTTTGTAAGCAGACTGAACTGTTTTGAACAAGAGTGCACTGGTTTGAGATGGATTGAACTGTTTGAACTAGATTGAGTCATGGTATATCCCCTCCCTGCTCTAACCTCCTCCCCCTCACCACCAACTCGGCCTTGTACTTGCCGCCATCATGTGTTTTCCTCTTCAGTCTGTCACTGTGCCGCGCTCTAGCCGGAACTAGCGCTTGCCGGAACTGTGCGCGCGCTTGTGCCGGAACTCGCTTTGGTGCCATGTGTGACTTGCGTGTTGTGAGCTACTCCCTATTGTGCATTATTTATATTATTTTCTCGACGTATGTCTTAAAACATTAGCTGATGATGAATGAATCATAAACTATTCTCACTGGTAGTGTGATTGCCGACTCCAACAGGAGTTTTACTGTCCTATTTTTTTGTGAACCAAGAGGATTCCTGCAAAATAAACTGCCCACATATGAATGTGTTCTTAGATGCTGTAATGGAGTGAGATACAATCTTTCCCTCGTAAGAAACAATACAAATGTGAGTTTCACCAAAGTAGCCTCTACGGTAGCGAAACAAATAAAATTTTTGTATTGGCAGCGGCCGTAGCTCAGTGGTAGAGCTCTGGGTTATCACCCAGCGGGCCCGGGTTCAATTCTCGGCTCGGAACAAAAAGATTGTTCGGCCGCTCCCGTGGTTCGGAAGTCACGTTAAGCCGTTGGTCCATCTGCATAGAAATCAAAAAAGTGCAGGCATTTCAGGCGAGGAGAACTATCAGTTAATTGCTGATCTCCCTCCACTAAAAGCCATACGATAATTAATTAATGTTGTATGTTTCAACATGTGCTAGAAATTTCGATTTCAGGTCCAGTGCTCTTTTATCTGCAAAGTTTTTTGGTTTATGTTTCTTTGATTTAATTTTCTTTATGGGGCACGCTATATTCATTGCTGCTTTGATAGTATACAAAAAGCTATCATAGGCCTGGTCTGTACATTGGGCACTTGTAACCTTATCCCAGTTCTTGTTTTCAAGGATTTCCTTGAGATTGTTGAGGTTTTCATGGTTTAATATTCTGCCAATGGAGTTTTGGTTAGATTTGGAGGGTTGACTGACTTGTATTGTGCTTAGTTGAGCTGTGTGATCGGATATTCCAGTACTAATAACTATTGCAGACAAATGTTCTTTTTCAATGTTAGAGCATACGATATCGATGGATGTCTGGGAAGTGGGGGTTATCCTAGTAGCGGGAAGTGGGAGCCTTGAGATGTTGTGGCTGGCAAGAGTGTCATTTAACTTTCTTGACTTAGTGTTATGTTTGAGACTATCGACATTTATGTCCCCTACAATTATAATAGAATGTTTTTCTGCTTTGGTATTTTCAATTGCTGTTGAGAGTATGGTGAGGGCCTCATCCAGTTGGTCCACTGGCGGTGGTCTGTAGATGCCCATGATGTAAAGTTGCTCTTTTTGTTATGTCACTCTAATAGCAGCAATCTCACACACCAGTTCTTTACTTAAAAATTTCTTTTAGTTCTAAAGTATCGGTGCTTTCTTCTAGTTCTTCCTCGACAAAGATAGCAATGCCTTCTTTATTATGTTCCACTCGGCTGTAGTAAGCTTTTAATGTGTATTTAGGTATTCGAGTGTTCAAAATACACTCCTCATTTTTCCTGTGTTCTGTTAAGACAAGTATCTGGGGCTGTAATTCTTGCAGAAGTTGTATCAGTCTGTCTATTTTTTTGTTTGTTAGTACATCAATGTTCTGGTGAAGAATATTTAGCTCTCATGTTTTTTTAGGTTGCTCGGAGAAAGGGGACCTTTTTTCTATGTCTTCTCTTGTGCTCTTGGGTGCAACGTGCAACAGTAAAAAATGGTCTGATATTGGGTTAAAATTGTTAAGAAGGGTTTCTTCTTTTTTCTTTAAATAAAAGCTCCTATGTCATTATAAAAATCAAAATACTTCGTAAAAAATTCTTCAATATTTTCATTTTTATGTCGGGCTTTGGCAGTGAAAGGTGGTCTCTTTTGTGATGCGTAGCTTCTTGCCGTTACCAACTGGTGTCAGTTCAGTTTTTGTTGACAGGTTTGACTGACTCCTGTGGTTATATCTTTGGTTTGGTTGGTCTTGGCGGTGGTCAGAGGTTTTTTTAGTTTTTGAGAACAGGTTTGACTGGCTCCTGTGATTGTATCTTGGTTTTGGTCGGCTCGGTGGAGGTCAGATGGTGGTTCAGTTTTTGTACACAGGTTTGGCTGGCTTCTGTGGTTGTATCGGTGCTTTGGGTGGTCTTGGTGGTAGTCAGATGTTTGTTCAGTTTTTGTGTACAGGTTTGGCTGGCTCCTGTGGTCGTGTTTTGGTCTTGGTTGAAGTTGGTGGTGGTCGGATAATGATTCAGTTTTTGTAGGCAGGTTTGGATGGCTCCTGTAGTTGTGTTGTAACTGTTTGTTATGTCCATAAGGGCTCTCAAATGTTTTCGTGCTGTTTCCTCTTGTTCAGATAGTTTGGCAACTAGCTCGTTGCAGTTTAGTTTCACATTTTGTATCTTTTCATTTTCCAAGCTTATGTGATCTTCTAATGTTTTTACTTTATTTTTTAAGATAAAGTTTTCATTTTCTAAAGTACCAATGGTTTTTGTTGCATGAAGGTTTTCACTTCCAAGGCAGGATAATTTTTCTTCGAGTGCAGTGTTTGTTGACAGTAAACTGTTTAGTTTCCCCACATAGTGACTTCTTTCGTTGTCGACTAGTGTATTAAGTTCATCTATGCGTTCTTGGTTTGTGTTAAGTTTCCCTTTCAGTTGATGGATTTCTTCCTTAAGTGTTGAATTAACTTGTGTGAGTGTTTTTAAAGTGTCTTCTTTTTTATTCATCTTGTCTTCAAGTTCTGACAAGCATTGTGATTTTTCAAGTTTGGTCTCTTGTAGCTTTTGTTTTAAAATTTTAGTTTGGTCATGATATAATTTGAATTTACTTTTAATCACAGATCTTTTTATGATTTTATTTTTTTGTATTCTCTTTGTAGAATGGTGACAAGTTTGTTTTCTTTTATATTGAAAACAGTTAATTTGCAGTGGTTAATGCAGTTTGTGTGGCAATAGTGTTTGATCTTAGCTTGAGGATTTATGTGAATATTTCGTGGTATGTATTCTTATCTTTCGTCATTTAGTTCAGAGTTGGTTATGAATAGCACAAGTGTGATTATAAATAGTATATCAAAAGTTCTTTGTTATTATACAGATATGGTATGTATATTTTAAAAATAATAATTTTATTGATATACATACAGTATATATTGTATTATTATATGTATTATTATATATTATGATATATTTTATTACTATACAGGGCGTTTCAGAACTCTTTGAAAATATTTTAGGGCATTGTTCTTGGATGGACCAAAAACAATTACCGGTACGGTGTGAATATCATAGTAACAACATCCAAATGTCACAGATTAGTCACACTGGCACCATTTTGTTTTTGAAAAATTATAATTGTTATTTCTATAACAGATAGTTGTATTAAGTTAATATTTGGTATGAACTTTTATTATACTTATGTTCATTTGCAGAAAATTTTGTTTCTTTCCGATATGTATTTTCAAAATGTACATTTTAAATATGTACATTCAAATATATCAAAACTGTTAAAAACAAAAATTAACATGGGACAAAAAATGTGTCAAACCAAAGTACTATCTAACCAATAATACCAAGTTTGTAAAGATATAACTACTAATAAAGGATTAATTGTGATTTTTCTAATAAAATAATCAAAATTTCACTAGACCCTAAGTATAATGCAAAATCGATGTTTTTTGCAGAAAAATTACAATGCCTCCATCATTTGTTGGCAGACCTTTACGTTGGTATCATTGTTAGATAATTTGATAAAAAAACTTTTTGTCTGTTGATCAAATTTATCGGTTTTGAGATATTTGAGTTTATATTTAAATTGACTGCCATTTTGAAAACACACATCGGAAGGAGATAATTTTTACCTGAAAATGATTATTAGTGTGATAAAGGTTCATGACAAATGTAGACTTAATTCCACTATTTGTTATGGAAATAAAAATTAGTATGTTTAAATAACAAAAAAGCAGCTGCGTGAGTAACAGTTATTTCTATGGGCATTTTTGCTATGATATTCATATTAGTTTTGGTCCACAAACAATACTCTAAAATATTGTCAAACAGTCCTGAAACCCTCAGTATATTATGTTTTAAATAATAATAGGCTGAGACTTATACAATTTTACATTTGTTATATACATATCGTTTGTTTTTATTACATAAGGTGTACATAAAGTCTCGCATGGGTTTAATATTTTCTGAACGATAACAGATAAATCAATAAGATTTGGTTCATCAACACTTCACTTAAAAACCTACTTTTTGAAGGAACCATCAGTTTTCTGTCTAATATTGCAAACATCCAGCCAGGAGTCAGAAGAATATCTTAAATGTAAGAATAGGCCAATATGTACGGTACATCAAATTAAAGGTCTCTAAGAATAGAGAACAATGCCGCAAACCCGACCTCAAAAAGTCAAAAAGAGATGATCAAGTCAAAATTGCAGGTGATCAAACTTTGCATTAAAATCATATTGCTGAAGACAATAAAAGCGATAACTCCTGATACTCCTTTTGAGGTCAGATTTTTGGCAAATTGCTTAGAATGCAAAGCCCTTTAAAATGATGTATGATATGATGACGTTGGCGAATGAAGATTTCCTAAGACTTCCTTTAAGGACATCCCTAATGGCAGTCGTCAGGGGGCGTGTTGTTCTAATGGGACGTCCCCATGATATGACAGAAAACCTTAATATTCCTTCAAAAAGTATGGTAGATTTTTAGGTGTAGTGTTGATGTAGCCTACCAAATCTTATTGATTTATATATTATCGTTCCGTTTGTGATATATATTACCGTTTGTGATAGTGTTTGACGGTGTCATTGGTGACGCCATTATTGTGCCATATCTCGCGCATGTTTCGTGCTTGTTTGTTCTCGGTAGTGCCGTTGATGTGCCGCATCAGCTTGTTTTTCATGCATGTCTTGTGCTTTTTTGGTGCCATTAATGGGCCACATTGTTCATGTAATTTTGCACGTTTGTGCTTCTGGTGGATTTTTGAAGCTTTTTTGGGCAACACAGTATTTTCTTTTTGCAGTAGTATAGTTAGTGAATGTAAAACTTGTAATTTGGCTCTCCAAAATTTGGAAATTACTGTAGGGTTGTATTATTGTTATGTATCATAAATTATTGTGATTTGTTTGCATGCACCATTATTATTATTGTATTTATAGTTCTTCGTATTCAGCTTGCTTCAATAGTTACTGTAGTGTTGCACTCTGTAAACTTATTCATTTTGTAACAGCATCAAATAATATTGGACTCATTGTTATTAAGTAATGGCATGTAAAATGTTATTAGGTATAGACTACTGTATTTGTATTAGTGCATTATTCATAAGTCAGTACTATCTACCGCCTATAGTTTACGCCATCTGCCAACAATTGTGATAAATTATGTAAAAATGGTTACCCAAAAATGAATAAATAATTAAATAAAATATTTTATTTTTGTTATTTTAATGTGTGTTTTTTTTATATATATAGTTTACGCCATCTGCCAACAATTGTAGTAAATTATGTAAAAATGGTTACCCGTAAATAAATAAATAATTAAATAAAATATTTTATTTTTGTTATCTTTTTAATGTGTTATTTATTTATTTATTTACCTTCCGATTTTATTGTTGTCGTATAAGATTAAACATATTGATATAGCATTTTTTATTATTAAATGTTTTCTATTATTTAAAAAGAAATAATCATGTTAATAACTTTAAAATAAACATAGATTTTTTATTTGTAATAGGCCTAATACTCCTAAACGAGTTGATAATCACACTTTAATCTTCTCATTATGGTTTCTAAGATCAAGTTGCGGGCGTTAAGGCCAATCTGGGGGTTAGTTCTGGGATCCTACATGGGAACGAATGATCACCACCATGCCGCTGCAAACCTGTTGAAACCTTTTAATTAGGCCTTTTTTCGTCCAACAATGTTTATCCTTCCTTAAAGGGAAAGTAAAGAATTGTTTTGTGGGAAGGGTAGGCCCAGTCGTTTGGTTAGCATAGAAGAGGGGGCTAAAGTTCGTTATCTGACTCCATCACTATTATTGGTGTTTGAAATTTTCTGTTTTGTTTTTCCAATAAGCCCAGTCTGTAGATAAATATAAACTGCATTCAAAATGTCAAGGATTGCAAAATATCTGCACTTAGTGTAGTAATTTGCAGAGTGTCTCCCGGTCAGAAAAAGTAGGGAATTTTGTGAAACTGAAAAAATTGATGTAAAATTCGATAATTTTGAGTTTTGGTCAGGAAAAACGTATTTTATAAAAAACAAATACAAGATTTTTACAGTATTTTACAAAACTAAACATTTTACAAAAGCATGGGTTGTGAGGTTGCTATTTTGGTCAGTATTTTTCATTTAAGTGGCCAGGAAAAGACGGGGAAAAGTCGGAAATTCCATTTGTGGAATTTTGTAGACACCCTGAAAAATGAAAAAATTCATTCAAATATTTTAACAACCAATATTCCTAATATCGTGATTGCAAACATCAATACCCAATAAATAATACATTATGTAACGGTTTTCATTTAGCCTACTGGAAGATTTGTGTCCCGAAGGAAAAATTCCTAAAGAGGTATATAGAGGTTCAGACATTTTGAAATACATGCTATAGAGATGGATTGTGTGTTAATTTCAATTGGCAAAATATGTGCTATCGACATAGTTATACTAAAAGAATTAGTTCAATAGAGGTATTATTAACATTGAGTGTCATGGGCAACTCAAGAGGGCTATAGAATATGATGTTATGGAGGTAGTTGTGTTATCAAGGGTCGTGGCAGCGAAGCTCTACTGTATGAATAATACCCCTGTACTTTTCGAAAGTTACTGAGGCCTAATTTTTTTCTAGCACTGCCAAAGTGTTACTTCCAAAAATATAGAAAATGTTACTGAGTTCAGAGGTCAATTTCCAAGTGTATTGTCATTCTGGATTACTACTTATTTAACTAATTTGACAGCTAGTAGATTAATCACTAAATCACTATTTTGAGACAGGGACCTCACATAATGGGTATTTTAACCTGAATATGAATGAGATATGAGTGTAATATATATAAAACCATTATTATGATCCTGAGGTAATATATTTATTGGACCTACTTAAGCTTAGTGAAAATTTACCTAAATGAACTTCATGAAAATGTTTTACTAACATTCAGTTATAAAAAATATGGCATCCTTCAGTGAGCAAGGTAAAAATATTGAATATAAATCTATACATATTTATTCCCACAGTTTTCAATTGATTTTAATGATTTTTTATGTCATTGGATAAAGTTGTTTCTAAAGTAAATTGGTAAACATCCATTGGAAACGAAGAGCCCTTAGAGTTCGTCATTTTCCCAATTGATTAAGATTGTTAAGGGAATTGATTGACTTTTAAGTTAACAATTGTAAAGCTTAAGCAATCTAGTGGTACTCAAGAACATCGGTTAAAGTATACACAAAAGAGGTTATGTTAAACACAGAGTGTATCTGGCTAGCAAACTTCATTTGTATGCATGCGGAAAATATTAAGAGAAAAACTGTGAGCTTTTCACAGATTACAGAATTATCTGAGTGGTTTGCAACTAAATGTTTTGACGAAATAAGGAACTCAGGAAAAATAACAGCATGTCCAAAAACCTTTGAGGAAATTACAACTAACTTAGAACCTCCTCCAGAAGAAAAGTGGGGATAAAGAATACATTTGCTTTGTTTTCATTTACATCAGTGATTTTGTTTGATTTTGAGACGATAACCAGATGATGCCGATGAGTGACGGGGACTTTATAATTAATTATAGCCTCTCAATACTGTATTAAATTTTGGTACATCTATATTGACAAGAAGACCTACTAGGTAGGTTTAATTGTGACATGGGTGCTAGTTGCCGAACATGATATCTCATTGCCATTATAATAATTATATTAATAAATTTTTCTCACTCAAATATCATGATGCTATGATTATTACTTTTTAAAACTATCTTTTCACTTCTAGATTTGGAAATAAATGGTTGAGGCCGAGTTCACAAACTGTTAAAATTGAAATAAAAATTATTGGGTGAAGTAATAGCATTCAGCTATGGTCTAACTCTTACTATTTGAATAATTTCCAAAGGCAGCTGACTAGGGGCTTTGGCCCGTTGTAGCCACTTTAATATGAAGAAAAACCAAGGTCATCTTGGTGTAGATGAAAATTATTTGTAGGATTACAAAAGCGGTTAAACAAGATTTGCTATAGAAAATAAAAACTTCTTTGTTATGGTCAATGAAGGTTTTTATTAGGGAAGAAACTAAATTTCTTGATTTCGAGCAATGGGTGCACTACTATATTTTTAAAAGGTGATTCATATGTGAGCTGAATTTTATGGTGTTTACAACCTTTAAAAAGCCTTCCCTCAGCAAATTGACGATAGCTGAGTTACTTCAATATTTGCCATTCAAAAGATGTAAAACAAGTTAGTAGCCTACCTTGAATCCTTTATTTATCTCAGATAGGTTCCGCACCAACCCTGTGATGTGCTCTGGCTACGTGTCCTACCCAGTTTAGGCACAGTTCACACGTTTCCAATTTTCACCAGTGCACAAAATAACATGTTAACTGGGTGACAAAAGTGTAGCCCAGTTCTGAGATGTTGTTGATTTTGACACACTTGAATAATTAATTTTAAATACAAAATCATAAACTGAGGTAAAATTCGTCAAAATAAAAAATTGTCTTGGGCAACTATTATCATTAATTTTTTTATTTAGTACCAGGGTGACTGACCTTAAGCTCGGTAAAATATTACTTTCCTTCTCACGCGAAGCTCGTTCGCTCCGCTCATCGCCCTCTTAATTTTTAAGACGAGCTCGTTCACTGCGCTCACTCACCAGGCCGAAGGGTGCTGCATTTTGGTATAATTTTCCTTTGAAGATATAACACATTGGTTTTATGTACAGTTATTAGCTGATTTTTGTTCAGTTAATAAAATCTCCATAAGGATAACATGGGATCTTTGAAGTGCTCTAGCGCGAAAACTGGATTTTTCCCAGCTATGGGACCAGCTCCAATCGATTTCTGGTGGCCAAAACCCCCACATTCAATCAAAAAATCAAAAATCCTTGGAGCGAAAAAAAAACTTTGCTTGTATAAATGGAGCTTGTTTTAGAGTATAAGATTTATTATTTTTTATAGCAAAAAAGGTAAAATCAAAACTATAATATCTTAATTAGTTACTGCAATTCTTAGGGAAAGCAAATCCAAAGCTTGCCTTATTAAAATTAAAAAATTCTATTTAAAACGAGTCTTAAAATCACATTAGAGGTAAATAGAAAAAAATGAGAAGGGCACTCAAATTCTGTAAAGAAGTACCTGAAATGGGGTCGTTGGATTTCTTATCCCCCCAAAATTTACTTAATCACTTTTTCAATACTCGTTTGGAAGTATTCGCACGTAATACTCTGCCATTCACCATGTGCAGCACCACATCGTGGAGTTCCATCACTGTATTTCACTAATTAGTTAATACAAATTTCAGTCTTTTCTTTCACTTTTAAAATTGTTATACTTCTCAAAGAACAATTTCTTATGTGATAACAATTTTATATTTAGATAAAAATAAATGATTTAGGGTGAGTGCACCAGTGAATGACCACCTCCAGTGAATGATCGTTTTGTATAAAAAACCATCATATTGAGGTTTGCCTAGTTTATCACAAAAGGTCTTAAAAGTAACTTTGGAGTCTTATTTGAATCTTCCTTGTCACTGGTTCAAAACAAAAGTGCCAAACATCTGTTTGACTAAACACAAACAAAATTAAGTGTTCCACCTAGTTCATCTTCAAGCTTCCCGACTACAGCGCATTTTACAAACAAGGTTAGCTGTATTTTTCATTGTTCTTTGATTATTGATTGAAACTGCAATATATTAAGTGTAATTAACAGTAAAGATGTTAAGGTACAATTCTGTACTCATTTAAATACCAAAATCCTAACCAAGAATTTAATTGTACAGTTGGTCATTTACTGGATCACAATTTTATTGGTTTAATCAGTGAATGACCATTTTGGTCATTCACTAGATTTTAATAAATTTTCTCTAAAAGTTTTGGAAACAAAATTTTTTGACAGATGAGAGATTAAGTGCTAAGAAACACTAAAAAACATCAGAAATTATGTAAATACAATAAAAAAAAATTTTTAACGTTGGTTAATGTTTATGGAGATTTACTCGGTAAACAGTGGTCATTCATTAGTGGTCATACATAACGATCCGGGAACGGTTATTGTTGTTTATATACAGGATGTCCAGCTTTGATTCTGTGAGAATCTTTACAGGTTATTCTGAGGGAGGGGGGGGGGGGGGTTTAACGGTCATTCACTGGTATATTCATTCTAAATATTTAATATTCTGATACCAATGAATGACCGGTTATTCACTGGGGAAAACACAGGCCATTAACTGGTAGATAGGCGGTCATTCACTGGTGCAATGATTTATGTACAATAAATTGTATTTTTCAATACTCTCTTTTAACATAGTACATTATGTTTAACCATTAGGAAGTACAGGAGAATACAGGCAAGACGTCCAAATTATTCACTACACTGAAGTGTTTTACCATGTAAGATTAAGATTGAAACTCAACCTTCAACGGTCATTCTTTGGTGCACTCACCCTATATTGATTTTTTTTGCCAGCCTCCGAAGTACAATAATGTTAGCATTATAATCATTCGAAGCAAACACACCTTTGTAAACATAGGTAGAAAGCCTCTAGACTGAAACAATGATCTCCCTTCATAAAGCCAAATGCAGAGCCGTTGCAGCCCAGCCTCAGCAATACAAGTGTGTTAGCCAACCAAGCCCTTACTCTTGGGCAGTCAGTAACAAAGTGATTCATAGATTGGGACTCCTCCCCACGGCCATACATGACTTACTGTAGGTACTTTCTATGTTTCATTGATGTAACCCATTCGAAATAAATAAATGACTGTCATGTGTACCATTCCCATTTGAGCTTACAAAATTACAACTACCAACACCAATATGTAAATAAAAGATTGAGTAAAGTCCACTGCTTTCAAGAAAGTTTCATACCACCGTCCGCCACAGCCGGACTGTCTTGGATAGATTCCCAGGAGAAATGTCCAGAGGTATTGATGGGACAAATTTGTGTCGTCAACTTGGAAGCTGTTGGCAGCGTTGGTTTTTGGAGCCTTAATAAACATCGCTAGGTAAATTGTTTTACGTCTCTAGGGGCATTGCATTTGGGGAACTGTGGAATGGATCATTATATTCCTTTCTAAGTAGCATGTCTAATCCAGTAGCGGCTCTCATTTCTCTCATAAGGACTCCCGGACGCCACATCTCCATACAAATTGATTAACAATTAAAATAAATAAATTAACAAAATTATTATAATTATATTTAACAGAATGACAATTGTTTATGTCATAAGTTGAAGATAGAAACAGATCTATTGAGATAAATAAAGAAATCAACGGCGATTGTGTCTCTAATTCTCACGCGGCCGGCTGTAAAATCAAATGGAGACGGGCATACGCGCAACTCACTTACACAGGCTCACACAACGGCTGCTTATAGAACGCTCTGCCCGGCGCCCTAGGCTGCGCTCACCACTGCTCCAACCACTGCTACCAAAATTCAGAGCCACATATCACTGTTCCCTCGCGAGTCAGTCGTCCGTGTAGGTTCTGTTGTGAGTAATGTTGTACGTCTTGGTGTGCGTTATTACTTATTATGAAATAGTGAATTATATGGATTTGTTTGTGGAAGGTAAATTAGTGATAGTGAAAGGAGTTACGTTAAATTTTATAGTAATACAGGTAAATTTTATACAGGTAAATTTTTTACAGGTAAATTTTATAGTAATAGAAATAATAATAATAATAACAACAATAACATTGAATATTATTATCACTTTGAAGAATCTGGGGCGTCCTAGGCTCAATTTAGTTAAAAATCAAATACAAAAGAGAACAAAAAATAGTTTTACTCAAAAGTTTTCTAGAAATTTATACAATTAAGTTAAGGCTCTGTGGCTGTAATATTAAAAACTCGTTTTTTTTCATTTCAATAAAACTATAGGCCTACAACGTCTTGAGAGATGCAGATTTTCTTTTTAGTATGGCCTTTTTTTTGCAAAACACTCCCACTTTGAGATTTCCTTTACAGTCAATTTCAACATAAAAAATTTCTTGTATTAGGTGAGGCTTTCAAGTATGGTACGTTAACTAATTTTAAAAATGAAGTACAAAAAATAAGAAACTCCCTGCTGGAATAATCCAATGTGAACAATAGTGTACCTTAACTCAGACGTAAATGTGGTTTAAAGACCGGAAACATATTGTTAAAAAGGAAGTGCGTGACATCATAACATTCGGAGTAGACAACCGCTGTCAATTCTTGGAGCATCTGTCCCCGGCGAAACTGTTTCAGCACCTGATTTGTTTCACAATTCAAAAACAAATTTCACGAAAGAGAACTATGCACAGAAGTGGATTCATATCAAGTGAATAAAATTGAAAAAAAACAAGCAGAGTTATCAGTTGACTGTACAACAGAGATGACTTTTCATCAGCAATTTTAATCAAAAGTTTATACTGCAATTTAATGCAATTTTGTGATTGAATTATACCTGTTGATGGAAAAACGAGAAACTATAATTGAGCGGAGCTCCTATACCACACTCTGGCTTTTCATTTACACGTACTCCTCCTGAAAGGCTGGAGTGATCCTCACGAAATTTGGCTCGGTCATTGTAACCATCTATGGGAAGGTATAAATCTGAAATGGTCGAAATCGGACATAAGGATTCTGCTCTACGGCCCTTTAAAGTTACCATGTTATTTTAATAGGAGAAATATTTGATTTGGTTTGTTTGTGTTGATTATACAGTTGTTATAAGGATCAAATTTAACTCCAGACTGTTACTTTCAGCTGTTTGTGAATACAGTAGTTTTATGTGAAATTGTTGTTTTGTTTATTTTAGTGGTTTGTTCACCTTTGTAAGTGAATGAAATGCCACGTTTACGGAGAGGAGGTACAAATCTTGAACGACGCACCATTTAATATCTTGTAAACATATAATAACCCGTCGCAGCAAACCTGCGTACTCAAAAATTATTAAAGTATTACAGACTTGTGACGAGTAAGCGCAGCGAACAACCTAAATCTGGTGACGAGTGTGTGCAGCGAATGAGCTGACCCAAATGGCGAGTGAGCGCAGGGAACGAGCTAAACCCTGACGGCGAGTGAGCGTAGCGAACGAGTTCACTTGAATTACCTATAAAATATTTGCTATTATACTGATTTAATAAATAGTCTCTCCGCTCAATATTGCAAGCAGACAACCGCTTTGTATACCTAGTTTATTGACACAAGAGATAACAGTTGTTCACGTGCTTCCTGAAGCAGAGACATTATAGGCCTTCTTATCATTGCTGGCGTAAATAAATAAAATCATAATAAGAACTCCCCGGCCGTCTCTAACCACGACCGCCTCTGGTCTAACCACTCATTCTAAGTTAACTCCTGATTTTGTTTTAAGTGACACATTTATGGTACGTCAATATTTTGTGTAAACATTATTTAGAACTGTAAAATAATAAAATAAAATATTCAAAAACATTCTTTACATTTGAACAATATCTGTGACTGGAAATTACAAAAAACAAATTTCACACGACTCAAGTCGCTGGCATTAAGTGACTGGAAACCTCCGCTCAATGATAAGGATTACTACTAAATTTCTTATTGATAAGGATTTTAAGATTTAAAAAAGGAACTTTCTATTTATGCACCCATTTTATTCTATAGAATAGTTTATATTGACTGCATTGGATTTTTTATCCATAAATTGATAGGCAAGCATGTTTCATTTTCTTCTATCTTCTCCGCTTGTGTGCATTGTAGAAGAAATCCTCCCTTATATTTAGAAACGTATAGTCCTGTAGATGAGCAGAATCTCATTCTAATTCACATTGGACTTCAAGGCTAAGTCCCACAGGCTTTTTCAAAGATCCAATGTTAATCTTATGGTGGAAAGGATAATTGATCAAATCATTAGACAGCTGTTGTAAATCAACTGCTAAAAAAAACAGGAAGAATAGATGTTTCAGTTAATGTTTTTAAACTTCTTGGGTCCAGATCAACTGAAATTTTGGTCGAATTTCGATCAGGAGGCGATGTCTAGTTAATATAAATTTAAAAGTGTATTTGCATTGGACGTGCCATTGTATTTGATTGAAATATTGACTGGCATGCAGAACAAGTGACACCTGCTGTAAAAATGCAATTGCCAATCCACACAAAAGTTGGTGCTATTTTTAAAAGGGAGGCTGGATTTGAGTTCATTATAATATATCGACTAAGCATTGCTCAGGATTGTCTGTGATTTTATTTCCTACCTTGATGAACGACTTCATTCTTGCCGAATTTGTGGTAAAAACGAACAACTCAGTATTTATTGAAGAACGATAGATTTATTGACTCACGCATTTGAACACCCATATCACTATAACGTTTAACAAATGCAAGGAGATTTACACTATATATATTTTTTGGGCTTGTAAAACACAAAGGGGCCGTCCATAAATTACGTCATCTGAAAATAGGGGGGGGGGAGGGTCCAGATTGAAAATGACGGTAGGGTGATGTGCAAGGGGGGGGGTCGGGTTTGATATGACGTCATTTAAAAAATTATGTTTTATATCAAATTTTGTCAGTAAAACAGTGATATATTTGTACACAATTCAACTATTATAAAATAATTTTCAGAAAACACATTAGACTATTTTAGGCGTTGTTTTATAGTTTATTTTACTTTGTTTTTCTATTGAGAAAATCATTTTGGCTTTATTTCTAAAGGTAAATTCAGATTTGATTGGTCAATGGTTTTAGTTTATCAGGTAGCGTTCATTATCAGACCAAGGTAAGTAGAATAAAGTTCTTTTAGAAAGTTCTTCTAGAAAGTTATTTTAACAAATTACCGCCAAAATGGGGTTCAAAAGTTAATTGATAGTCTTAATAAATTAATAAAGAATAGAACTTAAGTAGCTTTGACGAAAAAACTATTATTTTCCATTTAAAATGGAGATTTGTTAAAAATGACGTCATTTTTCTGAGAGGGGGGGGGGGGGGGTCAGACAAATTAAAATTATGATGGTAGGATGATTATAGGGAGGGGGGGTCCAAAAATGGCCAAAAAGTGATGACGTAATTTATGGACGGCCCCAAACAAACAAAATTTTGGGAAATTATAAAAAGAAATATTTTGATACACAGTTATCTGTACTTCTGTATTGGGCGAAAACCCTTTTCTAAAGAATATTCTGACTCCTCTAGTCTTATCAGCGGAGATAACAAAGTCCAAGCACACGCTTAGCATGTAGCATGTATTTGCATGTAATATCTTGATGACTGCTTTTTGTCTACAAATTTTCTTTTAGGTAGCTGAATGGTTATAGTGCTCGCCTTTGTATCCAAACGTTGCCGGTTCGATCCTGAGAAAAGTTTGTCACTACGAGTTTGTAAGTTTGCAAGTTCGAGTCCGGCATAATTAATTAACCCCATCAACCAACTGGTCAAAGTTAGATGGTAACAAAACCGGGGGTTGTCTTGTTCCCTGTCAAAATTTTGAAAAATGCCATTGGCCAAAATAAATAATAAATATATAAATGTATTATTATTATTAATCAATCATTTTATTCATAATTTGTCCAAGGATTTTCACAAAGTACATACCATACTGGTGCAAATGTAAAATGCTGTTAATTACAACTTTATTTAGCTAAGCTTTACAATGGTATGTCACAAGACCTCATTTCTAAAAAAAAAAACTCAAATTTCCAAACTTTAACAATATGAAAATGTTAACATAATCAAAACTCAAAAATCTAACTGCATCACATGTCATTTTTTATATCATCTTAAATCTCTCGTTGAACTGAGCAACTTTGTTATTTGCACTAGTGCCATATCTCTTGTGGTTTTGTATTAATAATGTAAAAATGCCATTTTCCCATATAATTTGCATGTTAATTTAATGTTATGGCATCAATCGAAGAATGACTTCCATCCTATCATGTCCTGATTAATTAATGTGCAAATCATATGAAAAAATTACATTTTTACGTTATGACTGTATTACAAAACCAAAAGAAATACGCCAGTAGTGTAAATTACAAAGTTGCTAAGTTCAATGGGAGCTTTAAGATTATACACGAATTGACAAGTGTTTGCATTTAGAATTTTTGTAATTTGTTTATGTAAACATTTTCAAAATTGTTAAATTTTGGAACTTTTAGTTTTTTAATAAATGTGTTCTTGTGACATATCACATTATAAAGCTTAGCTCATTTCAAATAAGTATGAAAAACACAGCTGACAGCAAAAAACAACAGAAGCAAAATATAATTCTCCTGAAAAATTTGACCATTAATTAATTAAATTGTACTAATAATCTGATTAGAATGTGAAAAACATATTAATAATGAGTTTCTATTCGTAAGTAACAAAAGATTATTGGTTTTTTATGATTCTTTGCGAAGTAAATCGAGTCCCAAAGAGTAGTTAACCTCAATGCCATGTTTGTAAACAGTTCAGAATGAAATTCAAATTATTGGTTCTTTCTGATAAGAATTTTTCTTACTGCAATTTTTCTTAGAAGATGCAAATCGATACTCTTATGAAATGGACAACAAAGTTCCTTTAAACCTAGGAGAAAGTAATTCTTTTGTGAATTCTAATAATACAGATAAATGTCTAACAAAAGAATGTCCTGTCTGCCACAAATCGTTTAAACGTGTTGAATCACACATGAAAGCATCACATAAATATGATTCCCTTTATCCCTCAATAGTCTCCCCAACTAATAACAGTGTTATGTTTGCAAATAAAACCTCAAGGAAATGGTATCAGTTGGGAGATGAGGAATTGCAGTTGTGGATCGATAATTATTTCGAGTTAACAGAAAAAATTAATTTTATGAGTGCCGCCGTGGGAAATTTAATTTTAAATGAAAACAATATGAAAACAATTAAAGATATGTCTGAACTGATAAGTAAATTTGAATTTACATTTATACCATTTAACAATAGGAAAGATTCATGCAAGGATCCTCTATCCTCAAAATACCATTGGTCACTATTAATTTTCAACAAAGAGGAATCAGTCTTCTACCATTTGGACTCATTATCCCCATTAAACTATTTATGTGCATCTAGATTTGTGAATAAAATATGTAAAACCTTGGGCAAAAGGAAGAAATACGAATTTGTAGAGATTGAATGCAAAGTACAAAAAGCAAATGTAGAATGTGGTGCACACATGTTGAATAATGCTAAAATTGCCTTCCAATGCATCTCTAACAATCAAGACATAATTAGCACGCATTATATGAATGAATTTTCTGTGGATGACATTTATGACCAAATTAAGGTAATAAAAGAAATAAATGCAGTACATAACATTGGGGATGATGAATTGGAAGTTTTACCATGTAATGAGAGTACCATTAATAACCTCTCAATTTGTATTGAAGGTAATCTAGATGAAACAGATATGTCTTATAAATGTGACATTTGTGGGAAATCGTATAAAAGTAAAAGAGGTATCAATATACATGTTTCAAAATCACACCCTGATGAGTTAAGATCTAAAATTATAGGAGTAAATATGATAGAAAAAAGGATATTGCGATACACGAAGTGCAAATGAAGATGACAAATGATGAAATACCAAAGGCAACAAATCCAAACGAAAACAAAACAGAAGGAGAAAATAACGTTTTAACTGACAAATATATTGCGTGGCTGAAATTGTTTTCAAATGATATGGAAGATGTTGAATTTAACAAGAGGATAGAAGAATTTTGCACCTTTATCAGCGAAAGTATAGATGAGCTACCAGGGCCAAAACATCCAGCCACGAAATACTATAAAATGAGAAAACAAAATAAAGGAATGAAATTCAATAGAAAATATACTGACACAAAAAATCCTGAGAGGAAAACCAAGGCAGATCGCCGAAAAAGGAAAGAAAGATACAATTTTGAATTAGTTCAGTATGAATATTACAACCAAAGAAGAAAAGCTGTAAGAAGAATAATAGAGGGAGAAAAGAAAGGTTGTGAAATTCCACTGGATCAACTCCATTCAAAGTTTAGTGAAAGGTTTTCCGAAGTAAACAACAATCATTTAAGAAATTATATAACACCAGATACAGAAAGTTTTGATGCTGTAAATAAAGAATATGACTCTACCATCACAGAGGATCACGTAAGACAAGCTATGAGAAACATTAAAGTAGATGCAGCACCAGGTCCTGATAAAGTCATAATGCGATGTGTTAAAAACTATTATGTTCCGAAAATCCTGGCTATAATATTTACTAAAATGCACAAAACTAGTACTTTTCCAATAATTTTCAAACAAGCTAGAACAATTCTTATAGACAAGGGCAACAATTTAAAAGATGTAAACAACTGGAGGCCAATATCAATTTGTTCGTTACTAAGGAGAATTTTTGAAAGAATTATTGATGCCAGGATAAAAAAGTATGTTGAATTTCAACCCGTACAAACTGGATTCACATCAGTTCCAGGAACACATATCAATGCTAACATTTTAAATTCCATTTTGACTTCAAGTAAACAGAAAAGAAAGGATTGCTGCATTTTGTTCCTTGATGTCGAAAAAGCGTACGATAATGTTGGTCACATCCATATTTCATCAGTACTACAATCACTACCTATTCCATCTCTTCTAACTAATAACGTAATTGAACTATTAAAAGGAAATACAACAACAATTGAAACGAAGTATGGTAAAACCAAAGCAATCCATATTAATAGAGGAGTATTGCAGGGTGCCCCATTATCGCCAACTCTATACAACTTAAGTATTGACCATATTCTGGAAAAACTTTCTGAAGAAGATATAAAAGAAAGTCTTGGATATCGTATCAACAACATTTTACCACCCGTTAGCATCCTCGGATTCGCAGACGACACGGTATTGATTGGTAAAGACAAGAAGAGTGTTGAGGAATTGTATAGAAGAGTAAACGATATGTTTAACGAAATTGGATTGAAACTCAACCCGAAAAAGATAAATATAATAAACATAAGGAAGGGAAATCTTAAGGCAGAAGATTTTGAATTTGATGGTAATAAAATACAGTCCTTAAAATCAGGAAATACTATTAAATATCTAGGTGTAAATTTTGAAAATCAAATTGTATTGGACAAAAGAACAATTATAAGATCCCTCTCAGATAAAATTCAAAAAGTTACATCAACACCTTATCTTAAGGTTGATCAAAAATTGTTTGTTCTTAACAATTATGTATGACCGTCGCTGACTTATAATTTTCAGACTGCGCCACTAATAAAATTGAGAAATGAATTTCTTAATGACATAGACAATATAGTGAGATCAGCTGTGAAAGAAATTTTAGACTTGCCTTCTGATATACCAAATGCCATGTTATACTCATCCAAGAAAGATAAAGGGCTTGGTTTGATAAAGGCAAAGTGGGAAGCGTTGATTCAGCATTTAAATATTTGTAAAGTTCTAGAAAGAGTTGATAACCCTTATGTAAACGAAATTAGAGATTTTAGGAAAGAAAAAGAGGAATGTTTCAAAAAACTCCAATTGGAAGAACTGATAAATGAAGACTTTAAATCCTATAAAACATTACGGGAAGTGCTTCATAAAAAAGAATATTATAGTTGGTGCAGTTTACCTTACAAGGGACGTGGTGTTTGCCTGTTTGAAGAATGTCCTTCCGCAAACATAGAACTTCATAAAAGTAATAAGCTATCACTTTCTCAATATAAGGAGGCGTTGAAGCTAATCGGTGATGTTGCTCCGACCAGGATGAACTGGGGCAGATCCAAGAATGGCAACCAGTGCAGACGTTGCTCTAGCACTGAGACATATGTTGCTGAAACACTGCCACATATTCTTGGATTCTGCCCTTTTGGTGAGCAACTACGCAACCAACGACATCATGCCACGAGAAAAGTGATAGCTGACGCATTTAGAGACAAAAATTACGAAGTTTATGAAGAAGTAAGCGGATTATCAAATGAAGGATCACAAAGAAGAATTGACATCATGGTGATAGATAGAAAGAAGAAAGAAGGTTTTATATTGGATCCGACAGTAAGGTTTGAAAATAATAAAGACCAGGCAAATGAAGTAGACGAAGAGAAGAAAAGAATTTATAACTCTACTAAAGAATATTACAAAGAAAAATACCAGATCAATGAAATTACTGTTATAGGCCTGTTCCTGGGTTCAAGAGGAACAATCCCAAATTTTTTCGTTGAATTTTGCAAAAAGTTTAAAATTGATAAAAACATTCACAAAACATTGTCAATTAATATAATAAAACACTCCATAACAATATTACACAACCACTTATACAACAACAATCCATGAAGATTCAGAATTTTTAATATTGTTATTTTTATTAATTTTAGAAGAAAAGAAACCAAATTCACTGTCTGTTATCTTTTGTACATGAGTGCAACTTCCAGTGGGAAGAAAGTGTAATTTATTTTAATAAATTATTTGTATATAATCAGGAGTCATTTACATGACAAATAATAAAATAATTACAGTTTATTCCTCAAATATTGATTTTTTTTACAAAAATGAAAAACCATTTTGAAACGGAATAAGATAAATTCATTCTGTTTTCATTAAAATGCTCATTTAACTAATATGTTTAATATTATGTAAAAAATCTGCATGTTTACATCATAAAATTTTGAGATTCGAACCCGTGATCTCCAGTTTTGGAACACCCTGTATTGATGAAAATATTTTTATTGGAAGGCCCACAATGTTAATCTAATGGGATTTTTAGATCTACACATGTGATTAAGCAGATGTTCAGGAGAATATTTTTTTACTATAAACTCAGCTGGTTATTGAGCAGATATTTTGAGTTGAGATAAACATTTATTTATGATTATGACTAGATTTTAATTTGGAAATGTGCTATTAAAAAAGAACACCAATAGTCATGAAAAATTACGGATGTGCATTACATTTCTTTTTCGTGCCCCATCTGTGTCATTAAGTAAATAGGACTAGAATGATTTTGTGTGCTAAATATACCACAGTTAAAAGTGGCTTAACCCGACATAGGACACGGGAGCATGGGGACACTTAGGAGGCATGAGTGACAGAGAGG
Source organism: Neoaliturus tenellus (assembly GCA_030545055.2). Taxonomy (NCBI): domain Eukaryota; kingdom Metazoa; phylum Arthropoda; class Insecta; order Hemiptera; family Cicadellidae; genus Neoaliturus; species Neoaliturus tenellus. The sequence continues at coordinate 15,206,942 of CM061534.1, read as the reverse complement.
GCGTGGGAGACACCGGGAGGAACGGGTGTATGGGGGCATAGAGCATGGGGGAAACGGGGAGAATGGGGGAGGCATGCGATGACAGAGTGGGCAGGGGGTTATGGGAGGAACCAAGGGCATAGAGTCACTGGAGCATGTGGAGCACAGGGAGTGCGGGGAAATGTGGGGCACTTGGAGGAATGGTTGCACGGAGCAAGGGGACAGAGGGAAATGGGGGGTACAAAGAGGAATGGCGGTCATAGGTGTACATAAACATATTTTTTGTAATATTTTATAAGAAAATCCAAGCGTGTAAATTCACAGTACAGGTTGAGAATAAATACACTAATTGTGCAAGAAGGTGATGAATTGGAACTTACCTTTGAATATAGCATCACAATTTGGATTTTAGGGGCCTTTGCCCTTTTAAGCCTCTAGTACACTTATATACTCAATCGCACTATTAACACATGTCAGTGGCTTTGCATGAAACATGTATTATTATACTTTGTATACCTTACTGTAATCATTTTTGTACTTATAATGGCGATTGCTGTATGTATGAATAAAATCATTATTTAATGAATGATGCTTTCTTACAAAAGGTCTAAGTTAAATAGTAATAAAACTGTGGTATGGACCATCCCCCTTCAGAATGTAATACCTTTTAATACCTTTACTGAAATGGCGACCTAACTCAATAGATAGTTTAAACCCAAGTATGAATGAGAGATGAGTGTAGGATGATTGTGGCGCGATCTTGTAGTGTTGTTACTGACTAAGGCCGACATTCTCCTTAGACAGGACTGTTAATTCATAGCCCAACAGCCAATGGTATCTAGAGACCTCCAGTTTAACGTGGAATCTGAACCACAATTTTGACCTCATATATACGAATTGGTCTAATTATGAGGATGGTCTTTACGGATGAACTAGTATTCACTAGTGCGGACGTTAATCCCCACCAGGGAATATCGCATCCACAAGCAATCACCTATAACTATCCACAATTTGTGACCTCCAAGTAGCTGGATTACAGGACAAAAACCAATGAATCAAGCTAGATATACACAAAATAAAAATAAATAAATGCCAGGTTCTTCTAATGGACATTTAAAGAAGCTAAGGCTATATTTACACTACTTGTTCCAATCCAAAGCTGCGTAGAAAATGTGCACAAAGTCTAAGATCACTTACCCGCTGAAACATTCTTCTTTAATATGATCAAACATGAGTTATTGGAAAATGTACTTTTAGGCTAAGCTAAGTGTCATGTTTTGTTATTTTTAATGCTTATTTATAGTTCAATACTGTTTTTATAAATTTGTTTATCTCTGTAGTTCATAGATGTCTATTCATTTTTTAGAAGTTATCCTCTATGTAATATAGAACCTCGGTAGTTTGACACTCCCTACAGTTCAACACTGTTTGTGATAACTAAGGATGTCAGTAACGAGCGTTAGTGTCCGTGTTGGAGACTGACTAAGATGAAAATGTAAACAAAGTGGCGAATGATCTGAATAATGGTTATGTTAAAGATTGATCAAGTTTAAGTTTAATTGAAATTTTGTGTTTCCTAAATTAGAACATGATTTTTAAACTCCCTACGTTAAAATTTCCCCTGTAGCCTAGATCGACATTTTCATATTTTGACACTTTCAAAGTTCAAAAAGTGGTGAACTATTGAGGTTTTACTGTGTATACATTTTTTTCCAACACAACAGGAAACATACTTACTTATATTTTTAAGTGACTGTTCTAACATTATAGGCCTGGATTTAAATTTATTTTCACTAAGAAAATACTAAAGTAACTAAATATAATTTTACAAAAACCATGTAATTAAATGTACTGTTTCAGAATACCGTTGGACCTCGCCGACAATCAACAAACACCTATTGCTGTTAAACTTCGCAAGGTCATGACTATATAAGAAATATTGACTTTGGGACAATTTCTACATGATAAATTATAAAACAACTCGGCTCAACCACAATAAAAGAGGTAATTCTTTTTTTTAGCGAATTTCCCTATAGGGAATACGCTATTACGGTAGTAACCATGGTAGCCCGGGACCACTTTACTTTTTCATTTTGAGGTCCCCAGAAGCCAAAAACACCGTTCGTTCATTTTCATATATATGTATATATCTATCTGTATATCTATATATGTGTCCGTGGTACTGATAACTTTTGAAAGGGACCTCCGATTTTGATGAAACTTGGTATGAAGGTGTAAGACCAGGTCTATTTTCATGAGTTCGCGAACCAGCACTGTCGGGTTATGGGAACGGGTTCTTATGGGGTTTCAAAGGGGTGAAAAATGGGTTTTTGGCATTTTTGGACCTTAATTTTTGAAATTCATCAATTTTAACCAAAACTGTTTAAAAGAGCTTAAAAATACAAACAATTTGGTATTTTGAATTTTTATCTTAGCATAACTGGTTACGGGGAAAATCCAAAAATATTTTTTTCATGTTATTTTTATGGGAAATTAAGAAAACCCTATATCTTGCTTATTTATTGACATAAGTTAATCAAATTTGGTATGTACATTATCTAGGTAGGATTTAACTTAGACTTTCTTACAAAACCCATATGGCGGCAAACCTACATACTCACCCCCATGGGGTTTATGGGGAATATAAAAAATTGCCGAATATTGATACAATTTTGTGTGTACATTCACGAATTATTGATTAACTTAGATTATCTAACAACACCCCATGGCAGCAAACCTACATACTCGATCCTCTGGTGTTTTATGGGGAAAGTAAAAAATCTGAAATTGCATTGGAAATTCGCTGAGTACGCAGGTCTGCTGCGATGGGAGTATTTTTTAATTCATTGTTGGTGATGGTGAGTTAATGTTATTTTTAGTAAATTGTTGCAGACATTTTCCATCACTGATTAGTAAACAAAATTTACAACGTTTCGGGATTTGAAATCTGATCCCGTCTTCAGGGAGAAAAAGTACAAAAAAAATAAAGTTAGTAAAAACACGCCAGGCAAACCTGGAGAAGTCCAAAGCCAAACCTGAAAACAGAACAGGCAGTCACAAAAATTCAGTAAACACTAATAAATTGAAAAAGCTCAAACAGTAAACTGTGAAAGCAGTCAAAAAAACAAGACACAAACAATTAAATTGGAAAAATATACAACACCAATCAGGAGATAGCACAGGGGGAGCCAACCACATACTTGCAATGTCCTACGTATGTACGTAAGGGCACGTAACATCCCACCTGAAGACGGGATCAGATTCCAGATCCTGAAACGTTGTGAATTTTGTTTACTAATCAATGATGGTAAATGTCCACAACAATTTACTAAACTTATAAGAGGTAAGTTTTAAAAGTTGTCATCTAATCCTCGAGCGGGCACTTCACCAGTAAAACGACAGAGGGCACATGCGGAGTTTTACTTCGCAAAATAATAGGTATAATTTAACCCCTTTTACTTGTTTTTATAACTGAATATTGTATTTAAATGTTGACAAACTTCATTAGGAATCACATTTCATCAGTTTTTCAACTGTTTAACTTAATAGGTGTAGTATTTCAATCAAACAAAGTAATTTTCTACTCAAAAATAGGTATCACTGTCTGTTAAATGAAATATATTTGATAATTATAAATTTAACTATACATTAAACAATAAACATACATACGTACTGTAAAATAATCTATAAGATGAAAAGGCCCACGATGAGCACTCCCATAAGCAACGTACGTAGGAAAAACCTCTGCGAACTGACACCACATCACTAAATTGCAAATAAAAAGGAACCTGGAGGGTGGTGGGTAGAAATAGCTTAAGAGGGTTCCCAGAATGAGGCCCGTGAAGTTGCTACACTCTTCTACCAACCATAGAACTATAAACATAGAACGCTGGCAGAACAAGCCAGAGTCTTCCCCCACCACTATCCGGGGCTCGACGCACCACTACTTCGTATATACCAATGTGTGACGCTTGCTTTTTAGCTATTTTTGTTTGTATTTAGAGCTAACTCGTTAATAGAACTACTTATTGAGAATGCCTATAGTAAACTAGATAATAGGTTGTCATATCTTTTATGCTACGTTTTACTCTCTCAAATCAAAAGAATTAAACACAAACAAGAAAATAGAAACTTAAACTTAACATGGTTATAGCTGTTTTGTTGAGTATTAGAATTATTTCATAATCAAAATGACTTATTGAGAATCCTTATAACAACTAGATTTTAGGTAACTAAATAATTTTTGATGCAATATGTTCCATGATACTTTTCACTCTCGTAAATCTAAATTAAACATAGATAGCCTAATCAGTAATTGAGGAACTAAAACTAACACTTTGTGACAGAAAAATCTTAGCCTACTTAATTTTTGTCTTATTCCCAACATTAGTACCCCTCAAAGGGAACTCGCAATAATTTATCAGACAATTTTTAATTATGTTTTTCACCTCTGCAAAAATACTGTTAAAAGAGGTCTCAGCATAATTATATTTATTGTGTATTGGGTATTGTGACATTCGTATACTAACTTATCACTAAAGCAATGATTTTTACCAAGAAGCTTTCTTTAAAATTTTAAATCTATTACATATTTTTGAAACAGAATAATTTAACTATTTCTTTACTAAAAACTCACTTTAACACTATCTTAAATTATTTGACAAAGTTGCTGACACCTAGAAACTAAAAATTTTAATGTGTTGTGTTGAAGATTGGTTACATTGAGAAACATAATTTACAAGTTTAAGTTTTTTATAGGCCTACATTTTTCACATTAAATGTGATTATTCATTTTTTATTTAAATTACTAGCATTTAAAATACACGACCTAAAAAAAGTATAAGTTTACAACTTTGTAACTTCATAAATAAACCACTTATATTGACTCAAAAAATCATTTTATAGACTTTACAAGTTTTTATTTTTGGATGACATTTTATACGTTTTCTTCCAATACAGTACACTCTTGTTCATCGGAACTAATGTGGCGGAAGGCCAGTCAAAAAAGGTCAAAAAATTCCGATGAACCAGAGTACACAGTGAGTCATAGTTTTCACCGTTTCTGTGACCAATTTATGGTTGTATTCACTATTGTTGCTGCTTTACACAAGAGATTTTATAAAAATAAGATACTGAAACTACATGACATGATAACAATAAACTTATAGGAATAAAAATCAACGCAGAAAATAAAGATTCTTATTGTTGAAATAGTTTATTTTTATTGTTTAACTTATTTGTTTATTTTTTAGCGAATTTCCCATAGGGAAAAAGCTATTACCGTAGGTCTCATGGTAAGACCTAAGCCCGGGACCATGTTACTTTTTCGTTTTTAGGTGCCCAGAGACCAAAAATAATAGTCATTAAAATATATATATGTATGTATGTATGTGTCCCTAGACACGATAACTCTCGTAAAAACTTACCTTTAAAACATTAAACAATTAAGTAAGGTAAACAATTATTTTACCTTAGGGTTAACAAATTTAGATGATCAGTATAGAATTGTCAGAACCTTGTACTGTGTTTTCAAGTACCAATTTTTTACAAATTACCCTATTAAAATAAATAAACGGTATCAGATAACTGACACATACTTTCTCCCAACAATATAAAAACATGTGTTAAAAGCTTTAAACATTAATGTCTAGATGACTCTGTCGGATAGCTACCAGCTGAGCAGCGCGAGCTTGACCCTACGCGCATCTGAGACTTTTAACAACGTACTGCGTTTACCGCTAAACGAAAAATTGTATTTTCTCCTCAACCACTTGACGTAGAGCAATAATTTAAAGTACTGGATTATTTAGTTTTTTGAGCTTGATTTAATGGTGATAAGTAAAATTTATTTTAAGACAACAGCTATTTTGAAAATCAAAAAAATTGATTTTTTAAACACTTTTTACTCCATAACTTTTGAACGCGCATTTTCTCGGAGATGCGGGTGGTGTCATTTTATCCACCATTTTAAGCTTAATAAACCACAAAATTTTAATCAAAATCGTTAGAACCGTTTTTGAGAAATTTTGATTTTTGACGATTTTTGAGGGTTTTTGGGGGTAAAATACCCTTAAAAAACAAAATTCAAAAAAATGAAAAAAAACGCCTGGAATTATCGTGGATTTGGACCTATATACCAAATTTCATTAAAATCGGACCATTAGGGCATTCTCTAGCTCTGTTTACATCCTGACACACACACACAGACACACACACACACACACACACACACACACACACACACACACACACACACACACACACACACGCGCACGCGCACGCACACACACACACACACACACACGCACACACACACGCACACAGACACGCAGACAGACACGCAGACAGACACGCAGACAGACACGCAGACAGACACGCAGACAGACACGCAGACAGACACGCAGACAGACACGCAGACAGACACGCAGACAGACACGCAGACAGACACGCAGACAGACACGCAGACAGACACGCAGACAGACACGCAGACAGACACGCAGACAGACACGCAGACAGACACGCAGACAGACACGCAGACAGACACGCAGACAGACACGCAGACAGACACGCACACAGACACGCACACAGACACGCACACAGACACGCACACAGACACGCACACAGACACGCACACAGACACGCACACAGACACGCACACAGACACGCACACAGACACGCACACACACACACACACACACACCCACCCACCCACGCACGCACGCACGCACGCACGCACGCACACACACACACACAAGTAGTGGTGTTTTACCGTTTCTAATTCAGGGGTGACCTAGCCCTCTTGACCTAGCACGGGGGTGTCTAACTTGCCTTCTTGACCTAGCACGGGGGTGTTTTAGCGAGCTTTCTTGACCTAGCACGGGGGTGGCGAGAGGCGAGGGCGAGGGGCGAGATGCGAGGGCGAGGGGCGAGGGGCGAGCTAGCTCTCTTGACCTAACACGGGGGTGGCGAGAGGCGAGGGGCGAGGGGCGAGGGGTGAGCTAGCTCTCTTGACCTAGCATGGGGTCGGTGAGAGGCGAGGGCGAGGGGTGAGCTAGCTCTCTTGACCTAGCATGGGGGTGGCGAGGGGTGAGGGGCGAGTGGCGAGGGGCGAGTGGCGAGTAGCTCTCTTGACCTAGCACGGGGGTGGCGAGAGGCGAGGGTGAATATTAGAACCGTTTTTCTGCGCATGGGTGTGTTGAGTGTTGAGCTAACACTTAAGTTGAATTTGGGGTTGACAGAGTGGTGAGAGGTGAACTAGATCTCTTGCCTGAGCATGGGGTAAGGTCTATTTTAAGGACCAAGTGTTGTCAGGACTCAAGGTGAGGTTTGACAAAGAGATGTAAAACGCCGATTCTGCGCCGCCCCGGGAGCCAGCGTCGTGTAAGAGATGTAATATGCTGCTGATTGCGCAATAGTTTCTCATGATGACGTCATACATGTCCACACACCATTTGTAGTCATGCACCGGCCTGACACCACTGGCTGTACACTAAGAGAGGCTTGTTAATTGATCGGCATAGCTGGAGTTGCGTCGCGGTGGTTTAATGCAATGCAAGTGTTTTGGTTGGTGACTGCATGTCTGGTAATGTGGGGAATTACTGGCTTGACGTGACAGTCTGTATACTTATAGACTTACAGCGTTGTGGTGATGACGTCATCCATGCTCATATGTCACGTGACTTCATTCGGTACTTGTCAGTATAATAAGAGAGAGTCAAAATCACTAGTGATTGGAAAAGTGTAAAAAATCCATCATCGTTTTTGCTCATCTCTTTTTGCGCCAATTACCCGGTACAGTAGGAGAGAGCTAGCTCTATAAAATGGCAACTACTGTGACTGGCGTATTTTCGTCTGCTAACAGTGACTTGGTTTTTACCACGCCCGTCGAGTCCATGGTGTTGACCGCGACTCCGGATAACGTGGTATCTACCGCCCCTTCTGACGACGTGGTTTCGGCCGCTACTCAGAAATCCGTGGTTTCGACCGCGGCTCCCATTACCCCATCCACCATTCCCAAAAACGTGGTTTCGACTGCGTCTCCCACTACCCAATTTGCTAATACACTTTTACCTTCTACCTTGTTTTCAGGTACTTCGATTCCTCATCCACATGCTGGTAAAATATACAACGGCGCTACTGGTAATGAGGTCAGTTCTTGGTTGGAAAAGGACGGTCTCTACCGAACGCATGTTGAATGTTACACCAGCGAAAGTGATGATGAGGATGAAAATAAAATGTATGGTGGCACTTTATTAAATAACTCTAGTTCTGATTCCCTTCAAACTACAAGTGAAAGCAATGACCAAAGTGTGGACCCGATAGTAAAAAAAGGTACAAAAAGAAATTTTGTAAAAGTAAATTGTCCAAACTGTGGTATATCCGTATCAAAGCCACACTTAGGTCGCCATCAATTGGGGAAAAAGTGTTCCAATGCTCAGGTAAAAACTAAAAATCAGCCAAATGCCACTAATGAAATCCAAGCTGTAAATGCAAAATGCAAAAGGAAGATTTGTGACCGATGTGGAGAAAGTGTGTCGGTACCGAATTTCAAACGGCATCAAAAGTCTAAGAAATGTTTGAAGTTGTCTAATACTATTGGTCAGCGTTCAGTGGAAACTATAATCACGGAATCTAAACCTTCAGAGGAAACTACAAACACAAAATCCCAACCTTTGAATGACGAATCAAAAAAAGTGTCATGTGATAAATGTGGTAAACTGGTGATTACTTCAAATCTAGCTCGTCATAAAAAATCACAGAAATGTATCTCACATGAGGTACATAGTTGGAATGCTAAACTAAAACATTTGGGAATAGGAACTGCACCTAAAAGTGAATGGTGTTTTATTTGTGAAGAACCTGTACAAATTTCACATGTTAAACGTCATGAAAAATCTAAACGTCATGTCAGGTTGTTAACAGCATTCTATGAACCCTCAACAAGTTGGAGGCCAATGAAAAATGTGCCAAGTCATACACTTGAAGAGTGGCAGAATAGAATGTGTAATGTTTGCAATAGTAAGGTATATTTTCCAAAACATTCAAAACACTATTTACGAGAAGAAACACCACAACCGAATAAATTGGATATAAATCGTTTGGTTGAGAAATATCCTAAAGTCCCTAAGAAAAATGTTAATGTAGCAAAACCAAAAATGGATGATGTGGCTTTGGAAGCTATGATTAGAAGACCAACTAGGCCGCGGAAAATTATTCCAACGCTTCCTAAGTCAAGGGAATCAAGTGATGAATCTAATGTAAAGGAAATTCCTATGATAGTGGAATCAGAACAAATAAATCCTACAATTGGCCAAAGTGCTTTTGAAGGTGTATCATTTGAACCACCTCAAAGGAAAATACATTTAGATCATGAGAGAATTAAATCAATACTTGGATCAAACCCCTTTGAAGAAAACTTATGTCAGAAAAAGTCATCAACAGAACATGTTTACCACTCACCACTACTGTTTAATCCCCCGGTTGATATATCAAATAATCCAGTTTCCTACTCTCCACTACAGTTATCTGATAATACGGTGATTGAGCCACCACCAACAAATGTAGCACATACAATAGAATCAAATGAAATGATGCCTGTTGATATTCAAGATAAAAAACATGTTGCTTGCCCCCATTGTGGTTTGGTGGTTACCAAGTCCCATCTCGCACGACATAGGAAAACTAAAAGGTGTTTAAATACGTATAATGTTGAACCTATACTGGGCGCTAAGGAGGAAAAGGAAGCAGAGGAGGAAGATGAGGAAGAGAATGAAGATGAGACCAATGATAAAGATTCTACCCAAAATCAAAATTCTAATAATGACGACGATGATGACAAGTCAACTGGCGGTTTAAACTCAAATGAAATAAATCAAAGCTCTAACACAGAGGTTGGTAGTGTCCACAGTGAAAGACAACAAAGTAATATCAGTAATAAATCAGCATGTAATGAACGAATGGAAATTAAACAGAAAATATCTTCATTTAAAAACCGACTAAGGACTTATGCTATTGAAAACATCTTGAATGTCAAAGATCCTGAAATGTTTTTGTCTATTTGTAAACTTCTTGTCCGACAAAAAATAGAAGAAGCTGTTAGTGAAAGTAATCTCAAAGTAAATCTGGTTTTTCATGCCGAGTTTCAAAGAATAGCTCATGAGAAAGAAATCAATCAAATAATGAATTTCAAGACTACTAATCAAATAATATACCCAACGACGGATATCTCCGAATATTATGATAATGCAAAAGCAAAATTACTCGCAGAAATGGAAAGTTTTCAAGCAGCTGGTTCCAACTGGACTTTGAGAAAAATTGTTGACTTGGAACTACGTGTAAATAAGTACACACCACTTAGGGGATCTAGCTATATTGACCTGCCTAAAAAAATACAGACCAAAAGAGCAGTAATAAATGTACAAAATAATGACCAGAAATGTTTTCTATGGGCCATTCTTTCCGCGTTACACCCGGTAGAAGACAATGCATGGAGAGTAAATAAATATAAAGCTTACGAACATGATCTAGACAATGCTTTCGCAGGCATTGAATTCCCAGTGAAGTTGGATGACATTACAAAGTTTGAAAAATGTGCAAATATATCTATTAATGTTTATACCCTTATTGGTAAAGATTCTGTTGTGGCTCCACTCAGAATTACAAAGGAAGAAATGGAAAAACACATAGATTTACTTTATTTAAAGAATGAGAACACCAGCCATTATTGTTACATTAAAAATCTTTCCCGACTAGTAAGTTCACAGATATCCAAGTACGGGCATAAGACATGGTTGTGCAAACGCTGTCTTTTACATTTCCCGTCAGAAGAGAGGCTTCAGAAACACACAGAAGATTGTCGTGGTCATGATGCTGTGAAAATTAAAATGCCAGAGGCTGGAACAGTTGTTAAATTTACAGATTTTAATAAATCCATGAAGGTACCATTTGTATTCTATGCAGATTTTGAAAGCCTCCTAATGCCCGATCAATCTTATACTACTGAGAAAACCAACAGTTATCAAAAACATGAAGCTTGGAGTTTCTCATATTACATTGCTTATAAGGATGGAGATTATAAACCCCCTGTAACTTACTTCGGTGCTGATGCTGGTAAGAAGTTTATTGAAATGCTTGAAACTGAGGCAATGGAAATCCAATTACTGTACTCCAAGGAAGCAATTAAACCTATGGAGTTAACTGAAGAAGACAAAGAAAAAATTGCTGACACAAAATTATGTCATATATGTAGAAAGCAGTTGAATGACGACAGAGTGTATGACCATGATCACCTGTCTGGAAAATTTAGGGGCTTGGCTCATAACAAATGTAATATGCTATTTAGGAAGCCGAAGTTTATTCCGGTATTTATTCATAACCTTTCGGGGTATGATACTCACTGTTTCATAAAAATGATAGGTTTGAATGACGAAGAAATTAGTGTAATTCCAAACAACGAAGAGCGGTACATATCCTACACGGTAAAACGACCTAATATGATTGAACTCAGATTTTTGGATTCTTTCAGGTTTATGAGCACAAGTCTTGATGCGCTTACTAAGAATCTTACAAAAGATCAGTTTAAACATACTGCTAAATACTTCAATGACTCTGAGTTAGATATGGTTGTAAGAAAAGGTGTCTATCCTTATGACTTCATGGATGGTGCAGAAAAGTATGAACTAACACACCTCCCCGAATATGACAAATTTTATAATAAACTAAATAAGAAAAATATTGCGCTCGAAGATTATGATCATGCTAAAAAGGTTTGGGAATTCTTTAAAATACGCGACATGAAAGAGTATACTTTACTCTACAACAAAACGGATGTCCTATTGTTAGCAGATGTTATGGAAAATTTTCGAAGTGTTTGCTTGTCAACATATAAATTAGATCCCGCATGGTTTTTCACAACTCCAGGTTTAGCTTGGAGTGCTATGCTGAAAACTACAGACATTCAACTTGAGCTACTCACCGACTATGATATGTTGTTAATGATCGAGAAAGGAATTCGTGGTGGCATTTCCCAATGTTCTAATCGCTACGCAAAAGCCAACAATCCCTATATGAAAGATTATGATATAAACAAACCACATGAATATCTCCTATATCTGGATGCCAACAACTTATATGGTTGGGCCTTAGGTCAAAACATGCCCTACAAAGATTTCAAATGGTGTAACACAGATATAGATGTAACCAAAATAAAGGATGATGCCAATACAGGCTATATCTTGGAAGTTGACTTAGAGTATCCAAAGGAAATCCATGACTTGCATTCAGACTTACCTCTTGCGCCGGAGCGATTAGTTCCACCTGGTGGGAAAGTGCCTAAGCTATTGACAACTCTGTATAACAAGGAAAAGTATGTAGTGCATTATAGAAATTTAAAACTCTACTTGAAACTGGGGATGAAACTTACAAAAATTCATAGGGTTATTTCATTCACTCAAAGTAATTGGCTAGCTCCATACATAGAACTCAACACAAAGATGCGTACAAAGGCAAAGAATGATTTTGAAAAAGATTTCTATAAGTTAATGAATAATGGAGTTTTTGGAAAGACAATGGAGAATATCCGGAATAGAGTTGATATTAGACTGGCAACAAAAGAAAAACAAGTAATAAAATGGGTTGCTCAACCAAGCTTCAAAGATCGAACAATATTTACAGAAAACTTATCAGCTATCCATATGAGAAAAATAAAATTGGTTTTTAATAAACCTATCTATGTGGGAATGTCTGTCCTCGATATCTCAAAGACATTAATGTATGATTTCCATTACAAGGTAATGAAAGCAAAGTACGGACCAAAAGCTCGTTTACAGTACACTGATACCGACTCCCTGAAGTACGCAATAACCACTCCAGATGTTTATCAAGACATGAAAAGTATGATCGACTATTTTGACACAAGTGACTACCCTGAAAATAACCCATATGGAATGCCAAGGGTAAATAAGAAAGTCTTGGGCAAAATGAAAGATGAACTTAATGGCAAAATAATGAGGGAACATGTTGCCCTTAGAGCTAAGATGTATGCCCACGAGGTTGAAGACAGCAAACCATGTAAAAAATCTAAAGGAGTAAAGAAATCGGTGATTGAAAATGAAATAACTTTTGATGACTATAAGAATTGTCTATTCAAAAAAGAGGAACTGCACAAAACAATTAATATGATTAGAAGCTTCAATCACCAACTCTATTCGGTCACAATGGACAAAAAAGTCCTATCGAACAATGACGATAAACGATACATTTTAAAAGATGGAATTACATCTCTTCCTTGGGGGCATTACTCCATTAATGAAAAACATACTTAGAATTTACTCTTTTGCAACTCTTTCTCATAAAAGGAGCCTAGAATTTCCTCATTATTAGCATCAGTAATTCTATACGTTACAGGTGCTGTGGGTTGTATATGAGAAACAGTAAATATTTCTCTATTCCAATTGCGAGCATATTTATTAGAAAACATATCTTTTTTGGAAACTATTCTTACACGATCACCGACACTTAATTTAGGGGGTTGACGTTTTACTGTACTTAATTCGTCTAGAAATAACCTACGGAGATGAGATTCACAGTCTAAATTAACATCAACCGGTCTCATGCGGATTGTTCTGTGTACACTCTCATTATACGCTTTTAACAAACTTTGTAGTATGTCTACCCATCGAAACGAATGTTTTATTTCAAACTGCACTTTCATTCTTTCATTAAGCGTGCGATTAAACCGTTCAACTATAGCACTCTTTTCCTCGTTTTCTGTATGATACATTTTTATGTTATATTTATTTAAAACACCTTTGAATTCTTTATTAATAAACTCTCTACCCTTATCAGTATGCAATAGATTGGGTGCTTTATGGCCGTCATATTTAGCTGCTCGTTGTAAAATAGTTTCAAATGCACCTGCCACTTCAGCACCATTTTTTCTTAATAGAGGTTGTGACCAGGCAAATTTGGAAAATGTATCAATTACGTTTAACATGTATTTGTATCCATCATTTTCACTTGCAAACCTATCCATTATAACCAAATCAGCAGCCCATAACTCATCAATAGCTAAAGTAACAATTTTACGCTTAGGGAATTTCTTTATCACCCGTCGATGTAATTCTTGTGCCTCTTCCAATCTACTTTCATTATTTGCTGGTTTCAAAATTTCCTTTGCTGTAGGAGTCTTTATAAATGTGCTCTTCATATATTTACATATGGTGCACCGTCCTTTTAAGCGCCACTTGTTATTCGCTGTCTGTGTGCGTTCCAAACTGGTTGAAGAGGTTTTCGTTCTGCATTTCAAACAGTAAAATACATCTGCCATGGTAAGCTTATTATAAGTACTTATCTACGTTGTAAGTTAGAGAAGTACAATATGAGTGATTCGCATAAACATAGCATACATCTGTCGGAAGGGCAAAAACGGAAACTCCGCATCGCCTATAAGAAACGCCGGAATGCAGTAATTGGATTAGCAAATGATAACATTAGTCGGGGTGGTAAGGATTACATCCTGCTAAATGATGCTCAACATAGAGCAATTGAAAAAGCTAAAAGAAATAAAACCGGTCTCCGCCTAAACCTCAGCTACGACCAACTGTTGAAAAATAAACAGGGAGGTCTCCTTAAAGAGGTAATGGAATTGGTAGAGAATATACCGGGAGGAAAACGGATCATATCTCCTGCAGTGAGAAAGTACTTAGCCCCGATGTTAAAAGAAAAATTTATACCATGGTTGAAAGATTTGATCGATAAGGAATTGGATACCATAATTGAGAAAGATCCTCAAGGTGCTGGATTGAAGAAACGCATTAATAGTAAATTGGATGCACTGCTTTTTAAAAAGAATTAATACTGCCTCTAACACTTGGTGATATACAACATTGGGCTAAAAAATTAAAACTAAAAGGATTTCGGGGAGTTTTTATGCGGCAGCTATTACCTTCATCACCACCATGGAAGCTAGAATGTGGTGTTTTGAATTTGGGTGATTTAAATTCGGATGGCACGCATTGGACCTGTTATGCAAAAACGCCAAATGGTAAGAAACTATATTTTGATTCGTTTGGAAGTGCACCACCTCCATTGGAACTTGTAAATTACTTGGGTGAAGACAATCTATTTTATAATGATATAAGAGTGCAGGAGTTTAATGACCCGCCAATTTGTGGCCACCTTTGTCTAGAAGTATTGAGACAGTGTTTAACCGATAAAGATTGGAACTCAATAATCAATACTCTTCAGGACGATATATATAAGTGGCGGTCGTGGTGGATACTAAAATAATATCATGCCGTTGTTAAAACTAAAAGGTACAACCTCAAGGCTCATACTTCATTTGGAGCATCCATTACATCTGGAAGAAAACATCAAACATCGTTTGGCACTGGTGGCGTTCTATTCCGACAACAATTTTCCTAACATTAAAAACAACGCTAGCATATATTTCTGGGATGAAGATATTGGTTTTATTCCATACCCACTCACATTTACCTGTGGTTATTGGACAATTGAAAAGATGGAAACAAAAGCAAGAGATTATATTAAATCATTAAAACTAAACGTTGACCACACTAAATTTAAAATAAGTAAAAATGAAAATTATCTATCTATATACTGCCCTTTAAAGTTTTATATGGATCAGTCTGCTTGCAAAGTATTTGGTTTTGACATTCCAAAAATAGAGAAACAAAAGACAAATGAAAAAGATTCATATTATAATGCTAATGAGGAAGTAGTAGGTAAAAGCCCCCCTAAACTTAGAGCAATAGACGCTATTGAGATACATTGCAACATAGTACAAAACAGTCTTGTCAATCATGAAACCCACTTTCATAAACATGCTGAGACCGAACTCTTGTATATGTTCTTTCCACAAGTTCCGCGTGGTTATAAAATATCTGAAGAGCCCAAAGAAAGGTTATACGTTAACTTGAAACCTGGATTGCACACTATACGTACTATAACGGTTAATATCCTTGATCAAGATAATAATCCTATTATTAACAATAATGTTGAGAATATATTGTATTTAGACTTGACAACAATGTAGGAAGTATATAAGTATCTATTCATCATAATAGTAATGGCTAGCAATCATATGCTATTTAAATTCAACCGGTTTGGAGAGGAAGTAGAAATTATTGATGATGTGGCTACAGACATAAAAACAAACGAAAAGGTTATGTTATTAGAAAACAGTTTTAAAGAAACTATAGACATCAAAATTGATACGTTGAAAAGTGACTTTAAAAACAAAGTAGAACAACTATTTGGTAAAGTGGAAAAAGAGCTGACAGGTAGAATCGATATGCATGTTGGGTTTGAGAAAAATTATATTGATATTAAGAAAAAGAGAATAGTAAACATGGCAAAAGCAATTAATAATACTGATGCTGTTATTAAAGAAGAGCTTGACCGAGTTAATTCCAAGATAGATGGAATCTTAAAAGGTCTTGAAGTTACTAAAGACTGTATCAAAATAAAAAATGGTAGGAAGATTTGTGGAATAAGTCGCAGCAACAGTGCATATGATGCCATAAATGGGGTTGAATTAATGGAGTTAACAAAAAGGGTAAGTAAGTTAGAGAGTAAAAGTGGTAAGTCCAGAGCAACTACAGCTGATATCTAATCCAGCGTTACTTCAGACATATTTTTTATAAGTAACGAAAATGGAAATTAATGTCTACTGTAAAGATGATAAAACGGCGTTAGATGGTATTTTCCCAAAACCACTTCGTTGTTTGATAGTTGGTCCATCTGGGTGTGGTAAAACTAATTTGCTATTGAACTTCATATATAACAATAATGGAGTTTCCTTTAAGCATCTGTATGTATTCAGTCGATCAATAGAACAGCCAGCATACATGGAACTACAAAAACACTATAAAAATATAGAAAAGACCCTCGGAAAGGGAAATAAAATAGCTCACTTTTTCTCAAACTGTGAAAATCTAATATCACTTGATGAATGTGAGCCAAGTTCCTTGGTTGTATTTGACGACTGTCTCCTTGATGACCAATCAAAAATAAAAGAGTACTACATAAGGGGTCGCCATAAAAATATATCATGTGTATACTTAAGTCAGAATTATGGTCGTGTTGACATGCAGGTAATCCGCAATAACATTAATTTACTTTGTGTATTTCAACAAAACAAACACTACACCAGACGCATACATGAAGATTTTGTTGGTTCGGATATGACGTTATGTGAGTTTGAGAAGCACTGTCGTCAATGCTGGAAAAAACCATATGGATTTTTATCAATCGATACAACCAGAAAACCCCATATGGGGAAATACAAATGTATGTTTAATAAAACGCTATTAACGCAATAGTTTTAAAATGTCGTTTTTCCTACCAGAAACGATATTTATACCTAAATGTCGTTTTTATATTGAAATCTCGTTTTTACATTCAAATGATATATCTACTGCAAGAAACGACATTTACACAATTATATCGTTTATTAGTCAAAATAACGTTTTTACATTTTTTTGTTGTTACCAATATAGTTTAAGTAAGCATACATTATTATAAGACATGGATGCAAAAGCTGCAAAGCGGCTTGAGGCCATTGAAAAGAACTTAGTTATAAAGTTTCGAAAAGCTGAGCAAGAGGAGCGCAGGGAACGTGAAAAAATACATAATGAAATAGTTGTATCACCACCAGCTAAAAAACAATCACTAATAACGCAACCAACAACACCAGCTAAAGAACACCCACTATCTGTAGCTAAAGCTAAACAATTAGAAAATATAAAAATCAAACTACAACATCAATTTGCTGATGTACATGCTAAAGAGATTGAGGAACAGCGGGGTCGTGAAAAGAAATATGAATCAATCACCAAAGCTATCAAGGAGAAAAAAGATGACACTTTTGAAAACGAACAGAAAGCTAAAGAATGGTTTAAAAAGGTAAAATACAATCAACTAATGAAACGCTTTAGGCCATCTGTATCAAGTACACCAGAACGTAAACAACTTGGTTATAATGAAGGTGTAGACATTGAAGATATTGTAAGCGACGATAAAGACATTAAAATAGATGAAGGGATTCAGCAAAACCAATCCATCAAAGAACTGGTGGATACCAAAGTAATAAATCTTGGTATTATTGGTGCAAAATACTTACCCCGTGCAAACGACGCTCAATTTGGTATATATTATGATGAGTCTGGCGAACATTTGAAAATTGGGTCAATGCCTATTACATTCGATTACGATGATATTGTGTTAGCAGATAAACATTTTAATGGCACCGAAGGACTTTGGAAATTGTTAACATACAAAGGATATATTAAACCGGAAGAATATACAACAAATGATTGGCATACATATAAGGACATGCTACTGACTTCAAATTCATTATATCAAAAAAATGATCCCTTAACCCGACGTCCAAAATCTAGCCAAGGTCGAAAGTGGAGGCTAATGATTAAACCTATTTGGGATGAAATTTCAAAATCACCACAAACGACAACATTTGCTTCCAACCCTGTAGACGATGTAATAGCCACAACATCAGGATCCGGTCTAAGAAAATATGACAGCAAGACACCCATTGAGTACCGATACATAAAAGATCTAAACGAACTAATTAGAAGACTCCACTTCATTCATGCCGAAGAAGTGGCTGGAAATAATAGTTTCCATAATGAAAAATTATCAGTTGTGAAATTTATATATGATCGTATGCAAGAACTCATACAACAACCTAATGGATTAAAATATCTCATACGATGTCTATCAGCATTGCCAGAACATGTGATAGAAGGATCAGGTTTGCTAAATACCATGATAAATAAATTGCCCTTTGAACTTCATGCACCTAGAAACTGGAAACTTGAAACCTACAATTTCTGTGGACCAGGTACAAAACTTTCAGAGCGATTAAAACGCGGTGACAAAGGTATAAACCCATTAGATGAGGCTTGTAAGAAACATGACATATGGTATCGGGATCATAGACAAGCTGAAGACAGATGGGTGGCCGATAAGGAATTGCAGCAGGCCGCATGGAATAGAGTTGCATCTTCTGATGCCGATCTAAATGAACGTGCCGTCGCTCTTGGAACCTCTGGGGCAATGTGGTTAAAACGCAAACTTGGTCTTGGTCTAGGAACTTCTGTGAAGCCATGCATGTACACCAAACGTGTATGTATATAAGGGTATATAGAAAATATTACATAAAAAAATTTAAAAAAAACAATTATTTTTTTGGTCCGACGGTTTATTACTAAGTAATACCACTGAGTAGTACTACCAAAAAGAATGGATGCATTATACAATCAATTTTCTACGGGTATAGTAAAGAGTGAATACCGCTCTGTGATGCCGGTGTCCGAACTCAACTTTAACACTCCAAATAACTATACTGTATTTAAACTCGATCATGGTGATATGTTTTATGATTCAGCTATTCAATTTCACATAAGTGGGGAAGTGGTAAAAAAATCTGATGGCGCTGCTTATGGAGCTGGTACGAATATAAAACTTGTTGACAATTTCATACCATTCTTGTTTACGCGTATTGAATTAAAGAAACACAACACTACAATAGATACTGTTGATTATCCTGGAATAACCAGTACAGTAAAAGGAATTCTCAATTATACCGAGCCGGACAAAGGCGCTTTACACAATTGTGGATTTACATCTACCTTCTCAGGTGGAGGTGCTTTTGAAGCTATCGGTACTCTTTCTCATCTGGGATTTGGGTTTTTCGACCATCTACGGCATCCTATGTACAAAGGTGGATTTGAAATAGTGTTCACAAGGGCCGAAGACAATGACGCTCTGTACCGTTGGAAAGTAGCCCCAACAGAATCCTTACCGGCTGAAGGAAAAGTTTCAATAAAGTCTTTCGTACTGAGAGTTCCATTAGTAGAATATACAGCAACCAGTAAAATACAACTGATCGACGGGTTAACACGTTTAAGCGAACATGACAAGCTAATTTACAACTATAACCAATGGCAATGCATTGAAAAGAAAGGAATATTCGGTACAAGTTACAATTTCGATATTACAAACGTTTATCGAAACATCTACAATCCAAAATTTATCATTGTATGTCTACAGACTAATCGATGGAACGATCAAACAAAAATTCCATCTCAGTTTGACACATCCAATATTAAAAACGTTGGTGTCAAAATCAATGGAGATCGCTATCCACAAGAAATGCAAAACATGCATATCAGTGAAGGTAAATGGAGGGTGTTGTACGATCAGTTTATCAGATACCGTCTAGTCAACTATGGAGACACTAGCATGATTGTAACCCCAAATGAGTTCAAAGACACCTACCCGCTAATGGTTATCGACACCCATCTTCATCCTGTAAATACAGACCGGTCACGGAGCGATATTCAAATAGAGTTGGACTTTACCAACGCAATCGCAACACCTCAAGCCGATTCTGGTACTACAGCATATGTAATTGTGGTTTCTGAGACGGCATTTAGTTATGACATTTCAAGAAATATTATCAAACTGTTGTAGTCTATGTCGGTGGTTGCATTCTAGATAAAATGTTACAAAAAAAATAAAAAACAATAAAACAAAAAAAATCAAGGTAAATATATATTTTTTTACCCATGCTCGACCAAGAAAGCTAGCTCGCCCCGGCCACCCCCATAGTAGGTCAAGAAAGCTAACTCGCCCCTCGCCACCCCCGTACTAGGTCAAGAGAGCTACTCGCCACTCGCCCTTCACCACTCGCCCCTCGCCTCTCACCCCTCGCCTCTCGCCACCCCCGTGCTAGGTCAACAGAGCTAGCTCGCCCCTCGCCCCTCGCCCCTCACCCCTGGCCCTCGCCCCTCGCCACCCCCCGTGCTAGGTCAACAAAGCTAGCTGGTCCCTCGCCCCTCGCCCCTCGCATCTCGCCCCTCGCCCTCGCCTCTCGCCACCCCCGTGCTAGGTCAAGAAAGCTCGCTAAAACACCCCCGTGCTAGGTCAAGAAGGCAAGTTAGACACCCCCGTGCTAGGTCAAGAGGGCTAGGTCACCCCTGAATTAGAAACGGTAAAACACCACTACTCACACATACACACACAGATTAACATTGATTAGGAAATTAAAAAGATTTTCAAGTTAACAGCTGTATTGAGTAAACACAGTATTTAAACCAGTGAGAACATCTTTCTATTCATAACAAAGAGGTTATGATTTAAACCTTGGAGGATGCACTGGTTAACAAAGAGTAAACATAAAAAATACCTTAACTAAATTGCTTGATATCGAGCAACAAGTACACTAGTTCCTAATATTCCAACTAACACATAACTTTTCTCACAGAACTGAACTTTTGCAATACAATATCTCTTAGAATATCTTACGTACTTGCTTAAATATATGCTAATAGAAATCTCATTTTGCTAAACTGTGGACTAACTTCAATCAAGTACACTTACCCCGCATTGAAGCTACTAATCATTTAAAGATGATATGAATACTCTTAACTATCCATCTTGTTGCATGCAAATTTGCACAATTGTCTTCATAATCGCATGTAATCTTGAATGTATTGTATTCTTTGTAAATTGACTGCTTGCCATTGGTAAATAAATAAACCCGTGACACAGGATAGGTTATAAAGTGGGCGGGGTTGTTGGAATACCTCCTGGAAATTTGCAGGATTACAAGCAGCCCTTGTCGTGCATATTTTATGTCGTTTCCTAATTTAAATTAAAACTGTGCAGTTTTTATAATTTTTACTATTTGTCTACTAATGAATCAACATTTATTTTGCACCATTCTTCTTAATCACCTTTAATAAATTGGTTGTCATATGTAAGGTGTCTCAAATTAATTACTGATCAAAACTGTATTTTACAATCTTGAAATTGAACTATTTCGTTCTAAATTGACAACAAGAAACAACTTCATAATATTCTTTTATTCAAAATAAAACTTCAAAATAACGGCCGAAGTTCACTGAAATTCCAAGGGATAACGCACCACAGAGTGCGTCGGTGTTTCAAATAAAATATCTAAAATATAGCTATGTTCTGATACCGCCCCCTTTGCAAAAATCATGAATCTTAACGAAAATACCGCCTATCTGAGTGATATGTAGTGTGAATACCACCTAAGTAGTGATGTAAAATATCCGGGTATTTAAAACTCGGTAAATACCCAAAAGTCATAAATACCCGCGTATTGTGGGTATTTATAAAATCTAGCTAGATTAATTTATATTTGTGTGATGAACTCTCAAGATCCAACATCTGTGAGTTTATTCTAAATTTTATAGGAGTTTTTATTCAGAGGCTCTAAGACAAATCGACATAAGAACCATCACGTAATCCTAGCTAATTTTGACCTAAAAGAACAACCACAAAATCTCAACACTGTCACATTAGGAAATTGGAGAATTATTGATGAAAATCGATTGACGAAATACCAATTGGTGTAATCTGATTTTCACTACAGTTTAATTTTTATTCAAAGTAATTCGGTAAATTACCTTGGAGCAAGGTTTGATCACTGGGTACTCTTAATAAATGGGTCTTCCTAATTATGGGTCTTCCTAGTTTATTTAAATTTGTAAATGCCCAGTATTTTTTTGTAATATTGAAAATCATGTAAGCATAAGGTCAGTTGAACTTACTGCTGTATTACTCTCTTTGTGTACAACACTTTAAAGTACCGTACTATAAGAAAATATTTATTTTGTTATTCAATAAAAATATTTTTTATAGTTCAAATGTTCATAGCTACAAACTGTAATTAAGTACAAAATTTAAATAGAATTGTTACAAGTTACAAGCACTTTGCAGCAAAAATACAGAGTTTAAAACAGGTACACAAGAGAAATTCTAAAAAAGTTTTATATATTTTTTTTTATTTATTTTGAAATTATACTTAATTATTTATGTGAAACAAAAGACATTCAGCAGAAATCTTTAAAAATTATTATTGAATCTTATGATATCCATCAGAAATACATGTGTTTATTTCCTTACAGTAGTAACATTGACTTTATACACTACGTGAGTAGACTTCTCATAGCATAGGCGTGTGTGAAGCATATTGACGGTGGTGTGATCTCGTGCGGCGTACATTGAAGTACACGTAACATATGATAGATCAATCAGTATTACCACTCTTCTAAACCAAGGACGAAACATTTTATAACTGAAAGTTATGTTATTGTAAAATGTTTTGGCAGCACTGTAAATTCAGCCGAATAATAACAACATCGATGGCAGCGACTCTGGTGCGGCGTACACCGAACTTCCAAGTTTTTGCCTCAAACTAAATGCATTGGATGACAGGTCTATTCACGTAGTGTATAAAGTCAATGGTAGGACTAGGAATCACATACCAGGTCAACTTGAAAGATTCACATAGATTCACTTGAAACTTTGAACACAGGTTTGTCTTGTCTCTTAGGTGCTTGCTAAGAAACGATTTTGCAAAATTCCTTCAGGGCTCCGCCCCACATGCCTTCAAAATTTCAATATAATGTTATCCGTATGGCCAAATTTAAATATGAATGACATGGACGGTTCTTTTTGCTCATAGCTACTCACTAATAAACGGTTTTGTATATATAGTTTTTGAAGCAACTTAGGGCCCCACTAGACTTCAAGATTACTCTAGCCTCCAGGATTGAAATTTGACATGGACGTTCCTCTTTGCTCATAGGTACTCCTAAAAAAACGGTTTTGCAAATATAGTTTTTGAAATTCTTTAGGGCTCTGCCCCACTGGTCTTGAACATTACTCTTGGGCCCACGGGGTTGAAATTTGACATAAACATCCCTCTTTTGCCAATTTCCTTCTGGGCTCCCCCCCACAAATTCTCAAAATTACCATAGATCCTACGGGGTTGAAATTTATCGTTTATGTTCTGTTTTGTTAATAGGTGTTCACTAAGAAACAGTTTTGTAAATTTAGTTTTTGATGGTCTTTAGGGCTCTGCCCCTCATGACTTCAGAATTACTGTAGGGCCTATGTGGTTGAAATTTGACCAGGTCGTTTCTATTTGCTCCTAGGTGCTCATTAAGAAAACGTTTTGCAAAATTTCTTCAGAGCTCCATTCACACTACTAATTTATTGTTTCAATGTCATTCTTAAAGAAGAATATTTTGGTGATTTTGAATGTAAATGATTTTATTTCTTATAAAGTAAATACAAGCACGGGCGAAGCCGTGACGGGCAACAGCTAGTAGTATAATAATTGCAAAAAACAACTCAAACTTCTCTAAATTTTATACAAATTATAAATACCCGAGACCTGGGTTTAAATTAAATTAAATTAATTTAAATTAAATTAAAATTGTTAAAGACATTTTATCTTCATTTTAAAAAGACAACTCAACCTTCCCTAAATTTAATAAAAATTATAAATACCCAGTTTTAAGTATTTATTCTACCCTCGGGTAAAAACCCGGGTATATGTGGCATCCAATTTATATCTACCTACCCACTGGGTATTTACCTGGCCCACTTCACTACACCTAAGTGACAGATTATCATAATTTCTTTTAAGGTATTACCGCCCAACCAGTGGCGCACTCAGAAAATAAATATGGGGGGGGGGCTTTTTTTCCCCTGGGCCAACCGACGGAAAACTTTTCAAAATTCTATAGAAAATCCGGTTTTTTTAAGGCATTATTTAAGTTTATTTTAGCTCTTTGAATGCAAGTTATGTGTAGGGATCGATTATAGGAATGAATGATAAAACCCAGCATAATTTAGATTGCTAGCTTTGGGAGTTGGCTATTCCAACCAGCAAACACCGCAGACCACTGGCTGTTCCAATTGCACTACATACCTCCCTCTAGTCACCACCACGTAAGCGGCAATTTTATTCGTTTTATAACATATAACAAAAAATAATAGTCCGGATTGAAAAATTGTAATTTTGCATATTGATATTTTTCACGTAATTTATTAATGGAGGTGACAATATGGTGTTAATTTTATGTCTCATAGAAAGAGAGACTTTTCTATCCTTGGACATTTGGGCCGGAAGGGGGAGTACACATGGTGGAAAAGCATGGTAGTGCAGCGTGCGCTGTCTCGTGGTGGATTGCCCAATCACAGAAACTGACAGAATAAAAGCCATACCTGTCCGTCTCAAATTACTCAGTGTTCATTGGTAAAACTTAGTCTCATTCAGCCAATATAGGCTCACTCACAGCAAGTAACTTAGTGGTGTGTGATCTGTGTATTCCCGCTTAACACAAGACGAGCTAAGAAGTACCTGTCGTGTGAATATAACATAGTCTATAACATAGCCTATGTTATAAAAAAATAAGGAAAAACCCGTTATTTTACGCCGCTGGTAACGCTCCCATTGTTGTTGAAAATAGTCCGTCAAAAGCCCTTTCATAGTTCAACATAAGAGTTGACATTGACAATTGCACATGTAACCTCTGTCACTAATAAAATCTCATAATACTTTACGCTAACACAAACAAACAATATTAGCCAAACACTGACACGGACCTTAGAGCTTAGAACGGGGGTGGGCGATAAAAAGGCTTGCTGCTTGTCGCACGCGTTGGGTTGTGGAAGGACAAAACCCCTTTCTGCCACCCGCCACCAGAAATAAACAAATCAAACGCCCGCGAGAAATGTTCCTCTGCGAAGTTTGTAATATTATGATATAAGTTTTTTTATGTGCATTTCTTAGGAATGCAGTGCAGCGTTGTTTCTTAGTTGTAGTGAAATAGTGACTCCCGCAAACCAGTATTTAGTACTCAATGTGTCCACTTTTGGCAAATAAAATTTTTTTTTTCTAATTTAAAAAAAAAAATTTTATTTTCTTTAGGGAGTGTGCCGTGCCGCACCACAGCTCACTCATTATGAGAATGTCTATTAATGGTGGGGGAGTGATCCAATTTATTCTCCTGTCTAAAGTGCTGGCCATCCAAACAGCCCAAAACCACCGGTCACGTGACCCGGTAATCCGAACCTTCAAAGAAAACTGCCTTTTCTCTCTCTCTAACGGGGAATGCCGGAGTAACAGGACAGGTTTTTCTTCTGGGCCGGATAAGTACAATTAATAATGTGTAGTTAAATTAGGAAATAGGGCCTAGGCTAGGGTAGGGTTAGGACTAGGGGTTATTCTCAAATTATTAAACCAACACAAAATGTAAGGACAGGAATAATTAATTACGTTAAAATTTCAATAGTCAGGCCCTAGCATGTGAGGTTGGTACGGGATTATTTAGTTTAGCTTCTCATGTTACATACAGACCTGAAATTCAGTATTAACTAAACATTACGTTATATCTAGTTCATTATTATGCCACATCAAAGCTGGCTTAGGGTAAGAGCTCATTCGGTAGGCCGATCCTGGTTCTGGGTATCAACACCAATAGTCAGTTTCACTTGAGTTAGTTTCCATGTGACCAAGTCTCCATTGTTCCAATGCAAGTTTCCACCTAACCCCATACCCAATTCATAGGGTAATTATGACCAATAGCTAGTTCACATTGTGACAAGTTCCGCATCTCATCCGAAACCCTTTCCTGTACCCAAGCAAGGTAATACCTATGAGCCTGACCATCACCAAACCAAGGTCAGAATCACAAGGGATGAACATGACCGCTTTCATTTATGTGTAACTTCCACCAGTCCACCACAGGAGGGGGTACAGCCCCTTTAGCCACCCCTACCCCCCACCCCCCCACCCCCCCCCCCACGGGGGTGCGCCACTGCGCCCAACTACCGCCTATCTGAATGAAACTGCAACCATCAACCTATTGTTATGTAGGATCATTAACTAATATTCCAATAACAAACTGAGCCCAGAATTCTGGGGCCCCTCCTTTTTCTCATAAATATAAATGATCTACCATTTTCAATTCTTTCAAAAACTATCCTCTATGCCGATGACACAACCTTTTTCAATGTCAGCAATGACATCAATAATCTTGAGTTACTCACTAGTGAAACACTAACCAGGGCATCAAACTGGTTTAATTCTAATGGTTTCCTGAATACAAACAAAACCAAAGTTATAAATTTCAGCGATGGACATAACTCTCAAATATCGCCTGAACCACAGTTGGAACCACTTGAACCACAGTCAAATTATCCACAGTTGGATAATTTTTAGGTATCTACATTGATCCAAGTTTAACATGGAATTCGCATGATGATCACCTGAAGAAAAAACCCTCAAGGGTCATTTATCTTTTAAGTAGACTAGTCGACGTTATTCCAGAAACTTATTTAAGAACGGCCTGCTTTGCTTACTTCTTCTGTTTTCCGATACGGATTAGTACTTTATGGTAAATGCCCTAGAATCAAAGAAATATTATAACTTCAAAAAAGAGTCTCATGGCAGTTCATAAATGCATCCAAGAGAGCACTGTAGACCACTTTTTATTTATTTTCAATTTCAAACCATAGTAAATTTATATATTTTTGATTTAACCTTTTACATAATAGACAATTCAAACTTATTAAATTTTTAACATTCTTTTTGTTAAATAATATACAACTTTACCATGAAATATTATTTACACCTCACCTATGTATTTTTCAATCATATGTTTTTTGTTATTGTTGTTCCTGTTCTAGGTTTTCTGTTTTTCTGTATAATGTTTAAAAGCTAATCTTTTCCTTTAATAAATTTAGTTTATTTAATTATTGTATCCTGATTATATTTACAATTACTAATGAATGTCCTGCCCAAGATCCACGGCTTTTATTAGGTTATAGGGTCCCAGTTCACGTTAGGAAAATTAAGGGAAGTATTTATTGGAATTAAATCTGGAAAATGCAGGATGAAGATAGATACAAAGTACCTCTTTTTGACGGGACAAAATTTAGTAATTGGAAGTTTCGAATGCAAGTTTTACTTGGGGAACATGATTTGGAATCTTTTATTGAAGAATCATTTAAAGAAAACGTAATATTGCTGAAAGAGGATACCAAGAAGGATGAACAGGCAAAGGAAAAGGAAATTGCAACTCTAAAGAAGAAAGACAAAAAATGCAAGAGCATGATTATACAGAGGATAGCAGATTCTCATCTGGAATATGTCAAGGATGCAGAAACCTCGTATGATGTATGGAAATCGCTCAGTAGCACTTTTGAAAGGAAGGGAATAGCGAACCAGTTGTTACTAAGGAAGGCTCTACTCACCATGAACTTCAACCCATCAACTGAAAATTTGGAAGCACATTTTCTGAAGTTTGACAAGATCATCAGGGAATTAAGGTCAACAGGAGCATCCCTGGAGGAAATGTATGTGGTATCCCATTTGTTACTGACAATGCCAAGTGAGTATACCGTAGTGGTAACAGCTCTTGAAACTTTGTCATGTGAAAAGTTGACCGTAGCTTTTGTAAAAAATCGTCTGTTGGACGAAGAAGTTAAAAGACAAAACAATGTTCAAAGTACAACTAAGGATTCAAACTTATCTGAAGCATTTGCTGTTAAAAATAAGTCAACAGAATTATCTGTCCGACATAAAGGTTTAGCGAGCGCTAAAAACCAAAGTACTTATAAATTTAAATGCTATAATTGTGGACTAGTTGGTCACAAGCGTTCTGAGTGTACTCGTAATATTCCACAGCAAAAGTATAATGGTAAGTCCAAGTCTTTTAAGGGAAACACTGCAGTTCAAAAACCAGAAAGCAAAGAAGAGGAAACTGTTTTTGTCGGAACTGCAGTCACACTGGAAAGGTCGGTGAAATCTGTTGTATGGTGTTTAGATTCGGGAGCAACTGAGCACATGGTAAGTGATTCCAGTATGTTAACTAATGTTCAGATGCTAGAAAATCCAATCACTATTCAAGTTGCAAAAAATGGAGAAACTCTAAAATCACTACAGTATGGGGAAATTCATTGCACCAGTTTTATTGGGGATAAAGAAAATAAAATTTCTATTAGTCACGTGCTTTATGTTCCTGGTTTATCTATGAATCTTTTATCAGTTTCTAAACTTGATGCCAATGGATTTACAGTCACATTTGTAAATGGAAAAGCAATTATATCAAATGATGGAAAGGAAGTTGCTGTAGCTTACAGGGTAAACAAACTTTATAAGTTAGAACTGAATAACTATGAAAAATGCAATGTAATCTGTAATTCACAGGATAGTATTGGGGAACTTTGGCACAAGAGATTAGGTCACATAAGTAACAACAGTCTGAAGAGTCTTAAATGTATGGTTGATGGTATAGACTTGCTTGATAAAGTGTCTCTGCCTGATATTTGTAAAGGTTGTGTTGAGGGAAAACAAACACGGCAACCTCACAATCAACCAAGGAGTCGAGCCAAGAGACCTTTAGAACTTATTCATAGTGATCTTTGTGGACCAATAAATCCTAAATCTTATGATGGTAAAAAATACATGCTTACATTTATCGATGACTACACTCATTTCACAGCTGTTTATTGTCTCACGGCTAAATCTGAAGTCTTTCACTATTTTAAAGTGTATAAGGCAATGGCAACAGTACACTTTAATTTGAAAGTTAGCCGTTTTAGATGTGATAATGGGGGTGAATTTGTGTCTAGTGAAATGAAAGAATATTTTGAAAAGAGAGGTATTCAATTTGAACTGACCATTCGGTACACTCCACAACAGAACGGGGTAGCCGAGCGGATGAACCGAACGATTTTGGACAAAGCTCGGAGTATGATTTTTAGTACTTCTTTGGACAAAACTTTTATGTGGAAGCAGTAAAAACTGCAGTTTATCTTATAAACAGAAGCCCAACAGCTGCTCTGGTAAATGCTGTTCCAGCAGAACTGTGGTTCGGGGAAAAGCCAAATTTAAAGAAACTGAAAGGTTTTGGTTGTGTTGCTTATCTTCATGTTCCAAATCAACTTATAAAAGGTAAATTTGAGAAGAGATCAATGCAGTGTATATTTATCGGGTACTGCGCGAATGGATACAAACTTTGGTGTCCACAAGAAAGAAAGGTTATTACAGGACGTGATATCATATTTGATGAATCGTCGTTCGTGATCAAGAAGGAGCCAATCTACGCAAAGTACGACCGGAATTCAGAAGAGGAGGAGGAATCTGCCAGTGATGTTGAGCAGGAAGTTTCTCTTAATGAAAATAAGAATGGAACTTTGGATGATGAAAATGTTGTAGAATTAAGGCGGAGTACTCGGAATCACACAAAACCAAAATATTTGGAAGATTATGTTAGTATGGTATTTAATGCGGAAACGTACATTGATGCTGTACCAGTAACAATCAGTGAGAAATCAGAAAGAGAAGAAAAAGAATACTGGAATGAAGCAGCAAAAGAAGAAATTAGTGCTTTAGTTGAAAATGATACTTGGACGCTAACACAATTACCATCTGGAAATAGTGCAAGTGAAGAACATTGGAAAGGTTTGACACGGGTTTTGAGGTATGTCAAACAAACAGTAAATGAAGGTCTCTTCTATTCTAAAGACCCCACAGACTGCCTGATTGGTTATGCAGATTCAGACTGGGCAAGTGATCATGATAGGAAGTCAACCACTGGATATGTAATGCAAGTGTATGGATCAATTGTAAGCTGGGCTACGAAGAAACAATCAATAGTTGCTTTGTCATCCACAGAGGCTGAATATGTTGCTCTGGAAACTGCAGCAACTGAAGTAGTTTGGCTGAAGAACTTGTTGAAGGACATGAATTTGATAATAAACAATCCTACAGTAATCTTCGAAGACAATCAACCCTGCATACAGCTTCTTGACAAATGGGACCACAGAAAATTGAAACATGTCGATGTAAAGTACAAGTTTGTTCAAGATCTACTTAGCAAGGGTGTGATGGAAGTAAAGTACATTTCATCACAAAATCAAAGAGCTGATATAGGCTATTCACAAAGAGTCTTTCATCTGTATGTTTTGAGAAGTTGAAGAAATGTTTGGGAATGGTTACAGTTGATTTGCAAGTTTAAACAGGACTATTTCATGTTCAAGTTGAGGCAGAGTGTTAAATAATATACAACTTTACCATGAAATATTATTTACACTTCACCTATGTATTTTTCAATCATATGTTTTTTGTTATTGTTGTTCCTGTTCTAGGTTTTCTGTTTTTCTGTATAATGTTTAAAAGCTAATCTTTTCCTTTAATAAATTTAGTTTATTTCATTATTGTATCCTAATTATATTTACAATTACTAATGAATGTCCTGCCCAAGATCCACGGCTTTTATTACTTTTCACAATTACAATACTTGTAGGGAGGATTGTGCTGTTATTGAATTCACATGCCCAAGTAAAACAATCAATAGTCATATTATTATTTCACTGAAAATCTATAACTTTTTAGAAGATAAAATTAATTCATATCCCTTTAAAGTTTTTAGAAAGAAATTTTACTCTTGGCTTTTGCAAACCCATTATATAATTTAAATGAATTCTTCAGTTCAACAAATGTAGATGTTAAGTTTTTTATATCTATATATATAATACGTGATGCCCTTTTTTTGTTAACACTACTCCTCCCTTATTTCTGGACCAATTTTAAAGTTTGAGGTGTCAAAAGAATGGTCTCAGTTCGTAGTTTTGCAATAAGGTTTTAGATTTTTGATATTTTAATTCTGAAGCTCACGGGAAGCCCTCAAAGTTCATTTTTTGTCCATAAGATTAACATGGGGAACAATTTATATTGAATTGCTAAATAAAACAGCTGTTGATAGTTAAACAAACAAACACATGTTAAAAGCTGAATAGAAGCAAATTGAACTGGTACTGAAATATCAACACAATTTCATACTTTAATGCGAGGAGTGTCTAAACTGATGTTTTAACCTTTTCTCAAAATTTAGCAGGCAGATTTTGCTTGAAAGTTTTATTTACGCGTATTTGGGCACAAAAATAAGTTTGGTAATTTAACCCTGGAAAAATTCATATTTTTTTTACGAAAACAATTTTGGAAATTGAAATATTTGAGTCTTATTGGTTGTCCGACTGGTATTAAAACAATAATGAAAGGTAACAAATATTAAAATAGGACACTAAATTTGTGTGCATGGGTTTTCAAACTGCTGTAAACTATAAGGAAAAGGGATAGTTGGTTGTAAAGTGTTATTTTTATTTACTATTATAGCATTTACATGTTATATATATAATACGTGATGCCCTTTTTTGTTAACACTACTCTTCCCTTATTTCTGGACCAATTTTAAAGTTTGAGGTGTCAAAAGAATGGTCTCAGTTCGTAGTTTTGCAATAAGGTTTTAGATTTTTGATATTTTAATTCTGAAGCTCACGGGAAGCCCTCAAAGTTCATTTTTTGTCCATAAGATTAACATGGGGAACAATTTATATTGAATTGCTAAATAAAACAGCTGTTGATAGTTAAACAAACAAACACATGTTAAAAGCTGAATAGAAGCAAATTGAACTGGTACTGAAATATCAACACAATTTCATACTTTAATGCGAGGAGTGTCTAATCTGATGTTTTATAACCTTTTCTCAAAATGTAGCAGGCAGATTTTGCTTGAAAGTTTTATTTACGCGTATTTGGGCACAAAAATAAGTTTGGTAATTTAACCCTGGAAAAATTCATATTTTTTTTTACGAAAACAATTTTGGAAATTGAAATATTTGAGTCTTATTGGTTGTCCGACTGGTATTAAAACAATAATGAAAGGTAACAAATATTAAAATAGGACACTAAATTTGTGTGCATGGGTTTTCAAACTGCTGTAAACTATAAGGAAAAGGGAAAGTTGGTTGTAAAGTGTTATTTTTATTTACTATTATAGCATTTACATGTTTTATGCAGAACGCTACACATATAAAAAAACCTGTGTAAAAGACAACATTTTAAAGTTTTTTACCTCCAGTATAGGAAACAAGCTTATTACAAAAATGATTTTTATGAAGAAAAATTTTAACCAAAATAAAAATGGACCACACCAACAAAGATGTAGATTCTCTTAATTTTTGTGATTTCTTTATTTAAATTTTGTAACGTCATGGAAAGTTAAGTTAAAGGGGATTTAGGCATAAATAGAAATGTAGGCTCATTCACTATGTCACTGACTACCTCATACAGTAGTACTACAAAAACAGCCACAGTGAGTGCTGCATATCTCATACAAAACCGGGGAGTAATGAAATATTGATTTTTATTGTGTTGTAATTTAAGTTTTATGTTTGATGAACTATGTGAATCCAACATCTGTGAATTTATTATAAATTTTATAGGGGGGTTAGACAAAGGTCCTAAGACATATCGGCAAAAGAACAACTACGCAATCTTAGCTAATTTATAGTCTACCTAAAAGAACGAGCACCATATCTCAACACTATCACATTGGGAAGTTGGAGAATTGGTAATGAAGATCGATTGATGAAACACCAATAATGTTCTATCTGATTTTCACTATAATGAATTTTTTTCAAAGTATTACAATGGAGCAAAGTTTGATCACCAGGCACCCTAATAAATGCAGCGCATTGCGCTGCACAGGTCCCCCTAGTATATATATAATTAGTCTCTTTGTTATAACTTTCTCTTTTTTGTTTATCTATATATATAATTCTGTAAGCGATATTTCTTGAGCAAAATTGTGAGCGTTGTACAGATCGCAGAAAGATGGGAGGGGTCTTAAAATAAAGGTCTCGGTCCCATGCACGTGGGAAAATTATCGGCATGTCCATAATGTTAACAGAAAATGAGAAAGTACATAAAATGTCATCCATAAGAATAGCATGAGGATTAAAAAAACGTCTTTGTATACATTAGAACATTTGTTATGGTTTAATTTAAAAATGAAACACAGATGATAACATTGAGTGAAGATAATAAAAAAATTCACACCAAGAGAAGCAATCTATATACATATATATATATATATATATATATATATATATATATATATATATATATATAATTCTGTAAGCAAAATTTCTTGGGCAAAATTGTGAGCGTTTTTCAAATCGCAGGAAGATGGTAGAGGTCTCAAATTAAAGGTTTCGGTCCCATAAAGCGTATCCATTAAGTTAAAATTAAATGAGAAATATAGTAAAACGTCTTCCTTAAGAATAGCACGGGGATTCGAAAAATGTTTTCTTTGTGTACATTGAAACATATGTTTTGGTTTTATTTTAAAACGAGAGACAGATGATAATATTGAGTAAAGAACTATTCATAGCCAAATGACAAAAATTAACCCTAGAGTGGTAATACTATAAGACGTTTTGTGGCTTTAAGCGACTAAATATTCTACTAGAAGAGTTAACCTTACATACTGTTGCAAATTGACTGCTGATTTTACTGTTGTTACTATAATTTAAATTGAAAAAAACTGAGCGTGTATGCAAATTATGAAATGTGTTCTGATCTTGATAGAGATGCAATGGGCGATGAATTGTGGTTTGAGAAACACCTACATTATTTCCACTAAAACATGTTTTGGTTTTATTTTAAGACGAAAAGTGTCAAATTATTATATTGAATGACGATGACACATCCATTGACACTTAAAGTGTATATCAGTCAGTGAAGTTTTGGTATTCTGTTAGCTGAATTTTCCCAGAAACCTTTTAGTCAATTCATAGATTGTAGGAATATAAAAGACGAGTTAAAATCAAAGACGTTTGTCCTACATACTAGAGAAAAGTACAGGAGGTAAAAAACTTCACAAAAAAAGGGGAAATATATAAAAATGATTATTTTCTGAAAAGGTCTCCTTAAAGATTTTCCATGTAGTGATTTTAAACAAATCTGCTTTGTTTACACAAGATCAAGAGTTTTGATTAGGAGGGACGAATATTGACTGCAAGTGAAGAAGCACTTTGAGGTGCTGTGTTTAAATTTAGTAACTAAAACATAAAAAAATCTAACAGGAGCTAAAATATCAATTCAATTTTAGGACACACTACTACACTAGGCAATGAAATGGGTATGATACAAAGTATTGAAAGTTTATTGACTCTGAAATGGGTGCTGAACATCCGTAATTTTTTTTTTTTTTTTTTTTTTTTTTCATTGCCGCTTTTCTATGTTATATTAAAAAGCCGTCATAGCTCAATTAAGGGACTATGATTTCTTTCAAAGCTTATTTTTCATAGATCGATATAAGTTTAACAACAGACAAAATAGATCATTTACAAACGGGTGACCTAATAGTACAGAATTGATAAGAGTACTTGGGGGTGAATGGTCTGTTCAAACGGTATTGTTAGAATATTATATACCACAAATTAAAATTACATTTTCTGGAAACCTTCGTAGTGGAAGAAATGGTCATACGCTATGGTTCATGCTATTTGAATTTTATGATTAGGGGCTTTTGCCCCTATGAGCCACTAGTTGTATATACTTTTAATGTATCCTTATTGTATTGACTTTGCGTTTTGCTGTATTCATGACATTGTCAATGCTGTACTTACATCCCAAAGACAAATTAAGATAGTTTCATTTCATTTCAATTATCTTAACTTTTATTTTTTTTACTTTTGCCAACTTTTAACTAACTGGATTCAAATTCAAGCACTATAACTTCTCAGTTACCCAACCAGTTTGATTTATCATAATAGCATAATAATAAGTGTTTGCTGTTTTGTATTACATTCTCAGTTTGATTATTGTTTTTTCAGGGGTTTACAAGCTTACAAGTATGACAATCATAACATTCAAGACTACAAAGCCGTAATAATACACCTTCTTAAATATAATGATCCCAACCAATCAAAACGTTCATATCACTGCTCAGTAAGCAGAATATTTTAAAAGTTGTGTTCTGTAAGGGAATGCAGCAAATCATTTAAAAGTTAAAACAACATCGTCCAATATGCCAAAAGACCATGCTACTGAGCGGTCCCATAAGCCAAAAGACCATGCTACTGAGCAGTCCCACGAGCCAAAAGACCATGCTACTGAGCGGTCCCACAAGCCGAAAGACCATGCTACTGAGCAGTCCAATAAGCCAAAAGACCATGCTACTGAGCAGTCCCATAAGCCAAAAGACCATACTACTGAGCAGTCCCATAAGCCAAAAGACCATGCTACTGAGCAGTCCCATAAGCCAAAAGAACATGCTACTAAGCAGTCGCATAAGCCAAAAGACCATGCTACTAAGCAGTCCCATAAGCCAAAAGACCATGATACTGAGCGGTCCCACAAGCCAAAAGACCATGCTACTGAGCGGTCCCATAAGCCACAAGACCATGCTACTGAGCAGTCCCATAAGCCAAAAGAACATGCTACTAAGCAGTCGCATAAGCCAAAAGACCATGCTGCTAAACAGTCCCATACGCCAAAAGATCATGCTACTGAGCACTCTCATAAGCCAAAAGACCATGCTACTAAGCAGTCCCATAAGCCAAAAGACCATGATACTGAGCGGTCCCACAAGCCAAAAGACCATGCTACTGAGCGGTCCCATAAGCCACAAGACCATGCTACTGAGCAGTCCCATAAGCCAAAAGAACATGCTACTAAGCAGTCGCATAAGCCAAAAGACCATGCTACTAAACAGTCCCATACGCCAAAAGATCATGCTACTGAGCACTCTCATAAGCCAAAAGACCATGCTACTGAGCGGTCCCATAAGCCAAAAGACCATGCTACTGAGCAGTCCCATAAGCCAAAAGACCATGCTACTGAGCGGTCCCACAAGCCAAAAGACCATGCTACTGAGCGTTCCCATAAGCCACAAGACCATGCTACTGAGCAGTCCCATAAGCCCAAAGAACATGCTACTAAGCAGTCGCATAAGCCAAAAGACCATGCTACTAAGCAGTCCCATAAGCCAAAAGACCATGATACTGAGCAGTCCAATACTCCAAAAGACCATGCTACTGAGCAGTCCCATAAGGCAAAAGACCATACTACTGAGCAGTCCCTTAAGCCAAAAGAACATGTTACAGAGCAGTCCCATAAGCCAAAAGACCATGCTACTGAGCAGTCCCATAAGCCAAAAGACCATGCTACTGAGCAGTCCAATACGCCAAAAGACCATGCTACTGAGCAGTCCCATAAGCCAAAAGACCATGCTACTGAGCAGTCCCATAAGCCAAAAGACCAAACTACTGAGCAGTCCCATAAGCCAAAAGAACATGTTACAGAGCAGTCCCATAAGCCAAAAGACCATGCTACTAAGCAGTCCAATACGCCAAAAGACCATGCTACTGAGCAGTCCCATAAGCCAAAAGACCATGCTACTGAGCAGTCCTATATGCCAAAAGACCGTGCTAGTGAGCGGTCCAATGTGCCCAAAGACCATGGTACCGAGCAGTCCTTTAAATGCCTCACTTGTAAGAAATCATTCAATTCAATGAAAACCTTGAGGAAACATAGTTTAACTCACTCTGATGAGGCAACTGACAAAAAATTAGTCAGCCCTAAGCAGAAAGAAGAAAAAAACGAAGAACCTAAAGGGACTGCAATAAAGCAACTTAAAAAGGCAGCATTTTCTTGTTCCGTGTGTAGTAAGAACTTTGATCAAAGTATTCGCTTAGAAAAGCATATGTTGAGGAGACATACAAACACTAATGAGATGAGTTTTAAATGCCCGACTTGTGAGATGTCCTTTAGTAATAAAAGTCAATTAAAGGCTCATCTTATAACTCACTCTGATGAGAGGCCTTTTCAATGTGAAATCTGTGAAAAATCATTCAAGACAAAGGGAATTTTGAAAACGCATTCAAAATTGCACTCCGTCGAGGAACCTTTTACTTGTGATAAATGTAATGAGACGTTTTCAATAAAGTCTTTATTACGATCCCATATGGAAAAACAACACAATCCAAAACCCAAACACAATCCAAAACCCAAAAATGAAGATCCAAATTTACAGAAGTATCAATGTAAAATGTGTGACAGGAAATTTGAGTGGATTGCAAATTTAAAAGCTCACATTTTAACTCACAACAATGAGCATAAACTTCAGTGTCCAGAGTGCAAACGTTCCTTTAAACGGAACAGTCATCTAAAAAGACATATGTTCATTCACACTGGAGAACGATCTTATGACTGTCCAACTTGTGGGAAAAGTTTTCTACAGGCAGGGAATTTGAAAACTCATCTTTTGACACACACTGGTGACACACCTTACCAGTGCAAGTTTTGCGAGAAATCTTTTAAGACTTCAAGTCACATGAAGAGACATAGCATGCGCGAGCACACTGATGCACCCTATCATCATTGTCCATCGTGTGAAAAAAAATTCACTCAATTGGGCACATTGAAACGACATATTATGTTAAAACACCAGTCAAGTAATGAAGTTTTTATCCAAGAAAATTCATTAGATTTGGATGACCACTCAAATGATAAAATGGTAGAAGAAGAAAATCCACTGGATTTGGATGACCACACAAACAATGAAATGATAAAAGAGGAAAATCCATCGGATTTGGATGACCACCCAATTAATGTAGTGATAAAAGAAGAAATTTCAATGGATATTGATGACCATACTAACGGAGAAATTGTAAAAGAAGAAAATTCATTGGATTTGGTTGATTACTCAACCGACAATTTATTAGATTGGGTTTGCCACTCGACTGATGAAAAGGAAAAAGAAGGAAATTCATTGAATTTAAAATAACTTGTTATCATGAAACACCAGTCTACCAATGCAACGGTAAAAATTTCATTATATTTGGACCTTTCAAATTACATATTATGTTGAAACATTACTCAACCATTGCAGAAGAAAACTAAGAGAAGAGACAGACTTTTCTGATTGTGTTATTTAAAAAGACTTCATGATAAAAGAAACACTTAAAATTTGCAATGTATCAAATTTGATTATACAGACAAAGGGAGAGATTGAAAGTAAGCAAAATAGGCCGTTCTTAAATAGGTTTCTGGAATAACGTCAACTAGTCAGGGCCGCATTTAGCCAAACGGCACCCCTAAGCACATAAAACAGTTGCGCCCTCCCTGCCGCAATACCGGCTACGAAATATAAATGAATTCATGATTATTTTTCCAATGCGTATAGTCTCAAAATTACGGCCACTTTAAATTCAAATATCTCAAAACCGGTAAATTGTATCAAAATTTTAAAAGAGACAAAAAAAGTTGACAGATTTATTAAATTAACTAAACGATACCAAGATTCTACAGATCAAACAACAAATCACGCACTACGGCGCACGGCTCGGACGGGCCTCATGGCACGGCACGGGCAGTTTTTTAAGCGGTTCCGCTTACTCGAACATATTCTGTAGTACTAGCGAACACCCAGCGCTCCGGCCATCCGCACTTTCCGTCAAAAGAGATCAGTCGCTTTAACAACTCAATTTGCTATTGCGAGCTGGGTAGAACGACGAAAATAAGGTGTCGCCCGTCTCGGAGGGTAACAGCCTGTTTCCCTGTGTCCTGAGATTCCTTCTCCCGAATCTTTTGCAAAACTGGGGTATATGCGAATCGTCCGGGAGTGTCCGCTGCGTGCCGTATTGCCCTAGTTCACACACTCTAATGGGTTTCAATGTTAAAAACTATTTAAAATTGCCGAACCGCCCATCCGTCTGTGCCGTGCCTCCGTTGTGCGGCCGTAGCTTTT
Organism: Neoaliturus tenellus; assembly: GCA_030545055.2. NCBI lineage: Eukaryota > Metazoa > Arthropoda > Insecta > Hemiptera > Cicadellidae > Neoaliturus > Neoaliturus tenellus. The sequence continues at coordinate 15,167,493 of CM061534.1, read as the reverse complement.
TGTAGTTTTTAAATAAAATCATTTAATTTGCATGAATAAAAATAAAAATCAAGGTTTTATACAGAAAAATCTGAATAGCTCCGTTACTTTTGTTAAATCCTTATCTTTGTATCTTAATTGTATGATGTATTTTGTTAAATTTTTTGTCTCCTGTAAAATATTGTTCAACTTTACCGAGTTTGAAATATCTGCGTTAAATTCTTTTAGTGTTGACCATTTTTTAAAAATATTTTGAAAATATTTTCCCCCTGAAAATGACCATTGGTGTGATAAAATTTAATGCCAAATATTGAATTAATATAGTGATCCGTTACGGATATGAAAATTTATGGTAAAAAACAAAGTGGCGGATAAAGGTTAAACAGAGCCGAAATCAAAAAAATTGCACTACACTTTTTAGATTTTTATTTTGATGTAGAATACTAATATTCATATTCATAGTGACGGGGTTTAATGATATACTGTACACACAAATATATATTTTGAAATTTTAAATAAATCAATTCCTCTAAAATGTATAGTGTCATATTATACTTCGCAGTAATTTATATATAACCTAGCTATATATAAATTATATCTATGCAGATGATGCTAACTTAGTAATAAGTGGCAGCTCAATAGATGAAGTAGAAAGAACAGCCAAAAAAATTTTGGAAAACATTAACTTGTTTTTTGTTAATCATCAGTTATTATTAAACTTTTCAAAAACTAACTTTATTCAATTTCAATCTCAGCAATCTAGGAATTCCAATTTACCTTCAATAACGCTTACTGACAAAAAAATACAAGAAGTTAAATGTACACAATTTTTAGGCCTAACTATTGATAATCATTTTAATTGGGATGACCACATTGATAAACTTTCAAAAAAATTAACATCGGGTATTTTTGCTTTATATAGAATGGCCAAAATATGTGACTTAAAGATATTGAAAACTATATACTTTGCTTACATTCAATCTAACATATCTTTCGGAATTGAAATATATGGGGGCAACTACAAAAAATAATCTGCAGAGAATATTACGGATCCAAAAGAGAGCAATTCGTATTATATTAAATTTAAATTGGTGTGATTCTGTAAAAGAACATTTCAGAGATCTGGGATTTATGACAGTTTATAGTTTATATATTTATAAAGTTATTTTACACATAAAACAAAATTATAGTTCAATGAAGGTGGTTGGTGAATGTCATAATTATAATACAAGAGGAAGAAATAAATTGAAAATGCCTTCACACAAACTAAATTTTTTTGAAAAACAACCAACTGTAATTGGTGTTAAGTTTTTCAACCATCTTCCAGTAAATATTAGACATGAAAATAATGATATTAAATTTAGGAATCTTTTGAAATCGTATATATTAGATAGACCACTTTATTCAATAGAAGAATTTTATTTATGTTGATTAAAATAGATTATACCCATAACACCTGTATAGCATTGTACTTTTTTGTAATACATTCATTGTACTTGTGACACTATTCTTTGTATTTGTACAAAACATGAATAAAGAACTTTTCAATTCAATTCAGTAGCTGTCACTGTTATTTCAATCTTCTTCACTTCTTCAAATATTCAATTTTGAAGTGGAATATTGACAATACCATTGAATTAAAAGAAAAATGTATGTAACCGGGGGTTTTTAATAAATAATAACTTTGGGACTCTCAAAACTTTATTTGGATGATGTATAAAATAACAAGGATGGAGGAGGCCTACTGTCCATGTAGTAGGCCTACGATTTTTTTCGTTTGGCCGCCGCCTCCGCCGCAAAGCAACGCAGAAAGGTCTGCATGAGCCTTGCGTTTGGTCGCCCTATTTTGCAGGAGTTTACAATGAAATAATTACGTGTATGAATAACAAATTTTCCCTTTCAAAATTTTGCGCCCCCTAAAATTTTGCGCCCTAGGCCTGGGCCTAGTGGGAAATGGGGTACTGCAACTAGTCTACTTAAGAGAAAAATGACCCTTGAAAGTTTTTCTTTTTTCCTCTATACCATAGTATATGGAGAAAGTATGGTTTTCATCAAAATTTTCAAATTTGAGTTGTTGGTGGATTTATCCATTTTGGTTCCCGCTGAGTCCAAAAAAGTGGTTTTCGGAGGGGTGTCTGTCTGTGTGTGTCTGGATGTAAACAGAGCTAGAGAATGCCCCAATTGTCCGATTTCGGTGAAATTTGGTACGTAGGTCCAAACTCACAATAATTCCAGGGAATTTTTCATTTTTTGAATTTTTTATTTTTAAGGGTAGTAAAAACCAAAATTTCTCAAAAACGGCTCTAACAATTTTGATTAAAATTTTGTGGTTTATTAAGATTAAAATGCTGAATAAAATGACACCACCCGCATCTCTTAGAAATTGCGCGTTCAAAAGTTATACAGTAAAAAATGTTAAAAAACCAATTTTTTGATTTTCAAAATAGCTGTTATCTTAAAATAAATTTTACTTATCACCATTAAATAAAGCTCAAAAAACCAAATAATTCAGTATTTTAAATTATTGCACTACGTCAAGTGGTTGCGGAGAAAATTCAATTTTTCATTTAGTGGTAAACGCAGTACGTTGTTAAAAGTCACAGACGCGCTTAGAGTCAAACTTGTGCTGCTCAGCTGGTAGCTATCCGAATGAGCCATCAAGACATTAATGTTTGAAGCTTTTTACACTTTTTTGTATTGTTGGGAGAAAGTATGTGTCATTTATCTGATACCGTTTATTCTTCAGGTGATCAACATGCGAATTCCATGTTAAACTTGGATCAATGTAGATTCCTAAAAATATAACTGGGTATAACTGTGGTTCAGGCGACATTTGAGAGTTATGACAAACATTGAAATTTAGCTGCGGGCCCCTCTGTTACACCCCTGTTATCAGTCCTTGATCTCACCTTAGCTGCTGTGTTTTGAAGGTGAGAGGTAGATCAAAAGTACTGTCAATGGTGGTGGTGCTATAGTGTAATACAGTAAACTCCCTCTAAACCGGCCACCTTTTAACCGTTCTCCGTTTTTAACCGGCCTACCCTAACACAAAAGGAACATCTTTTTAACCGGCTATTTTTATCTCAACATCGCTTTAATCGGCCATGTTTCTCCGGAAACGTAGTTATCCTATCTACTGTATCATTCAATTCAATATGAAATTGAAGTTCTCAAACCAATTAAAATGTAACATCCTGGACGGAAGTGAATGCCACCGAAAGTCAATGCGTTTGGACCTACTATCTAGTAGACCACAATAAGGAAATGAATTACTATTAGTTTATGTTTGTTGTAAATTTCATGAGTGTCAGATGTTAGCAATAAATCATATACAGTAATGTATTTAAAGTTGTTTTTCAAGTGATAATTATATCTAGACCATATAGAATTGTAGGTTGGGGTTCTTAAATGAACACCGGTTTAACCGGCCAGTTCATTATCCGACCGCGGCCTGGTCCCAAGGTGGCCGGTTAAGAGGGAGTAAAATATTAAAGAAATATTAAAACTTCAAAAAAAGGCTCTCAGGGCAGTTCATAAATGTCATCCAACAGAGCACTATATCACTTTTTATTCATTTTCAATTTCAAACCATAGTAAATTTATATTTTTTTATCTAACCATTTACATAATAAAAAATCCGAACTTACTAAATTAAAAAAATTCTGTTTGCAATTACAATACTTGTGGGAAGGATCATGCTGTTATCGAATTCACATGCCTAAGTAAAACAATCAATAGTCATATTATTATTTCACTGAAAATCTATAACTTTTTAGAAAATAAAATTAATTCCTATCCCTTTTAAATTTTTAGAAAGAATTTTTTCTCCTGGCTTTGGGAAACCTATTTTATAATTTAAATGAATTCTTCAGTTCAACAAATGTATAGTTTATTTTTTATAGCTAGTCTCTTTGTTATAACTTTCTCTTTATTGTTTATTGTATATACTTAATGTATCCTTATTGTATTGACTTTGCTTTTTACTGTATGCATGACATTGTCAATAATATACTTACATTCGAAAGAGAAATAAGATAATTTCATCTCATTTCATTTCAGTTGTCTCTACTAACTTTTATTTTTTTACTTTTGCCAACTTTTAACTAACTGGCAATATTTGGATTCCAATTCAACTATAACAACTCAGCTACCCAACCAGTTTGATTTATCATAATAGCATAATAAGTAGTGTTTGCTGTTTTGTATTACATTCTCAGTTTGATTATTGTTTTTCAGGGGTTTACAAGCTTACAAGTATCACAATCATAACATTCAAGACTGCAAAGCCGTAATAATACACCTTCTTAAGTATAATGAGCCCAACCAATCAAAACGTTCATAGCATTGCTCAGTAGGCACAAAATTTAAAAAGTTGTGTTCTGTAAGGGAATGCAGCAAATCATTTAAAAAATTAAAACAACATCGTCCAATATGCCAAAAGACCATGCTACTGAGCAGTCCAATATTCCAAAAGACCATGCTACCGAGCAGTCTAATATGCCAAAAGACCATGCTAGTAAGCAGTCGAATATGGTAAAAGACCATGCTACTGAGCAGTCCAATATGCCAAAAGACCATGCTACTGAGCAGTTCTTTAAATGCCTCACTTGTAAGAAATCATTCAATTCAAAGAAAACCTTAAGGAAACATAGTTTAACTCACTCTGACGAGGCAACTGACAAAAAAATAATCAGCCCTAAGCAGAAAGAAGGAAAAAACGATGAACCTAAAGGGAATGCAACAAAACAACTTAAAAAGGCAGCATTTTCTTGTTCCGTGTGTAGTAAGAACTTTGATAAAAGTATTCGCTTAAAAAAGCATATGTTGAGGAGACATCCAAACAGTAATGAGATGAGTTTTAAATGCCCGACTTGTGAGATGTCCTTTAGTAAAAAATTTCAATTAAAGGCTCATCTTATAACTCACTCTGATGAGAGACCTTTTAAATGTGAAATCTGTGAAAAATCATTCAAGACAAAGGGAATTTTGAAAACGCATTCAAAATTGCACTCCGTCGAGGAATCTTTTACTTGTGGTGAATGTAATGAGACGTTTTCAAAAAAGTCTTTATTACGATCCCATATGGAAAAACAACACAATCCAAAACCCAAAAATGAAGATCCAAAATTACAGAAGTATCAATGTAAAATGTGTGACAGGAAATTTGAGTGGATTGCAAATTTAAAAGCTCACATTTTAACTCACAACAATGAGCATAAACTTCAGTGTCCAGAGTGTAATCGTTCCTTTACGTGCAACAGTCATTTAAAAAGACATATGTTCATTCACACTGGAGAACGATCTTATGACTGTCCAACTTGTGGGAAAAGTTTTCTACAGGCAGGGAATTTGAAAACTCATCTTTTGACACACACTGGTGACACACCTTATCAGTGCAAGTATTGCGAGAAATCTTTTAAGACTTCAAGTCACATGAAGAGACACAGCATGCGTGAGCACACTGATGCACCCTATCATCATTGTCCATCATGTGAAAAAAAATTCACTCAATTGGGCTCATTGAAACGACATATTATGTTCAAACACCAGTCAAGTAATGAAGTTTTTATCCAAGAAAATTCATTAGATTTGGATGAACACTCAAATGATAAAATGGTAGAAGAAGAAAATCCACTGGATTTGGATGGCCACACAAACAATGAAATGATAAAAGAGGAAAAGCCATCGGATTTGGATGACCACCCAATTAATGTAGTGATAAAAGAAGAAATTTCAATGGATTTTGATGACTATACTAACGGAGAAATTGTAAAAGAGGAAAATTCATTAGATTTGGTTGACTACTCAACCGACAAGTTATTAGATTGGGTTTGCCATGCGACTGATGAAAAGGAAAAAGAAAAAAATTTATTGGATTTAAAATAACTTGTTATCATGAAACACCACTCTACCAATGCAACGGTAAAAATTTCATTATATTCAGACTTTTAAAATTACATTTATGTTGAAACATTACTCAACCATTGCGGAAGAAAACTAAGAGAAGAGACTTTTCCGATTGTGTTATTTAAAAAGATTTAATGGTAAAAGACATACGAAAAATTTGCAATGTATGAAATTTGATTAAATTACACTATAGCACCACCACCATTGACAGTATTTTTGTTCTACCTCTCACCTTCAAAACACAGCAGCTAAGGTGCTGATCAAGGACTGATAACAGGGGTGTAACAGAGGGGCCCGCTGCTAAGGGGTCCCTCGGACAGAGCCCATGCAATGGGGAATATGTTAGGTTTAATTTGAACTCATGTTCGCAATTTTAAATTTAACATGGTACCATTGTAGTTTTTCCTCCAATTACCTTTAATATAACTCTCATAAAATATAAAAAATATTTTAACGCACCTTTAGGTTTGTTGGCTGTGATCGGCAGTAACATTTCTGCTGGTCTGCCGCCAGCCGCAAGGGTCAATTCAACCTGACCGCCTCACGATTTGTCACGCTGTGTCGTGGCAATTTCATCTTGGGGTCCTTCCTATATTAAAATTAATGAAAAACTGTCTTTGAATGACAATGTCCCAAGAAAAGCTTAGTTTGGCTTAAACTAAGTATAGAAAACTTGTCACAGGGTGTCTGCTGATACTGGAAATACTGGAATTACACTGGGAATTCAAAGTAGTACTGGAAAAATTAAATTTTATTAAAATCCAGAATTTTTTTGTTTTTAAAATGCATAAAATATAGGTTTTGTCATTTGATCTGTGCATTCCGATGTATAAATGTTTCACTTGTCATTATTGTTGTTCAAGTATGTTTACAAACAGAAATCAGAAAACTTGTAGTTACATTTAAATAATTAATTTAGCAACTAAGAAATCTAACCATTTGTTTAGAAAATGTTGGATTTTGTACTAAAAATTTAGTTTTCTTTCTTAAATTTTATTCATGATGTGAGTACTTATTTTACTTTTAGTATTAGGCCTATTCTATTTCATTAATTTCTTGCAGTTAACTGTACTTTTTTATTACTTTTTGTATTTAAAAAATACAAAATAAAGTGGGCGGTATGGAAAGCTTTAAGGGGAGTTTAAATGGCCTGATAAAAAATTAATACGGTAGGGGTAGCTCTGTGGAAGAGCTCTGGCCTCACAAGCCAGCGGTCCCCGGTTCGATCCTGGGTGACGAAATTACACGCACAAACATGAGCGGTCACCTCTAGCTAGCCTATATGACTTAATGCCATGACCGTACCTTGCTGTCTTAAGATCACCGCACAGGCCTATTGACCCATGGTGACAGCAGTGGAGGTTTAAAAAATAAAAAAATATTAAAAAGTGTTATCATTGTAAAGTACTTATTAATCACAATCATAAGTATCTACATATTAATAGGCATACATGTTTATTTTCCTCCTTTTTTTCTCAGCTTGTGTGTATTGTAAGAGAAATCCGCGCTTACAGTTAGAAAGGTTCATTCTGTAGATGAACAGAATGCCATTATAATTCACATCAGCCTCCAGGGGTACATCCTACAGGCTTTCAGTGTTAACCTTATAGAAGAAGGGTAATTTGTTAAATAAATGAGTCCAAACCAGGTGAATTTTTGGTAGAATTTCAACCAGTCGTGACCTCTTAATACAAAAATCTATATTAAATATGTTTAAATGTATAAAATTTTGCTATTGGTACTCCATATTCAGATTAATATAGTTCGCGAGTGATACTGGATTTTTTTTAAGAATGAAATTCTGGAAATACTGGAAATATACTGGAATTCCAAAACCAGATTTCAGTAGACATCCTGTGTCAGCTATATTGATATGTTTCAGATAAAATGCAATCATTTGCTTCCCAAAACTCCGCACAAGCTAACAAGTTACAATTAAGACGAAACAAAGACTAAGGAGTAATATTTCACTGAAATGAACATAATTAATATAGGTGAGCCTAAATTATTTTGAGCTTAATTACTGATATTATTTTTTTAATGATAAGTGCTAACAATGATCTACATTTCATAATACCAGTTTTTGTTTATGAGAAGTATTAATATATATTTCTTACATCTCACACACAAATAATATTAATTGAATTTAGAAGTTATAGAGCCGTGTCCGCACTGGCCGAACATGTTCGCCGAACAAAGTTATTCCGATTTTTTGTTTGTTCGTTGCCAACCTTTTAGGATGTAAATCATATGGCTGGTAAATGTTCATTAGGAATGTTTGTTGATTTTTTTTGTGTTCACCGAACAAGTTCGCCACGAATGTTCGGTCAGTGGGGACGCCGCTTTTTAATTACCAATTTTTAAGGTGAAATAAATTTTACTGATCAATGAAATTTTCATTTCCTTAGCAACTTTGACAAAAAGTGTAAAATGTAAATGTGAATTTTAAATAAGGAGATGGAAATAAAGTGCAATAAAGAGATTGAGAAAGACAAAAACAAGTTGAATACTGTCTACATGGATAATACCAATCATAAAGACAACTGGAATGGAATGAATGGAATTGTTAGTATATTTTGAAACCATATCAAAGAATGAACTATTGTTGTTCTAATGTATAACTCTTCACATTGCTAAAGGAAAGGCAGTCTAAGATAGGGAAGCATGTTGTTAGGGTTTTCTTAAATATTGAGACCATTGAAAATTAAAAAACATTACACATGTTTAGAAATCATAAAAGTTACCCTTCATTTTTGTTGTGCTATTAGCTAGTTTGTAAACAAATATGAGGTTTTTTGCTTCCAAAACTCATATGGCGGCAAACCTATGTACTCATGCTCTTGGTGTTTAATGGGAGATAAAAATACCAAAATTTAATTGGAAATTTGCTGAGTATGAAAGTCTACTGCAATGGGGGTATTTTCAACAAGTATCTATATTTTACTATCTTCAAATTTTAGAAAATGATAGCTTAAGACTCTGGCTCAAATTTATTTAAATGTCAACATTAAATGGCACAAGCTATGCTACCATTTCATTTCCTAATCTTCTCAATAAAGTAGTTTACATTGATTATCTGTTTAATGTAATGATGATAACATACATGAAATAATATTAATTTCCAAAACTGAATTGGAGACATTAGAGTACCAGAAACACAAACAATCAAACTAACCCATTATGTTTAAAAAAACCTATTTTTTAAAATACTTTTAAGGTAAACTTACTTGCAACTTTTGTAGTTTTATGAATTTCAGTTTTAGCTATATTTCTATTGTTTAAATTTTGGCCTTTTTGCATGTATTCTCAGTTTGGTTCTTGTTTTTCAGGGTTTTACAAATTTACAAGTCTACAAATAATAATATTCAAGACTGAAAAACAATAAGACTGTATCTTTCTTCAATATAATGAACCCTCCTGACCCAAAAACACTTTGCACTGCTCAGCAAGCAGAAAAAAATAAAAGTTATGTGCCAGAAGAGAAAAAAACCAATCAACTGAATAAGACAGCACATACTTGTCCAGTGTGTAATATGAACTTCAGTGCTCAAAAATGCCTCCAAAAACATATTTCAAAGCATAGTGGTGAGAAACCTTTTAAATGTTCAACTTGTGATAAATCGTTTAGATTAAAGTATTATTTAAATGTTCATGTTAGAACTCATACCGATGAGAAGCCTTTTACATGTTTAACCTGTGAGAAATCATTCAGGACAAGGGGAAATTTACAGACGCATTTAGTATTCCATTCTGACGAGAAACCTTTCATTTGTTCAACTTGCAATAAATCATTTAAACAACAAATATGTTTGGAGAAACACAGATGTAGGGGTAATGGAACAAGTGTAATCTATGAATGTGATACTTGTACTAAAAAGTTTTTAAAAAAGGCTTTATTGAGTTCCCATGTGCAAATCCACTTGGAACAGCCGCATAAATGTCCAATGTGTGAGAAAACATTCCAATGGTCTTCAAGTTTAAGAACTCACATGTTTAGTCACACCAATGAACGTCTGCATCAGTGTAAATATTGCAAAAGTTCCTTTACATCCACCAGTCATTTAAAAAGACACATGTCCCTTCACACAGGTGAACGATCTCATAGCTGTCCAACGTGTGGAAAAACTTTCATACAGATATGCAATTTGAAAAGTCATCTTTTGACACACACTGGTGAGCGCCCTTACCAGTGCAAGTATTGTGAGACATCTTTTAAGACTTCAAGTCACATGAAGAGACACATGCGCCGGCATACTGATGGACCCTATCATCATTGCCCATCGTGTGAAAAAAAATTCATTCAATTTGGTTCTTTGAAACGACATATGTTAAAACACCAGTCAAGTAATGAAGTTTTTATACAAGAAAATTCATTAGATTTCGTTGACAATGAAATGGTAAAAGAAGAAAAATATTTTGATTTGGGTAATCATTCATCTTATGAAATGTTAAAAGAAGAAAACCCATTGGATTTGGGTGACCACTCAACTGATAAAGTGGTTAAAAAAGAATATTCATCACTTTTTGTTAACCACTCGACAAATGAAATGGTAAAAAAAGAAAATGCATCCGATTTGGGCGACCAATCAACTGATAATGTGGTTAAAAAAGAAAATTCCCTTTTTTTCGACCACTCGACCAATGGAATGGTAAAAAAAGAAAAAGCATTGGATTTGGGTGATGACTCAACTGCTAAAGTTGTTAAAAAAGAAAATTCACTTGTTGTTCACTACTCGACCAATGAAATGGTCAAAAAAGAAATTGCATTGGATTTGGGTGACCACTCAACCGATAAAATGGTTAAAGAAGAAAGTCCGTTGGATTTTGGTGACCACTAAACTGATAAAAACTTTTGGTAGTTAACCTTTACATAGTTAGTTTACACCAGAGGTTGACTACCAAAAGTTGTTGACATTAGCTATATGGGTAACAGTAAAAATCGACAACTTTGGATTGTCAGCCTCTGGTGTACTTGATATTTAAGACAAATGAAATCTAAACAATACCCCCGTCGCAGCAGACCTGCGTACTCAGCGAATTTCCAATGGAATTTTGGTATAATTTCTATTTCCCCATAAAACCCCTGGGGATGAAAGTATGTAATTTGGCCACCATATGGGGTTTTTTTATATGAGTTAAACCCTACATAGTGAATGAACATACCAAATTTTATCAAGTTAAGGTGTTTTTTTCATTTTCCCCATAGACCCCATAGGGGTGAGTACGTAGGTTTGCCGCCATATGGGTTTTGTAAGCAAATATAAGTTAAACGCTTAATAATGTACATACCAAATTTTATGAAAATATCATGTGATTAAATAGGAAATGTTTCTAGAATAGGAACATCGCAACTCTGGATAAAAAAAAATCAAATTTCAATTATATGTGATTTTGTTTCTTCAAGTACATTCTTCTGGGCCGGTTACTGTACAACCCATTACAGTTAAGTTAGGCGCATGTATAATAGCGTCTAACTTAAGAGTTTATAGATTTGTTTTGTTGTTTATTTATTTATTTTTATGTTTATGTTTGTATTTGATCAAACTAGGTTTAGGTTCCCCACTGTACTTGTGAGCTAATAAGATGGTTGTGAAAAATAACAATGTTCGTAACATAATGTGTTTATTAGTAACAAATGCTACTGTAGGATTATATTTATTTATTTTTTTTTTATTTCGATCACTAATTTGCTAATGTTTAAGTATTTTATGTAATGCAACTCTCTTGTGACATTTGATCATACTTCATTCTTTTTGATGAAGATATTTTGACAACCTCCGTGTTGTTAACCTCAACACAGCACTAGTTCTAGAGATGCATATATATTATATAGGCCCAATGGGTAATAATTAGAGTATCTATATTTATAAGAGAGGATGTTGGTATATCTATATATATTTTTCATCGATGGACTTGGAAACCACTGGTCAGTTTGTCATGGAACTCAACAACCTAGTAAATTTCATGGAAAAGGTTTCTAAGCCAATACTTGTTGTAAAGCCCTCAGGGCTTATCCCCAAAACTGTTATTAACATACCCATGTCAGGTTTTTGAGAGTTTTCAATATGAGTTATTTATGAACACAAGATATGGTAAAAGAATGTTTATTGTATGGTACATAGTCCTATATTCATTTTTCTGTCTTATCTTTTTTTGGTTTTGTTTTTGTATATATATATTTTTTTCATTTTGTTTACTGGTTGAGGTTTAAATAAAAATGTATTTCTTTGGCCCAACCTGGTCCAATCTGGTCCTGGCCCTGGTGTTAGAAAACCCTGATCATAAGCAACACCACCTAGAACACAGTACAGTGTTTTAGTAGCAGGTGTTGTCATAAGCCACGATTTGTTGTTTTACAATCAAATAAATAAGAGTATTGAGTCATCTAAAGTGTGGGGCAATAGAAAATCTGGTCAAGGTAAACCTAAATTAATTAATTTAGCCAAATGAGGAAAAGAATCAGCTGGCTTATTGAAATTTTTCACCTTGATGTCTGTTCTGTTGTTGCCCACTTTAACTCATTTATGCCCAAATTATTTTTTGTGAATTAAGGCTTGGTGCTGCACTCTTGTAGCGAACTCGCATACGAACGGCCTACAGTCTTCCCTGTGTAACTCCTAAAGGGTTAGCTGATCTGTGGCAACGTTGGTGGGAGGGCCCACGTTAAATTAACGATAGCAGGCTTGCTTGGAAGTTGATGGGATCGGTTGATTCTTTGAGAGTTACACCTTGGTCAATACTGATTTTGCTACTTTTTACTTCTGTTTACTGTGTGTGTGCCACTACGGCCTTGAAATATGAAAGATAACTATATTTTCACTCCAAAATGCTAATTTTAATAATGAGTTATCTAAAATTCCATGGACTTTCGTAAATTAAAATACCGGGTTGACAAATGTCAACAGTGGTCACAAATGGGTTAACAGCACATGCTATGTTTCATCATCACATGGTAATGCCAAATAAACATCTGTAATTAACATGTTCCGGCGGCATGATTTTTCGTGTACCTCAACGCCATCGTAGTTATCTAAAATACTACGTCTAATGAAGCAGTAGTACTACCCAGGGGAAATTTATATGGTTACTAGATACAATGTACTATTGAGCAGTGCTGTGCAAGGTTTCAAATTTCTTGCTCAGATCATGTTTTAAAAATAAATCCCATAATAACGCACTTTAGCTTGGGAGCGATCGCACCCAACAGGATTTTATTAGGGTTAACCTAATGCCATATTAGGATTATGTTATTGGATAATAACCTAATAATAATAGATAAAAACAAACGGCGATCGCTCCCGTGCCGCCCCAACGTGTTAATGTAAATCTCCCCCTCAACACATTGCTTAGCTACAGAGTATCCTTGAACACAGTTCTAAAAACACGTCGTCAAAGAAACTGTAAAAACTCCATTTTTAAAAAATATATCACTTTTTCCTTTCTTATTTTTATTTAAATGTATATATTGAATAAAAGCTTTATAAACACATTATTTAATTATTCTATGCCTATTCCAAGTCTTAATTTACAGCCGATCACAAATGTCCAATCAATCAAATCAGCCTAAAAGAACATTCACAGACAGGTTTGAGAATTGATATTTTTACCAATGACTCAGCCATTTATTTAGGGGCTATGATTGTTTTTCTTGGTAAATTGCATAATATTCTAAAATTTGGAAAGAATAGGATTATCAATTTTGATTTTGTATTTTATGCCCAGCATTCAGTGTCAAATTGAATACCATGTACATAAATATATACATAAATAAAATAACACATAATAAATATACAACATGAATAAAGATATACATGACAGTACGGCCATGTGATATTAATACATTGTCTTAAGTGAAAGCAGGCATTTACAACTTGGACAGGTAGTGCCAAGATAGTATCAAACGAGCATTCAATGTTAACAATTTTTACACCAGTCCTCAAAGTTAAGAGTATACCAAAGCGCTGAGAAGTGTTACTTTTTCCTAATAGCTATTGGACGGACTTCTTTTTACCTCTCAAATAAATGTCAAAATTAGCCTACTTTTTATATGAAAACAAAATTATATCAAGACTATTCTGGCTGTTACCATTCTACTGATTAACTTCGTATAAAAAATAACCAAATAAGTACTGACTGGATAATATAGGATTGTTAAATTCGTGTTTTTTTTATTATTATTTTTTTTAGGTCGGTACTAACGCCAGAGGCATTTTTGCTAGTGTGGAGGGGATTTTTGATAGTGTGAAAATGTATCGTGTCTATCTGCCCCACCCTGCATGAAAATCAGTATTTGCATTGTCCAAACTTGTATCAAGCTCTATCAACAATATAGAAGAAGGCAAATTGGTTTTCCTGCATTCATTTGACATATCGAAAGCATTTAATACCATTTCTCATGACATTCTCTCACAAAATTATCTTATTATGGTTTCGATGATACTTCACTTTCACTGATAAAATCATGTTTAATTCAATTCAAAACATCTTTATTCTATTTATATACTTATAAAGCAGTATAAATTCATTGTGTCAAAAGTTGTCTTACTTCTAAATAAAAAATAAAGAGGAAAAGAATGTTCTATACAGTTATGGTTAATAATAAATAATTAAGAACTGCCTTTAGTCAAATTCTTCAAAGGAATATAAGGCCTTGCTGACAAGATTTTTTTAAATTTTTTCTTAAACTTTTTAGATTTTTTTTAATTTTTTAGATTGACTATTTGCAGATTGTATATTTTTTTGGAATTTTATTGTAAAATTTTGAACTAATATGTGTGGGTTTTTTTTGTATATAGTTCTAACCTGTGGGATTCAAGAGCTACTAGTGGCTTGAAGGGGCAAAGGCCCCTAAAACTCTCTAAATGGTTATGTTGTCTCCAAAAATAAGTTTCAATTTATCACCTCCTTGCATTGTTACTGTATTTTTCTCAAGCTGTAGTGTGAATTTACACGTTTGGGTTTTCTAATAAAATATTTCCTAAGCTTGACGAAACTTTTGGCGGTATCAAACCAGTAATTTACCACTAAATTTCCCCTGTATTAAAATACTGCAGTTTATTGTGGAAAAAAGGAAAATCGTTGCGCTATTATACTACCGAACGCGGTAAAAGTAGTTTTAATCTTAAATATGTTCATGATGAGTTTGTAATTCAAGGAATTACAATAGTTAAATAAAACATAAGCCCATTAAAACTGTACACTCCTTCAACCTGGACCCCTGTGCCCCCGTTCACCTCTCTTTACCCGTGTTTCCTGAAACCCCTATGCCCCCGGGGCCCGAGTACCCCCATGTCCCTGAGGTCCGAGTACCCCCCTTGCCACCGTACACCCTTCCCCCCTCATGTACCTGTGCCCCCCAATCTGCCGTGCTCACATGGCCGCAGTTCTTCCCCGTGGCCCCCGTGCCCTCTATGTTCATCATTCCTCCCCAATGCCCCCCCATGCCCAACCACATTCGGTGTTACCGACGTCTCTAGTACCCCTTGTGCCCCCATTCTCATGCCCCCATACCCCCGTGCAACCATGCCCACCATTCCTCTTCATGCCCTCTATATCCCCATACCCCCCTAACTCCAGTGACCCTGACAATCCTCGTGCCCCCATTTCCTCTATGTTCCCCAAGCCTTCTCCGTGCTCCAATGCCCATCTGCCCCCCCCCCCCCCTTTCCTCAAGCCACCGAGGCCCCTAGTGCTCATTGTGCCTTCCCACCCCGTTACCACCACGTGCCCCCGCGCCCCCTATGTTTCCGTGTCCCCATGCTCGACGTTGCTCCCCATGGCGCCCGTGCCCCCTGCCATCTACCCTTTCTGCCGTTGACGCCCCTAGTGCTCCTTGTGCCCCCACACCCCCGTACCATCATGCTCATGTGCCATCATGCTT
The DNA here is from genome assembly GCA_030545055.2 of Neoaliturus tenellus. NCBI lineage: Eukaryota > Metazoa > Arthropoda > Insecta > Hemiptera > Cicadellidae > Neoaliturus > Neoaliturus tenellus. The sequence continues at coordinate 15,151,727 of CM061534.1, read as the reverse complement.
CCCGTTCCATCATATGCCCTCATGCATACATGTTCCCCATGCCTCCAAAATGCCCCTCATGCCCCTTTGCTTCCAGTGTCACCCATACCCTTCGGGCCCCCATATCCCCCCCTTTGCTCCGCACGGTAACGTGCTACCATCCCCGCCGTCACTCTCAGTACCTCCGTGCCCTCCTGTGCCGCCAGCCGTGCCCCCTATTTCCCCCATGTCTTCCAGTGCCCCGATTCCCCCTTACCACCATGCCACCGACGTCCCTCGTCCTTTGATTTTAGTCTATTTTGTCTTTTAGTCAATGAAGTAGAACTGTGATTGATATTGTTAGTTTTTGCGCACTATCATTTACATGAAAAGCTCCCCGTCTTTTTGTATTAACAGGCGTTTATTATTTCCCTACGACCTACGTAAAGAAAGAAGCCAAATTGATAAAACCAAAACAAAATATTCCTCATAAGGAGGTTATCCAATGTTAGAAGTTTACATAAAATGATTCGGTCGAAAATAAACGAACACTCAACAAAACGATTCAACTCTTTAACTCAAACTACTAAATAGCCAATATATAAAGCAGTAACGTAATAACTAAACGGCATTCACAGAGTAAAGACAACCATGCCAAGTCCAATCCAATTTTAACTTTGGTATATTCTGCATAAAAAATAATTCCACTCATGTTTTCTTAATGACATTAATGGGGTCACGAAAATGACATCTCCTGTCGATCCGTAATCCGTTCATGACTATTAGTGTTCTCCTTTTTTATAGTGCATTGCCAATTTAAAAAAGTTATAACAATACGGTTATCTTAACTCAAAATATCTGCTCAATAACCAGCTGAGTTTATGATAAAACACTGGAACATCTGCTTAATCACACGTGAAAATCTAAAAATCGTATTCCCATTAGATTAACATTGGACCTTCAAGGTCCAATGGGGCGAAGCCCAGGTAACTTTTGATAATTTTGGTATTTTTCCTTGCGTCCTTGGCACCTAAGCTTTAAAATGAGCCATCATACGTTACCCTATCTTTATTCTAACTCGAGATATTTCGTGGGGACCGATTCGCTTACGGAATTATATATATAGATTTCTCCTCTGTTTCTGGTGTACGATTGTAATCTATTTAACAAGTAGATTACAATACCTAGAACTAAATGGTATATTTTCTGAACCAAAAATTGTAGATTATGGAGTTCCTCAAGGGTCTTCCTTGGGCCCCCTACTATTCAACATTTATGTTAATGATTTATCAAAGAAAAATTAATGTGAAGACATATAAACTTTCCTATTTGCTGACATCGGAATTAAAACATCTTCAAAAAATATTAAAGAAATCGAAAAAAAAAAAACATTGACGTTAACTTCGAATAAAATTCTGAATTGGTGCAATGCAAAAAAAACCAAAGTTAAATTTATCAAAAACCCAAAATATTCATTTTAGCGTTTCAAACAGTTTTAACTATAATTGCAATTTAAATTTACTAAAATTTCTAGGAATCGTGTTGGATTGTAAATTTGATTGGACAGAACATGTACAGCATATCACGAAGAACTTGAACAAAGCCTTAGAAGACTGAAATACAATGTCAGTGAAGAAGTCTTAAGTCATGTTTACTATGCATACATTCATTCTATACTCAGTTATGACACAATATTGTGGGGGAAATCAAAAAATTCTATTCAACTATTCAAAATTAAAAAAAGGCTTTGAGAACCATTTTTGGAGTTCCACGCACCACACATTGTAGACCTTTATTTTAAAAGTTGGTCTGTACCATCTATATATGTCTTCCAGTCTCTAATTCATCTTAAGACAAATCTATACTTATTTAATACGCTAAGGGTTTTTTTTGTCTTGAGAACTCCTACAATTTTCAACCGATTTTCAAGTTTTTGGTGTCGTTGGATAGGGCTTGGTCTGTAGTTGTTTCCGCCTGAAACTGATGAGAATCGGACTAAAAATAAAGGCGCTATCCACCATTAAAATCTCAAAATTTCCCATTTAAATAACATTGGGATTGAATAAGCATTTTAAACATCTGATAATAATCAGCTGTAAATACGTGTTGTTTTGGTGGTTAAAGATATTCACAATAGTGGATTGGCCGGATGTCGTTGATTTAGAACTAAAAATAACATTTTTATTGTATTTAAGTAAATTGCTCGATTTCGAGCAACACGTATACATACTAGTATTCAAAATTACAGTAAAAACAACCTATATCACGAACACAATACACAATCAAAGAACCATTTAAAAATTAACAAACTAATAAATATTGACACCATGAAATGTTGTCAATGTGAAACTCGCCGTTGTTTCTTGCTCATCAGGAAAGACTTTAAAAAACTGACTTTAAGACTTTTCCCCTGACTTTAAAAAAGACTGGGGAAAATTGAGAGAACACCCATTTCTTGTAAAAAAAGCCACCTGTCCTGTGGTAGTCTGTGAGTCTAAAACCAACACAGCCCAGGACAGGACAGGTGACTTTTTTAAAAATAATGTCAGGACTAGTTAATAATCTGGACTAATTCTACTATTCTACGTATGAGTCAAGACACACTCCATACTGAAATGGCTTTTACCATACAAATACACAGCATGTTCCAGTGTTACCAAGTGATAAACTTAAAAAACTATATCGATATGACTAATTCAATTTTCCCTAACCTTTCATTGTTTCTGCAGAGTGTGTCTCACAACTTGAAATAGTACAAGGTAAATCTTGAACATGAAAAAATTCTAGTTTGGACCAGTACTGGACACAACATTATTATTAGTTTATATAAATGTGCTCGGACAACGTGACTCTTAAAATCATTTACTTTGCTGAATTTGTACGAAATTGCTTTAGCTAGAAAAAGGTGCTGCTACCTATAGGACCAGATAAGCAGAACTAAGCTGACTAAAACAGCTGTCCGTAGCATTATCAGAAACAATTATTAATTTTATTTCTTCCATTGTCCCTTGTGTACCACACCTGAAATGCTCTCGCATACCACCAATTAGAAACACTGCCCAAGATGATAGAAAAAATGTGGTATCCCTCGGAAAATGCCTTATGACTCCACAAAATTAAAATTAAACCTTATTTAGACCAATCTAAGACTTTATTTTATAAATTTGTTTACTGCTCCAGATGATTCATTTCCCACACTACAATTTAACAACACTTGCTGATTTACAAAATAGTTTCAGTAAACAAGGCAGAAAAATTCAATTCAATGATCATTGACAATTAACAAATTAAAGCAAATACACCAAGTTTGCAATAGTTTTGAAAGCAGTAAAAAACATTTTATACCCCGTTCAAAATAAATGTGCGGTCGAAAGACAAAATTTTATTTCCCACTATAAGGGAAATCCCCTAAATACCTTTCCTAATTCCCCAATTTTCTTCAAAATCATTCAAAATCATATGTTATTTTAATTTCGCTCTTGAAATCCAGAGTAGAAAATAGCGCTGATGAACATGTTACTTCACCTCGTCGCCGTTGCAAGCGCTTCTTTTTACATCTCAAACGTCAAAATAACAATATTTGTTTACGAAAAAGCAAAACATTGGCATAAAGTGACATAAGATACTAAACAGCTGTACAAATTGTTAGTGATTGCCATTGGTTGGTTTGTTGGCAGTGGGAGGAACGGGAGAAAATGGGGGAATTGAAATATGCATTTCGACCGCACATTTATTTTGAACGGGGTATAACATCTAGCTATTTTATAAAAAGTTGATTACTATAGAGATACTGTTCATAGATGATTGCATTTAATGTATTAAAACTTTCGACTTATATCATTTAATTGGTTGATACAAATGTATATATAACCACAACAACTAATGAACTTTTGTTAATAAAAAATAAACAAAAATATAATCTTTTGATTGCAAAATACTTATACTATCATGTTTTTTATCCGTTTATTTTTCATTTATTTTTAAATACATTTAACTTTTTAAAGTGTTCTTGCAGACTTAAGCTTTATATATTTAACAATTAGTTAACTGTGCTTATTAATATACAAAAGGAAGTACAAAAAGGTGAAGGTACAGGAGATGAACTATGAAAAAATTATAAATAAAATACACAAGAAGAAATACTAAGAATAAGGAAGTGATACACGGTTATTAGGTCCATTGTTTTTTATGTCCACAGACAAAATGTCTATTTGAAATCCAGAAATAGAAAATATACCAAAATTCCATTGGAAATTCACTGAGTACGCAGGTCTGCTGCGACAGGGGTATTACGAGAGTTATCGTGTCAAGGGACACACACACACACATATATATATATATTTTAATGACTATTATTTTTGGTCTCTGGGCACCTCAAAACGAAAAAGTAACATTGTCCCGGGATTAGGTCTTACCATGAGACCTACGGTAATAGCTTATTCCCTATGGGAAATTCCCTAAAATACCAAAATTCGGTTGGAAATTTGCTGAGTGTGAAAGTCTACTGCGATGTGGGTATTTTCAACATGTATCTACTATCTTCAAATTTTAGAAAATGATATAGCTTAAGACTCTGGCTTAAATTTATTTAAATGTCAACATTAAATGGCACAAGGTATGCTACCATTTCATTTCCTAATCTTCTCAATAAAGTAGTTTACATGGATTATCTGTTTAATGTAATGATGATAACATACATGAAATCTATATATATATACATATATATATAATTCCGTAAGCGAATCGGTCCCCACGAAATATCTAAGTTAGAAGAAAGATAGGGTAACGTATGATGGCTCATTTTAAAGCTTGAGGTCCAAGGACGCAAGGAAAAATACCAGAATTATCAAAAATTACCTGGGCTTCGCCCCATTGACCCATGAAGTTCCAATGTTAATCTAATGTGGAGATAATTTTAAGATCTAAACGTGTGATTGAGCAGATGTTCCAGTGAATCTATATATATAATTCCGTAAGCGAATCGGTCCCCACGAAATATCTCGAGTTAGAAGGAAGATAGGGTAACGGTTGATGGCTCATTTTAAAGCTTGAGGGCCAAGGACGCAAGGAAAAATACCAGAATCATCAAAAGTTACCTGGGCTTCGCCCCATTGGACCTTGAAGTTCCAATGTTAATCTAATGGGAAGAAGATTTTTAGAGCTACACGTGTGATTAAGCAGATGTTCCTGTGTATATCTTTTTTCGTAAACTCAGCTGGTTATTGAGCAGATATTTTGAGTTAAGATAACCATTAAATTACAACTTTTTTAAATTGGCAGAGCACTATAAGAAAGAAAAACATGGGTCATGGAAAAACTACGGATCCACAGTAGATTTCTTCTTCGTGGCCCCACCACCCCATCTATGTAATTTGTATGTGTACATTAAGATTTTGTGTGCTGTCTATACTGCAGTTAAAAGTAACTTAGCCATGGTATGTTTGATAAAATCGTTAATATATTGTCTTTACTCAGTGCAAGACGTATAGTTATTACTTTACTGTTATTTAATGGTTATTTAGTGGTTAGAGTTGAGTGTTTTTATGAAGTATTTGTTTATTTTTTACTGAATCATATGTAAACTACTAACATTGGACAACATAAGGAATATTTTGTCATATTCATTATCTGCTTTTTATCTTGCATAGGTCGTACAGAAACTACAAATGTCCCTTAGTATATAAATGAAGGGATTTTTTCATGTAAATGACAGTGTGGGAAACGAACAATAAGTCAAACAATGTTCTACTTCATTGAACGAACAAACAAAATAGACTACAATCATAGCACAAGAAGCGTCGGTAGACACAAGGGATGGGTGGGGGTGGGGGGCACGGGGGCACGGGGGCACGGGGAGGCATGGAGGAAATAGGTGGCACGGGGGTCACAGGGGATGAGGACCGGCGAGCATGGGGGCACGGGAGCACCATAGGTCCGGGTTCTTGGGAGCCACGAGGGGTGTCGGTGGCACTTTTGGTAGGGGGCATGGGGGCCACGGGGATATTGGAGGCACGGGGGTATGGGAAGCACGGGGGTATGGGCATGGGGGCACAATGGGCACCGGAGACGTCGGTGGAATGATGGGTAGTTGGAAATGGGGTGCACGGATGAAGACTGGAGGACATAGAGAGCACAGGGCCTCAAGGAAGAATGATGGACATGTGGGCACCTTAGAATTTCGTGGCACAGAGGCATGGGGACACTGGGGTACGGGTGCATGGGGTTTACAAGGGCCACAGGGCATAGGAAGTATGGGTCACGAGAGGGGAACGGAGGGCACGTTGAGGGTTAGGGGGAAATAGAAGGCACGCGGAGGAATGGCAGGCATGGGGGCACGGGGGCATGGAAATAGGGCCCCAGTGGCACTAGGGAAGTAGGTGGCACGGGGGGTAGTTTGGCATGGTTAACAGGGGGATGGAATAGGAGACATAGCACGGGGGCCTCAGGGAAGAAAGGCGGGCATGTGGGCACAAGAGAGTGGGGTGTACGGAAGCATGGGTGTACTCGGGATTCGAGGATATGGGGGCATGAGGGTACTTGGGACACGGGTTCATAGGGGGTACGGGAAGGACAGGACATGGGAGGGGAACGGGGGACAAAGGGGAGGCTTGAGGGAACTTAGGTGCATGGGGAGGAACGGCAGGCATGGGGGGCACGGAGGTAAGGGAGGAACGAGGGCATGGGAATGGGGGCACAAGTTACACTAGAGACGTCTGTGGCATTGGGAGGGGGGGGGTTGGTTGGGATGCATGGAGAAAAAATGTACATAGCGGGCACGTAGGCCTTGGGAAAGGTATGTGGGCATGGGAGTATGGAGGGCACATTGGTACGGGCGCATGGGGGAATATGGCCACGGGGGAATATGGGGAACAGGAAGCACGGGTCACGAAAGGGGAACGGGGTAGTCTGGTAGTCTTGGGGGACAAGGCGAGTGTGGTGGACACTGGGGCATAGGAGGGGGGCACAGGGGTCCAGGATACATGAGTGTACAGTATTAATGGGCTAATAATTATTTTGTGATGTTGAATTGAACTATTGTATTTACTTGAGCTACGAAATCATTATGTACACATGTTTAGGGTTAAACCTATTTTTATCGTTTCTGGAAGTAATAGTGTAATAAATTTAATTTTTTCACAAAATAGACTACCTACTGTATTTTAATGTAGAGGAGATTATTGGTTCATTACTGATTTTATACAGCCTAAAAGATAAGTCAAGATTAGGTAATATTTTATAAGAAAATTCAACCGTGTACATTCACACTACAGCTTGAGAAGGAATAAAGTATCTGCGCAACTAGGTCTGGAATTGAAAGTTAATTTTGGAGATAACATCACCATTTGGATTTTTAGGGGCCCGTGCCCCTACAAGCCCCTAGTATATTTTTATTTACGGAGCAACTCAGCTGGTTATTTTGAGTTAAGATAACATTAATTATAATTTTTTTTTTTTAATCGGCAATGCACTATAAATAAGGCAAACCCAATAGTAATGGAAAATTACGAATCCACAGTAGATTTCTTCTGCGTGACGCCGCCTTTGCATTTAGTAACCTATATATTATCAGGACCAAAATGAGTTTGTGTGCTGAATATACCACAGTTAAAAGAGGTTTAGCCTTGGTATATGTGGTATAACAGTTAATATATTGTCTTTACTCAGTGAATGACGTTTAATTATTATGTTGCCATTTTACGTTTTGGCTATTTAGTGGTTGGAGTTAAATAGTTTTACTAAGTGTTTGTTTATTTTCGACTGAATCATATTGCAAACTACTAAAATTGGATAACCTCTGTATGAGATTTTTTCAAAAATTCATTCTCTGCTTCTCTCTTTACGTAGGTATTGTGGAAACAATAATAAATACATAGAACACAAATACAAAGAAATACATATAGAGGGGGAACTATCCATGTAAATGACATGTGCGAAAACGAACAATATATAAATCAAAGTTTTACTTCATTGAACAGACAAACATACTACAATCATAGCACGAGGGACGTCGGTGCATAAGGGTACGAGGCATGGGGGTATGGGTGGACATAGTGGGGACAAAGGCACGGGGAGGAACGTGGGAGGCATGGAGGACGGGTGCACGAGGGCTCGGGGAGTAACGGCGGACATGGGGTCACAGTAGCATGGGTCAAACAGGGGCCAAAGGGGAGGCATGGGTGCAAGGGAGGCGCTGGAGCATGGGAGGGCACAAGGAGCAAGATAGTTTTGGTGTCATGGGGGTACTTGGACTTTAGGGGCATAGGGAGAATGGGGGACAGAGGGGACACGGGGGTAGAGAGGAACCACGGGTATGTTGGTACAAGAGCATGGGAGGTTTGGCTGGGTGGGGAGGCATGGGAGGGTACCAGGGACACGAGGGGCTTTGGTGACATAGGGGTAGTTGGACTTGGGGGACCTAGGGAAGGCATAGGGAACATTGGGGGAGGCATGGGGGCATAGGGGGGCACGGGAAAGAACGGCGGGCATGTTGGCACGGGGGTATGGGGAAAATAAGGGCCAAGAGTGAGTCATAGGGGCAAGGGGTGGGTGCATGGGAGGGTACCAGGGGCATGAGAGGCATTGGTGGCATAGGGGTGGTTGGACATGGGGGACCTGGGGGAGGCATGAGGACATAGGGAGCACGGGGGAAGCATGGGGTGCATAGGGGGCCCGGGAAAGAACAGCGGGCAAGTCGGTACGGGGGCATGGGGAAAATAAGGGCCCGGAGTGAGTCATGGGGACAGGGGGTGTGGGTGCATGGGAGGGTACCAGGGGCACGAGGGGCATTGGTGACATACGGGTAGTTGGACATGGGGGACTTGGGGGGCTCGGGGGAGGCATAAAGGTATAGGGGACACGGGTATAGAACGACGGGCATGTTGGCACGGGGCATGAGGAAAATAATGGCCAAGTGGGAGGCATGGGAGGGTACAAGGGTCAATACTGTCACGGGGACACACCAAAGAACGGTGGGAATGGTTACACGGAAGAATGGGGGACAGAGTGGAACCATGGGCATGGGGGTACAGGAGCATGGAGGCAAGGGATCATGGGTGGTGAGGGGGCGGTGGGCATGGAAGGGTACCAGAGGCATAGGGGGCTTAGTTGGGGGCACATGGGTAGTTGCACAGGGGGCACGGGGGAGGCATAGAGAGTCTTGGGGACATGGGGGCACGGGAAAGAACGGCGTGTCCCATGGGAGGCACGCGGATCCCTGGGACATAGGAGATTACTGGAAGCACAGGTCACGCGGGGGAAAGGGGACACGGGGGAGGCATGAGGGACACGGGTAGCATGAGGGGCACAGGGACACGGGGGCACAGAGGGCCAGAATACAGCAGTGTACAGTCTTAATGTGCTAAAAACCATTTTGGCATGTTGTTTGTATTGGACTATTTTATTTATTTGAGTTACAAACTCATCAGGTACATGTTTCAGGTAAATATTTTTGTTGTGTACGGCAGTTTAGTAGTGCAATGAATTTTCATTTTTCTACAAAATAAACTACTGTATGTAATAGGCTTACAAGGGAGATTATTGTTTCATTGCCGATTTGATACCACTAAAAAGTTGGATCAAGATTAGATAATATTTTATAATAAAATTCAAGCTGAAGAAGAATTGCAGTAATTGTGAACTAGGTGAAGAATTTAAACTTACTTGGAGATCAGCAACATTTGGAATTTTAGGGGCCTTTGCCCCTACAAGCCCTTAGTAATATTAATTTCCAAAACTGAATTGGAGACATTAGAGTACCAGAAACACAAACAATCAAACTTACCCATTATGTTTAAAAAATCAAACTATTTTTTAATAGTTTTAAGGTAAACTTACTTGCAATTTTTTAGTTTGATGAACTTCAGTTTTAGCTATACAGTACACTCTCGTTCATCGAAACTAATGTGGCGGACGGCCGGTTCAGATGTCGAAAAATTCCGATAAAGCGGAGTCCGTCGTGAGTCATCATTTCCCGCCCGTACGGTGACCTATCGTGATTGTATTCACTCTTGTTTTTAAGATAACACAAGAGATTTTATGAAAATAAGGCACTCAAACTTTGAACATGGTAACAACGAACCTATAGGAATAAAAACAACGCAGGAAATAAAGATCCAAAATCTTTATTCTCATATTCCAGCAGGCAACTGACTTCCACGTAACACAGGTGCAGTCGCGACGCGAGACAGGTTGAGACGAGGCTGAATGACAGTTTGGGATTGGGAAGCGGTCGACGGAGATGTTCACTTCCTGCCCCCTTCCCCTCTCTATTTTTGTGCGAATACTCCACGGCCTCGTAAATCACATCGATGGGTACAGATTATAGAAAACGCCTGATGACTTTTGATGCAAAATGTGATACTTCACTGTTGTGCGGATAGAACGAATGGAAATTGAAGGCGCTAAAACGGAAAAATATTTATTTCGTAAAAAAATTAATAATATCCAGATTTTCAGTTCCGATGAAGCGGAGTTCCGATGTGGCCGAGTCCAATGAACGAGAGTGTACTGTATTTCTTTTGTTAAATTTTTGGCTGTTTTGCATATATTCTCAGTTTGGTTCTTGTTTTTCAGGGTTTTACAAGTTTACAAGTCTACAAATCATAATATTCAAGACTGAAAACCAATGAGACTGTATCTTTCTTCAGTATAATGAACCAAAAAACATTTTGCACTGCTCAACGAGCAGAAAATAATAAAAGTTATGTGCCAGAAGAGAAAAACCCCAATCAACTAAGTAAGGTAGCACATACTTGTCCAGTGTGTAACATGAACTTCAAAGCTCAAAAATACCTTAAACAACACATTACGAAGCATAGTGGTGAGAAACCTTTTAAATGTTCAACTTGTGATAAATCGTTTAGATTAAAGGATACTTTAAATGCTCATGTTAGAACTCATACCGATGAGAAGACTTTTACATGTTCAACCTGTGAGAAATCATTCAGGACAAGGGGAAATTTACGGGTGCATTTAGTATCCCATTCTGACGAGAAACCTTTCATTTGTTCAACTTGTAATAAATCATTTAAACTAAAAATGTATTTGGAGAATCACATAGGTAGATGTAAAGGAACAAGTAGTGTACCGGTCATCTATGAATGTGATACATGTAAGAAAAAGTTTTTAAAAAAGGCTTTATTGAGTTCCCATGTGCAAATCCACTTGGAACAGCCGCATAAATGTCCAATGTGTGAGAAAACATTCCAATGGTCTTCAAGTTTAAGAACTCACATGTTTAGTCACACCAATGAACGTCCGCATCAATGTACATATTGCAAAAGTTCCTTTACATCCACCAGTCATTTAAAAAGACACATGTCCCTTCACACAGGTGAACGATCTCATAGCTGCCCAACGTGTGGAAAAACTTTTATACAGATATGCAATTTGAAAAGTCATCTTTTGACACACACTGGTGAGCGCCCTTACCAGTGCAAGTATTGTGACAGATCTTTTATGACTTCAAGTCACCTGAAGAGACACATGCGCCAGCATACTGATGGACCCTATCCTTGTGAAGGGTGTGAAAGAATATTCCTTCGGTTGGGTTCGTTAAAACGACATATGTTGTTGGTCCATTCAAAAAATGAAATGGTAAAAGTAGAAAATTCATTGGATGTGGGTGACCACTCAACTGATAAAGTTGTTAAAAAAGAAAATTCATTAGATTTCGTTGACAATGAAATGGTAAAAGAAGAAAAATGTTTTTATTTGGGTGACCATTCAACTGATGAAATTGTAAAAGAAGAAAACCCATTGGATTTGGGTGACCACTCAACTGCTAAAGTGATTAAAAAAGAAAATTCACTTGTTGTTGACCACTCAACCAATGAAATGGTAAAAAAAGAAAATGCATTGGATTTGGGTGAACACTTAACCGATAAAATGGTTAAAGAAGAAGATCCGTTGGATTTTGGTGATCACTCAACTGATAATAACTTTTATTAGTTAACCTCTGGTGTGCGTTTACACCAGAGTTTGACTACCAAAAGTTGTTGACATTAGCTATATGAATATGACAGTAAACATCAACAACTTTGGGTTGTCAACCTCTGGTGTAAACGAAGCTCTACACTTAAATAGTTTAGAAAAATGAAATCCAAACAAAACAGATCATTCTAATTGAAAATATATTCTAACCAAATTAAAAGCCTTCACCAAAAATCATTTTTTAGGACAAGTTTAGCAATATTTTCAATGTCTTAACTTTTAACAAAGATGGCAGATTATTAAACATTTTTTACCCACATACAGGGTGTTTCAAAAAGGACTTTACAACTTATATCTGGCATTAGTGGTCAAAAAGTAATTTTGATACATTCATGGTGGATCAACCCAGCCACTCCCACAATATAATATTCATATAATGGGGAGATAAAGAGTTATCTTCCCATTTTCTTTTCCGTTATAAAGAGCTGAGTCTGTGTTGCACAGGTTTAATCATATTTCTAAATATTATATTGTGGGAGTGGCTGGGTTGATCCACCTTGAATGTATCAAAATTACTTTTGACCACTAATGCCAGATATAAGGTATACTGTATACAAGAACTGTATGGAGTTAGGATTTTAAAATTGGCAAAGAACTATTTATTGTTGGGAGATGACTTGTTGGCCACTGAGGGGGTTTGGAGGCGAGGGGAAATTTACATCCAAAACCTATCGGTCATTTGGTTAACTAAGGAATAAAAACAAACTTGGATTGTACTATTTTGCATGAAAACATTTTGCTAAAAAACGTAAACAATTATCTTTGTTGACAATTCAGCTAGCCTAATTCAATGTAGAGAAAGACAGCTGACTGCAAAGTAAAAGAAAACATCGGAGGGATGCTGTATGTTTTTGGATTTGTTCATAGCTTAACATATGGTGAAATAAAAAGAAAAAACCAAAAACAAAAAGCAAATTGTTTTGGCCAATGGCATGCTTCAGCTTCCCCCTCAACACAGGATCAGCTGTGATAAAAATTGGCTGCACACAAACAATTATTTTGTGAGTGAATAATTAAAAATTTATGAAAGATTTTTATTACTAAGGTAACTTCATCTAATAACATTTTAACATAGATCTATCTTTATTAAATTCTGTATAGGATTTTTAAATTTGAAGTATATTTTAGCGTTTTCTTAAAGAAAATTTTTATAACCTCAAATCAGTATAAACAAAAGAGAATGAAAACTAGACAAGATTATAACTTCTCACCTATTATTAGGACTAGACTCCAAAAATCCAAAGATGATAAGAAATTAAAATTTAAGAATAGTGAAATTGCAGATCCTTATCATTCTAATACAATAAAAGTTGTAAAAAAGACAAATTTAGAGTCACAACAAAAAGAAAACTCAAAAATATTTTGTCAAAATAAAAGCACTCTGACTTCAGATTTGAATGAAACGCACTGTATTCTGGCAGATAAAAGTACACAAACTGACGAATTATATTTAACTAGTGAAGTTTTAATAAGAAAAATTGAAGAATTAAATTATAAGAAAAATAGCTTAATGGAAAAAGTGTTAGCTCAAGAAATAGATATTGAAAGAGCAAACTTTCAAATAAAAAGCTTAACTGAGCAAAACTTAAGTAACAATGTAATTATTCCACCTAATGTCAGTAAACCTATTACCGTGCCAAATAATGATGAATCAATATTAGCCATACTAGGAAATAGCAAATTTGAAGAGGATATAATGAAAAGATTTGAAAACATCAAAAATGAAATTATTGATAAAAATGTTGACAAGCTTACAGAAAATACTCCCTTAAAAGATGTTCCATGGTCGATTGTGAATAGAAAATCATATAAATCCAGGAATAATGTTAAGTTTGGTCCAATACAATCTAAACATTACTCTTTTATTTCTAAGAATAAATATGACTTATTAAATGATGATGCATTCAAAACTAACCAGTTCCAGAAAACGTCTCATGAGAAAGAAAATAAATTAGTTGATAAGTATAAAAAAACAAATAAATACTATATATCAAATGTAAAGACTCAACAGGACAGTGGATTACAACAAGTAACAAGACACTATAGGAGAGCAATGGGTCATTTCCATCAGGAAGTAACAGAACAGGAAAAGAAAGAAGGAAAAGAATACAAAACCTACAGTACATTCAAAGTAAGCAAATGTCCTCCTGTTACTGCGTCAAAGTTACATGACAATGAGACATTCAAGGATTTCCTTGAGAAACATATTGCATCACTTTCATTAAAACAAAGCAAGCAGAATGTAAAAGAGGCTAAAACAGAAAGGTTTAAGTCCATTACCATCCTTCATCAAAATGTCGATAGAGTATCCAATAAAATAGAGCGTCTAAATCATCTTCTACACACAAACTCACCAGACCTCTTGGTAATTACAGAGCATGGTCAAAATCCTGATATGATTTTAAATACTAGATTTATAGGGTATAGTCTTATTTCAGCATTTGGCAGAGAGCAAAACTTAAAAGGGGGTGTTGCTATTTATAAAAAAGATGAATTCCAAAGTGAAGTGTCAAGCTTGGAATTAGAGTCATTCAGTATTCCTCTAATCTGTGAAATAAGTGCTGTAACTGTAAAACTTAGTAGAAAGAAACAGGTTAAAATCATTGGTGTATATCGTCCACCTAACAAGAAAGAAGAAATAAGAACTCAAGCTCTGAACCTCATACATAACGTATTAACTTTAATAAAAGCAGATAAATATGATTTCATTTTAGTAGGAGATATTAATATAGATGACCTCATACCTTCAAGGGAAGGAAGCAGTTTCAGCGACCTACTAGCAGCACATAATGCTACCAGAATTCCCTTACCACCAACTAGGGTCTCAAAATATTCTCAAATTTCAATTGATGCAGTATGTACTGTACTAACATAGATCTTGGCCGAATCAAAGTAGATGTCATTAAAACAGGTATCTCAGACCATAATGGACAGATTTGCCACTTATCTATCCCTTGTCAAAATAATTCATCAACTTTAAATATGAAAAGAAAAATAAATTCAGAGTCACTAGAAATACTTAGACGAAACCTTGCAAGTACATCGTGGAACAGTGTTTTACAAACATTCGATGTAGACGAAGCTTATGATAAGTTCCAAACTATATTTAAACTTAATTTGGAATACTCTTGCCCATTGAAGATATGCAAAACGAAAAATCTCAGTAAGAATGTAAAATATGATGAAGAAGCCCAGCGTTTAAAAAGAAATTTCGTTGAAGCCCATAATCTATATTGTATAACAGGAAGAGAGGAAGATAAACAACTAACTGCTCAGCTAAAAAAATGTTACGACACTAAGCTTAAATCTTTAAGAAAAGAGTTAAATGCACAACTGATTAGTACTGCTTCTTGCAAATCTAAAATAATATGGAATATAATAAATGACGAAAGGAAAACAAAAAGAGTTGACACAAAATTTGATTACTTTTTACATAAAGGAAAGAAAGTTGAACAACCTGACGCTATTACAAATATTTTCAATGATTATTTTTCATCAATAGCTGATATCACACTGAAAAATAATCATCGGGACAGTCAAAATATTTCATATATTCCCATTCAACCTGTGGAAGCTGTACTAAAAGGGTTCAAACCTCCTTCAGAGGAAGAAATAGACAAGATTATAAATAATCTCAAGCCCAAAAAATCAGCAGGGCTTGATGAAATATCAGGTCAAATACTTAAGTACTGCAAAGAAGAAGTGATTTCCCCAATTCTGCACATTTGTAGATTATCCCTTCAACAAGGAATTTTCCCCTCTCAACTGAAAGTGGCCAAGGTAGTCCCAATTTATAAAACTGGAAACAAACATGAAATCGAAAACTATAGACCAGTATCTCTAATTTCAACCATTTCTAAAGTAATTGAAAATGTAGTACTTAATAGACTTCTAGACCACATATTTTCAAATAATCTAATGACACCAAGGCAACATGGATTCATAAATGGAAAATCAACGTTGACAGCCATTGCAGATATATATGAGTATGTCATTGATAGTATAGAAAATGGGAAAAGTGTTGTTGGAATTTTCTTGGATCTAAGCAAAGCCTTCGATTGTTTAAGCCATTCAATGTTAGTAGAGAAACTCGCAAGATTAGGCATAAAAAATTCGGCTCTTAAGTGGCTCTCCTCATATTTAAGTGATCGTAGCCAATTGTAGCAAGTTGTAGAAATTAAACAAAATGTCAATGGCAAAATAACAACCAAACTATCCAGAACATTACCAGTATCAAGAGGAGTGCCACAAGGATCTATTTTGGGACCCATATTTTTTGCATTGTTCTGCAATGATCTACCTGGCTACCTTGAACATTTTAGCCACTCAGTAATGTATGCAGATGATACAGTGATATTGACTTCTAAAAGATCAGTTGAAGAATTGGAAATAAATGCTTACATATCACTATGCATGGCAATGGACTACTGCACCTCAAATGACTTGGTTTTCAATGAAAGAAAGACAAAGCAATTAAACTTTGGAAAGAAGAAAGATGACATTTCAGACCAGCCATTAATTAATTCTGCAGCAAGCACCAAACACCTAGGTGTCATCGTTGATGACCAACTATCATGGGATGAACATGTTGATAACCTGTGTCACAAACTAAATACAGCTATGTTTGCAATAAGAAGAACTAAAGCTATAGCCACAGAACATGCAACTAAAACTGCATATCACACACTTTTTGAAAGTTGCGCCAGGTATGCAATTGCTGTTTGGGGCGGAACATCAGCTAAAAATCTCGAAAGAATACTAATATTGCAAAAGAAAGCTATTAGAATGATGATGGGTCTAGGTGGGAGAGAAAGCTGCAGAAATGCATTTATCGAATTGAGGATTATGACTGTTGTAAACTTATACAGGGTGGTTATAAAGTCCCTTCCCCCCTGGTATTTTTCTACAATTTTAATTTAAAGTGATTTTCAATGACGGGATTCATTGTATAGGTACATACTCTAACTTTTGTAGTAATTTAAAATTTTGGGAGTTACCTAAGGTCTAAGATGTAGGAGTCAACTTCAAAATTCCTTATGAGAAGCTAGTCATGCGACATGTCAAATAACACTGCCTTTCCCCCCTGGAAACGGTGGTGCAATCTGAATTCAAAAGGGTTATACCGTTTTCAAGATATCTGTAGGTCTAAGATGTAGGAGTCGACTTAAAACTTTTAACTAGAAGCTAGTCATGCGACATGTCAAATAACACTGCCTTTCCCCCCAGAAAACAATGGTGCAATCTAAATTCAAAAGGGTTATACCCTTTTCAAGATAACTGAAGGTCTAAGATGTAGGAGTCGACCTAAAATTTTTAAATAGAAGCTAGTCATGCGACATGTCAAATAACACGGCCTTTCCCCCTGAAAACAGTGTTGCAATCTGAATTCAAAAGGGTTATACCGTTTTCAAGATATCTGTAGGTCTAAGATGTAGGAGTCGACTTAAAACTTTTAACTAGAAGCTAGTCATGCGTCATGTCAAATAACACTGCCTTTCCCCCCTGAAAACAATGGTGTAATCTAAATTCAAAAGGGTTATACCGTTTTCAAGATATCTGATGGTCTAAGATGTAGGAGTCGATTAAAAAATTTTAACTAGAAGCTAGTCATGCGACATGTCAAATTACACTGCCTTTTCCTCCTGAAAACAGTGGTGCAATGATAGTGCAAAAGAGCACTATTTTTGTACTGTAATACTTCATTAAATTAAAAGTTAAGTTTTTACTGGTTTCTTACTAAATTAAATTATTATTCTAATTGAAGTTTAATTAAAGGTAATGTTGATATACAAATAAAAAATTACAAGAAATAAAAAAACATTAGAAAATTATCCAGTAATGGTTTTTTTTACATAAAATAGCAATAATAAATTATTAACCACCTACAATACAATAACTGTTCGAAGTGTTCTCCATTTAAATTTAGATTGCACCACTGTTTTCAAGGGAAAAAGGCAGTGTTATTTGACATGTCTTATGACTAGCTTCTAGTTAAAATTTTTTAATCGACTCCTACATCTTAGACCATCAGATATCTTGAAAACGGTATAACCCTTTTGAATTTAGATTACACCATTGTTTTCAGGGGGGAAAGGCAGTGTTATTTGACATGTCGCATGACTAGCTTCTAGTTAAAAATTTTTAAGTCGACTCCTACATCTTAGACCTACAGATATCTTGAAAACGGGAAAACCCTTTTGAATTTAGATTGCACCACTGTTTTCAGGGGGGAAAGGCAGTGTTATTTGACATGTCGTATGACTAGCTTCTCATAAGGAATTTTGAAGTTGACTCCTACATCTTAGACCTCAGGTAACTTCCAAAATTATAAATCACTACAAAAGTTAGAGTATGTACCTATACAATGAATCCCATCATTGAAAATCACTTTAAATATAAATTGTAGAAAAATACTAGGGGGGAAGGGACTTTATAACCACCCTGTATGTAATGGATTGCATAATATTAGCTCTCAAAACCAATAATGCTAAAAACAACAGAATACATGCATACAACACCAGACATGCTAACGATTTCAATCTAACAAGCCACCGCATGAAAATGTTTGAAAAAAAAACCATCTTACTCTGGATCAAAATTTTATAATGTGTTACCTCAAAATATCAAGGGAGAAAATACAGAAAAATTTAAAAGGAAGCTAAAAACGTGGTTATTAGAACATCCATTTTATAGTGTCAATGAATTCTTGGACTGGGAAAATTTATAATTACTACCACTCTACCTAATTATACTAGACCTAATTTTAATATTTACTATTTTCAATCTCTATGATTGTTAATAAAGTATTTCTCTCTCTCTCTCTCTCTCTCTCTCTCTCTCTCAACCCGCTACCCCCTCACTGGCCAACAAGTCATCTCCGGACAATACAGTATCTATGTTGAAGAACTTAAACTATCAATCTAATCGCCCTTTCTTTGAAGGGTAAAATTTTTTTTTGCTTTGACTTGATGGACCACATCAAATCAGTCCAAAGTTCATTAATGAAGAAAAATAATCATGGTATATGGAAAATTGTGTCCAAAAGTTACATAAGTATTATATATATATATATAAAGTACACATATATATGTGTGTGTGTGTGTGTGTGTGTGTGTGTGTGTGTGTGTGTGTGTGTGTGTGTGTGTGTTTGTTTGTGTGTGTTTACACGATAACTTTTGAAAGAAACCTCCGATTTCAATTGAAATTGGTATGAAGGTTAAGGGTAGCATTCTTCAGGTTAAGTTCATAAACCAGAATGATGGGACTTTGGGAACGGGATTTCAAAAGGGTCAAAATAGGGTTTTTAGTGTTTTACACCTTTATTTTGTAAACTTACCAAATTTTAAAGAGACAATCCAAAAGAGCTTTAAAAAATAAATAACTTACCATCTCGAATCATTAAAATAGCTTTATTGGTTACAGAGAAAATACAAAAAAGGTTTTCAATGTAATTCTTATGGGAAAATAAAAAAACTTGTATATCGTTTATTTAAAACATTTTTCAATAATATTTGCTATATACAGTGGAACCTCGCTATATCGAACCTGAAGGGGAACGTAAAAAATTCTTAATATCAAGGTCTTCAATATACTGAGGTTCTTATGTGAAAATCTTTGGATGGACACTGGAGAACACCGGGGTCACTCTCGGATCATTCTGTCGGTTCAGGGGGGCGGGCTAGACATGCCCTCTGACCACATGTCAGTCAAATACACCTTCAGTAAGTCTTTCAGAGTCCTCCTACCAGCAAGAGAGGACTGGCTATCCGGGGGAAACCCTCTTCAACCCGCGGACCTGGAATGGTTCACTGACGGGTCCAAGGTAAGAGGAGGAACAGGAGCTGGAGTACATGGGGTGCAAGCGGGGGTAGGCATTAATATTCCTATGGGGATGCACCCAACGGTGTTCCAGGCGGAGGTTGTCGCAATAATGTAGTGCGCCAGATTGAACGTGGTTCAAGGCATCAGGGGCAGGAGCATCTCCATTTTTTCAGATAGCCAGGCAGCTCTAAGGGCTCTGGACTCTTATGAGTTCAGGTCAAAGATCGTCTGGGACTGCTTCACCATGGTATCTGCGTTGGGCAGATGCATTAGCGTGACGCTTTGTTGGGTCCCTGGTCACACGGGGATCCCCGGGAATGAGGCTGCGGACGCCCTGGCCAACGTAGCTTCGTCCTCAGCATTCACTGGCCCAGAGCCGTTCTGTGCTGTCTCTCGTAAGTATGCGTGTCAAGCGGTCACGTCATGGGCGAGGGAGGAGCATCGTAAGGTCTGGTCTAGAATACCACAACTGAGGGTAAGTAAGCTAACGCTTCACTCTCCATCTCAGAAAATTGCCTCTAATTTTCTGCAGCTAGAAAGGAGGCAAATAAGGCAAGTAACAGGGCTCTTAACAGGACATTGTTCTTTGAGGAAGCACCTGAAGCGCATGGGTCTCTTCAATGGGGATCCGGTATGTAGGAAGTGTGGGCAGTCAGAAGAGACTGCAGATCACTTGCTGTTCGACTGCATGGAGCTGGAAGAGGCTAGAGAGAGGGCCCTCGGAGGACTGCGGAGGGGCTCTTTCCTTCCTCAAGAGGAGCTAGTCTGCAGGTTGCAGAAGTTCATCGGGTTCCTAGACTTGGATGAGCTCTGAAACACATACGGGGAGCGCAAAAAGCCCTTGCGGCTGACGCGCCTTGGGATTAGGTCCGCCCCATCGAATGAATGAATGAATGAATACTGAGGTTCGTTATATCAAGGCTACTTTTTACCAACTTCGATATACTGAGGTTCATGACCTCCTTGTAATAGTATTATGTTTTTCAATAGGCCTAGAAATTGAGTAATAAATACGGGTGTACTGTGATTACATTACCAACATTTTGCTATTGCACAAAAGAATATAACAGTCCGCTGTAACATTATAAGTTGTTTAATGTTTATAAAGCCTTCTATGGAATTTTTATCACTAGCTGATCAGAACAAAAAATATAAGTGGCGACATAAAACATTAAACAGTGCTGTAAATACAAAATGTATTTAGGCTAAAAAGCATCAATCGGGACTAGAAGACGTTTATACTATAAGTATACAGCAAACACGGGGTTGTAAAATTAGTACTCACAGGAATAATGTAAAATGTATTCAAACAAAGGGCAACGGACACCTAAGGTATTGAATGGATTGAACACTATCACAATAAGTTAGTACGAACGCGGGAAACAAGAACAGAGTTGCAAACACAAGGCACGGCAAAAGGCAACGTCTGTAGAGCAATAGGTTGCAACATGAAAGAAAATGGATGAGCTCAATGATTCAACTTGTTCTTTTTTTAACTTCGATATGTTGAGATTTATAGTCAAAACTTCGATATGTAGAGGTAGTTAGGTCGTGCATCAGCGCTCCAAAAGTTCATTATATTGAGGTTATCCCCACTAATCCGTCGATATAAAGAGGTAGAAATAACATTAGGCAGGTTCAAGGGGAATGAGAAAACTTCGTTATATCAAGGATTTCGATATATTGAGGTTCGATATATCAAGGTTCCACTGTAACTTCATTAGGTGATGAGTAACTAATATTTGGTCAAAAACCCCAATGGCAGCAAACCTGTATATTAAATCCCATGGCAAATAACTGTGTAATGGGAGAAGGAATAGAAAGAGGCGATGTATGTAGGACAAACCAAGGTAGGTGACACAACATTGGGGCCTGTTTCATAAAAAGTGACAGGTGTGACAGGGAGACAGGTGACAGGTACATTTGACATATCTACAATTCAACAAATTTTTGTTTCATATAAGTTTTAAAATTTACAATGTTATGTCAAATATTTCTTACAAATATGTTATGTCTTGACAATTTCTTAACATGTGTTTTTGTGAAAATTGTCAACTTGTTAAAAGAATATATAAAACATGTGATATTTTAAAATTGTCACCTGTCAAATACCATAATTTACAAATAATTAATTGTTTTTGACAAATTTGTCAAATTGTCGGAATTGTCAAACCTGTCACTTTTTATGAAACAGGCCCCCCTGATTGAAGTGGTCCTGCACATTCGACATCATGTTGTTTATCTTGACACATGAGTGATTTTCTTTGAATAAGATATAGAGTGCTCACCAGATAGGGAAAAGTGTCCCTTTTTGACTGGCGACATGTTACCCACAATTCCCGCCGTTTCCTTGGTAACCATAGTCCTTTGTTTACACTTTTCCAATAGTAATTTACCATTTTACCCACATCTATCCGACGTTTCTATGGTAACCAACTTCAATAGCCTGCTCACATACCATCAAATCAAACTAATTTAAAAACAAACAACAAATAAACATATGTTTTTAAATATCATCGGTAATTTTCGTAATTTTTGAAGCGTGTAGCGGCCAATCAAAATAGCTAAAACGAGTAACTAAGGAAACGAGAGTAAAGTGTGGGATGGTTGCCAAGGAAACGGCGGGAATCATGGGTAAAATGGCGCAAATCAAAAAGGGACACAAAATTAATATGTGCTGAGCACTCTTATATCTATTTAACCTCGTTGGTGCTGCTCCTTTGACGTAATCGATTTTATTATTGCTTTTGTTGATGTCACCTACCTCATTCTCATTCTAGATTTAGAAAGAGGTAGGGTATCTCAAAATAATCAGGTGATTAGCTTACTTTCTGCATTTGTCATAATATTGCTTACATTTTGGGATTTATAAACAGATCATTTTGTGTGCACTGCACCTCTCGCTAAATAACATGGTCCTGGGCTTAGGTCTTACCATGAGTACTACCGTAATAGCGTGTTGTTACAATGTTCGTAACAATGTGTTTGTTAGTAACAAATGCTACTATAGAATTGTATTTTTTTATTTTGATCACTAATTTGCACTTGTAATTTACACTAATTTGCAGTTGTATATGTTCAAGTATTTTATGTAATGCAAATCTCTTGTGATATTTGATCATATTTCACTCTATTTGATGAAGATGTTTTGACAACCTCTGTGTTGGTAACCTCAACACAGCACAAGTTCTAGAGGTGAATATATATCATATAGGCAGGTAATAATTAGAGTATCTATATTTATTAGAGAGGATGTTGGTATGGTATATATTTGTAATCGATGGACTTGGAAACCACTGGTCAGTTTGCCATGAAACTCGATATATATGGTAAATTTCATGGAAAAGCCGATACTTTTTGTAAAGCCCTCAGGGCTTAGCCCCAGAACTGTCATTAACGTACCCATGCCAGGTTTTTGGGTTAAACATGAGTTAGTATGAGTTATCAGTTATTTATGAAAACAAGATATGGTAAAAGAATGTTTATTGTATGGTTTAATAGTCCTATATTCATTTTTTCTGTCTTATCTTTTTTTGGTTTTGTTTTTGTATATATATTTTTTTTTTCATTTTGTTTACTGGTTGAGGTTTACATAAAAATATATTTCTTTGGCCCAATCTGGTCCTGGTGTTAAAAAACCCTGATTATAAGCCATGATTTGTTGTTTTACAATCAAATAAATACGATTATTGAGTCATCTAAAGTGTGGGACAATAGAAAGTGCTGGTCAAGGTAAACCTAAATTTATTTATTTAGCCGAATGAGAAAAGGAATCAGCTGGCTTATTGAAAGACTTGACCTTGATGCCTGTTCTATTGTTGCCCACTTTAACAGCACATGCTATGTTTCATCATCACATAATGCCAAATAAACATATCTGTAATTAACATGTTCGCGGCGGCATGATTTTTCACGTACCTGAACGCCATCCAAGTTATCTAAACTACCATGTCTAATGAAGCAGTAGTACTACCCAGGGGAAATTTTCGTGGTCACTAAATACAATATACTATTGAGCAGTGCTGTGCAAGGTTTCAAATTTCTTGCTCTGATCAATTTTTAAAAATAAATCCCATAATAATGCACTTTAGCTTGGGAGCGATCGCACCCACCAGGATGGCATTAGGGTACCGTATGGGAATACGGTACCCTAATGCCATATTAGGATTATGTTATTGGATAATAACCTAATAATAATAGATAAAAACTCACGGCGATCGCTCCCATGCCGCCCCGAACGTGTTAATGTCAATCTCCCCATCAGCACATTGCTTAGCTACAGAGTATCCTTAAACACATGTTGTCCATAAAAGCCTTAAAACTCCAGGTTTAAAACATTTATCACTTATTTTACTTTCTTATTTATATTTAAGTGTATAAATTGAATAAAAGCTTTATAAACACATTATTTCATTATTCCATGCCTGTTCCAAGTCTTAATTTACAGCCAATCCCAAAGTCCAATCAATGGCTATTCCAAAAGATACATTCAAAAAGAACATTCACACACAGGTTTGAGAATTTATATTTTTGCCAATGATTCAGCCATTTATTTAGGGGCTATGGTTGTTTTTCTTAGTAAATTGCATAATATTCTAAAATTTGTAAAGAATAGGATCATCAATTTTTATTTTGTATTTTATGCCCATCAGTCACTGTCAAATTGAATACCATGTACATAAATATATGCATAAATGAAATAAGAAATGACGGATATACATAACAGTACTACCTACCAATTTAATATACTGTCTTAAATGAAAGCAGCCTTACAACTTGGACAGGTTGTGCCAAGATAGTATCAAACAACAAGCATTCAATGTTAAAAATTTTTACATCAGTCCTCAAAGTTAAGAGTATACCAAAGCGCTGAGAAGTGTTACTTTTTCTTAATAGCTATTGGACGGACTTCTTTTTCCCTCTTATAATGTCAAAATTAGTCTACTTTTTATATGAAAACAAAATGAGATCAACACTATTCTCTCTGTTACCATTCTACTCTGATTAACTTCGTATAGAAAATAACCAAATAGGCACTGACTGGATATAGGATTGTTAAATTTGTGTTTTTTTTTTATATTATTATTATTTTATTTTTTTTTAGGTACTAACACCAGAGGCATTTTTGCTAGTGTGGAGGGGATTTTTGATAGTGTGAAAATGTATCGTGTCTATCTGCCCCTCCCTGCATGAAAATCAGTATTTGCATTGTCCAAACTTGTATCAAGCTCTATAAACAATATAGAAGAAGGCAAATTGGTTTTCCTGCGTTCATTTGACATATCAAAAGCATTCAATACAATTTCTCATGACATTCTTCTGGTTTCGATGATACTTTACGTTCACTGATAAAATCATGTTTAACAAATAGCTGTTGATAATAAAACAAACACATGATAAAACAACACCACCTGTGAGTTGGTTAAAAGCTGAATAGAACAATGGAATAGAAGCAATTGAAGTACTGACTGAAATATCAACACAATTTCATACTTAACACGTTCGCTGCGGCATATAAAATGTCAAAACTCAACCCCCACGCTGAACTATATTTACATTCCTCCAACGATAGCGTGAAATTAAAAACCTGTAGAATATATACTAATCACAAGTAATCTAAAAGCTCAATACCCTTACCTTCACGCTAATGCACAATATGTGTTTCTTTCTCAAACGCTAAAGGAGAAACAGTCGCATTACCTTGACATTGTCACATGTAACCGATCGGATACATCCGCACCCGCGAAGGGACGCCTTTGTATCCTATCGGATACATGCCGCAGCGAACATTTTAATACGAAGAGTGTCTATTTTAATGTTTTAACCTTTTCGCAAAATGTAGCAGGTAGGTTTTGCTTGAACATTTCATTTACGTGTATTTGGGCACAAAAATAAGCTTAGTAACTTAATGCTATAAAAATTCATTTTTTTGTACGAAAATAAGTTTGGAAATGAAAATTTTTGATATATGGGTTTTATGGGTTGTCTGATTGGTCATTTAGACATTACCTTAGGTACATATAGTGATACAAACGATACTCTATTGGTCCTAACTCTGAGTTGGGGTTATGAGACTGGATATTATAATACAATAGTCACATAACCCATTGGGACACGTGAGCAGATGTCGACACTTTGTGCAATGTAAATGTTACCCAAGTGTCACAATGATGAAGTTGATAATCTATCAATCTATTGCTTACATTAAGAGTCTGCAGTACTGACCTACTTTGGATTTTTACTCCCATCCAATTGCTTGGTCTCTGGGTACGACCTCAATTTTATTTTTTACAGATTTTCAAAGTTGACCATCTTGTCTGCTTACATGATGTCATTAGTGTTTGTTTACTACACATTCCACATGGCGTTTTTATTGCGTGACACATTGTTAAATTCTAAACATTCGATATAACAAAATTAAATATTTATTTGTCAAAAAAGATTTACCCTTATAATATCTAGGACACTGTGTAATAAAATCACCATTATAGAGAAATGTTTAAGATAACTAACTAATGAAAAACCTATCCACTTTCGAAAAAAAATATTGTTGAGAATACTTTGTTGTTTAACATTAGTCTTAATTATTGGTATAAAAATCCAAGACTGCCAATACTGCAGACTCTTAAAATGATTTGTTTCATTTAGTGTATTTAATGTGTTTCAAAGACTTTATGACGACCTCGTAGGAGGAAAATTTCACTCCTAAAAACATTACATTCCTCCAAAGATAGTGTGAAGTTAAAAACCGTGTAGAATATATACAAGCAGTATAACAAAGCGCTGTATAAATGACAACTTTGATGTGTCGAAACCGGTAGCCTGTACTACTGGAGGATAAGGATTACCGTGACAATTCAGGTATTTAACCTCTTGTATAATATAACTGCAAAGTAATCCGGAAGGCAACAATCAAAAATTAAGTTAAAGGATAGTTTAAATGGGTTACAACGCAACAAACCACTTTATTACAAAAAAAATAAAATTATTAAAATTGTTTCAAAATATGTTTCCTTTATTTATATACCCACCATGCAGCTGTATTCGCTCCCTCTATGTCTCCAGTACTAATCTGTTAAAATATGCTTTGAAAGACAACACCTTTTCCAACAATCAAGTAGCAGCACACATGAAGCTAACAGTTGGCAGTGATGAGTCATGAGTGAGACCGAGAATATAGGGAGGATTCCATTTGTGCGGGATTTAAACTCCCGCACAAATCCTAATATATAACTTCTCTCTTGCTCCCCTGGAATCGGGCCCATTTACAAAATCGGCCCTGAGATATTGCTGACGAGGAAATGTCGGATTATAAAGTGTTGGAACCAAGAATGTTCAACTATCGAGAGTCGTCTAAGTTGTAATACTTTGATACTTTATTATGTAACATTGTGTATAGTAACAGTACACCTTTTTGTTATAGATTCAAAACTCTTGAAACTGAATGGATTGAGGGCGATCAAAATTCTTTCATTAGTCTTTTCAATTTCAAAAACTTCAATTCCAAAATATTTTGAAAATGATTTCAAATTTGTCTTACAAAGTAGTCTTAGATCCTAGCGGTCTGCTTCATCCACCATGCGAATGCCTCACCTGCGGTGTATGACAGAGCATTTGTTGTTACTGCTTGCCGCCTTTGGAATGATTTGCCCCAATCCATAGTCACTTGATAGCTGCCCCCGGTTTGTGGCTGCGCTAAAGAATATTTTCTTTGAGTGGATGGTTTCGGTCGGTGCGAACAAGTGGATGTTGTCATTTCTGGGTCACTGACGGACGTGTGTTAGATCGAATGAATGTGTTAACACGTTCGCTACCGAACATCACACATATGTGACGTAATGTTAAAAAAACCTTAAAGATAGACCAGCGTCACATATATGTGTCGCTCCAGGTGTTTCCAGTGTACCGAGGACACATATATGGGACGCAGTCACGGTTCAGTTAAATGTCTCGCCACGCCCATTTGGTCCACTGAATCGATCTAAAACCTATTTATCGGTCTTTAGGAATGTGTGACACACATGTGTGTCGCTTGGTCTCTGGGTACAACCATTAGTGTTTGTTTAGTACACATTCCACATGGCGTTTTTATTGCGTGACACATTGTCTAGTATTTGTCACAATTACTCGGTCTGTGGTGAGGGTATCGAGTATTAGGATCGATCTGCTAGGAACTCCCGGCGACCCGAATTTCCGACTGTCGGTAGCCAACGTGTTAAACCTTTTGTTGTTTATTTTTGTTAGTATATTTGAAAATAAATCACACATAGTATTTTAATTTTGTTGTTGTTAGAAATTGATAAAGATGTATTTTGTTTTTATAATTATTTAGTTCGATATATTTAAATGAAGCATATTTATGTAACCAGGTTAAGTGTAAGAAAGGGCCATGTGGCCCTAACTTTGCCTGTTAAAATAAAGAATTTTTCATTTCATTTACAGTGAGTGCTGCTTTCTCTAATTATCTGTCTAATCTTATATAATAAAAGAGTGCATGTAAGGGTCTAGAGAGAGAACTACTGAACGAATCGAGGTCGTTTTGGTGTCAATTTATTTCTTATGACCTCTAGATGATAGGAAAAATATGGTATCCCTCAGAAAATGACTCACAAACCCGCAAAATGAAAATTAGACCTTATTTAGAACAATCTAAGACGTGATTTTGTCGATTTGTTTTCTGCTCCAGGTGATCCATATCTTACATTGAAATTTGACACCACTGCTGCTTTACAAAGTGTTTTTGTAAACAAAACAGACAACTTTTCAATTCTATGATAATTGGCAGCTACAAATGAAATCAAGTACACGTAATGTTGCAGTGGATTTTAAAGCAGTAAAATAAATATTTAACATCTGATGCTTTAATAACATTTTGGTTGCTATAATATAAGGAGAGTTATTTAATATAGACGATTGAATTTATGTATTTAAACTTACGAATTATTTATTAATATTTGTTTACACATATATTTTTGTTTGTATAACTATCAACTAACTAATAAGCTTCATGTTTTTAAATGTATAAACATAATGTTTCGATTGTAAAATTTTTCCCACCGTATTTTAATCCATCAATTTTTGTTATAACTAAGTCATATAACTTCCTTATATTATTATTTTTCATACTTTTAAGGTCGTGTAGGCTTATAATTCTACATATTTAACAGTGGTTTATTGTTCCCACTGATATAAACAATGGAGTACAAAAATATGAAAATGTGGAACTATGAACTGGAAGAAATAAGTTTTGAAATAGGTATTAAGAAATAACAAGAATAAGAAAAGGAGAGAGAAGTAAAGTGGAAACAAAACTCAAAGAATTAACATTTTTAATAATGTTTTAGTGCAGGTAAAAACCTACTACTGTATATGTTTGACTTAGAGGACAATGCCGTAACACTTTAGTACACCCAGAAATGTACTTCTATACAATTGCGTGAAAAATTCAAGTAAGAACTTGAAAGCAAGGTTTGAATCGATACATAAACATTGTGGAAGAGCCCACAGAATGGTGCTCAGCGGTGGTGATATCAAAACCTAACGGGGACGTTAGACTCTGCGTGGATCTAACAAAATTAAACAAGTACCTAAGGAGGCAAAAATCCCAAGAGACATTGAAGACACACTTAATCAGATTGGTAAATCTTGAGTGTTAAACAAAAGATACAAATTCCAAATTCTTTCAAATTAAATAGACTCTGAGTCGGCGAAATTATACCAACAAGTTAATTGGTCATAAACTGGAATGGAATAAATGGAAATACGATTAAAAAACCTTTAATCATTTTTTTTTTTTTTTTGTAAAGTCTCATAAGCCTACTATATTGTAAAACCGATGATATAGCAAGTATTATAAACTATTAAAACTTATAAACCATTAATGATATACTAGAGATCGCCTCCTGATCGAAATTCGATCAAAATTTCAGTTGATCTGGACCCAAGAAGCTTAAAACATTTTAGAACTAAAACATCTGTTCTTTCTTATTTTCTAGCAGTTGTTTTTACAACAGCTGTCTTATGATTCATTCAATTATCCTTTCTCCATAAGATTAACATTGAAACTTTGAAAGCCTGTGAGGCGTAGCCCTGGAGTCCGATGTGAATTAGAATGTGATTCTGCTCATCTACAGGACTGTACCTTTCTAACGGTATGCGCGGCCGTAAACCGGGGTTACTTAGGCCATATGGGTAACTTAAGCCAGTTTTGCAGAATATTTTTCCTGCGCCAATATTGGCAACACTGTATGAGTTTGACAGACGTTCAACATGTCAAATAGTTCAGCACAATGCGCTGTTTTTAGTGGTGTAGCTAACTACATTCTGATTAACTAAAGGTAAGTGTAAAAAATAATTGAAACTTAAGCTAATTTTACCCTAAAATTTGTCACATTCGTAACTTTGGTTACCAACAATGTATTAGCAATTGTATTTTAATAACAACCCCTTAAACATAACGTATAATATTCCTGTCAAATGATGTTTCAATTTCATGTTCCATTTCACAACCGTTTTTTTGTATTTTTTTTATTTCCATCTGTTCCCTCTCCGGGGTAACAAAGACCGCCAAATAAAAGTGGTTTTTGTTACACCCAATAATAAACACCATACTATATGCAATACCTGCGTTTTTAAAATCGTGTAATTAATTTATTTTTTTTATTTTCCAGTTAAGAAGATGCCTAGAAACTATCAGAGACGTGTAGGGGCCAGAAAATACAAAGATTATTCCGACGACACGTTGTACTGTTCACAATGTCTTTATATATGACCAATAAATCTTTTTGATTGTTTACAGAGTGTTCTTCTATATTTTTTTATGGATTTAGTTACCCCTTTATGATGCAGGTGAAGCCTAACATTCATTTTACACGTTTGGCTTTAGTTACCCCAATCTACGGGGAAACTTAGACCACCCTGTTTTAATTTTTTCCCTAAAATATAAATTTTTTTTGGAAACATTCATTATTACCCCTTTATAGGGTAACTGAAGACCCATGCTTTCAAATAATTTGATAAGCTCTACTGTTAATACATTTCGAGTGGTAACTGTTTGAAGTTGAAAAGTGGCCTAAGTAACCCCGGTTTACTATGCGCGGATTTATCCTACGATGCACACGAGCTGAGAAAAAAGGAGGAAATGAAACATGCTTGCGTATTAATATATAGACTAGAGATCGCCTCCTGATCGAAATTAGACCAAAATTTTAGATTGGACCCAAGAAGTGTAAAAATATTTTATAACTGAAACATCTGTTCTCTCTTTTTTAGCAATTGTTTTTACAACAGCTGTCTAATGATTAAATCAATTCTCCTTCCTCCAAAAGATTAACATTGAATCTTTGAAAGCCAGTGGGGCGTAGCCCTGGAGTCCAGCGTGAATTAGAATAGAATTCTGCTCAACTACAGGACTATACCTTTCTAACGGTATGCACGGATTTCTTCTACAATGCACATGAGCTGAGAAAAAAGGAGGAAAAGAAACATGCGTGCCTACTATAGAAGACTAGGAAATTGCCCACTGGTCGAAATTTGATCAAATATTTAGTGATCTTGAGCAAAATAGTTTAAAAAATTATATATAAAACAAATAGTTTTTCCTGATTTGCTATAATTTGTTATTAAAACAGTTAGTTGTTTCCTGATCAATCAATTATCGTTCTCCCATAAGGTTAAAATTGAAACTTTCAAAGCCTGTAGGGCGTAGCCTTGGGGGCTGATTGGAATCAAAATATCATTTTTCTCATCTACAAGACATTGCCTTTCAAACGGTATGCGCGGGTTTTTTTTACGTTGCTCACAAGCTGAGAAAAAAGGAAGAAAAGAAACATGCTTGCCTATAGATAACTATATATATAACTGTTCACATTGCTAAAGAAATGAAAAAAATAGATTAAATACTGTGTTGTCTGTGTATTAATAAATTCTGTGATCATTTTCAAACGTGAACATCAAATTCATGAATAACCATCATGAAAATTATCCGTCATTTTTGACGGGCTCTTTGCTAGTTATCTATAATTATAAGTCTTTAGATGAAGTGATAACCTGATTTGTCTACTCTGCTGACTTGAGTTGCAAGTTTAGTTGAAATCGACTTCCCTCAAGGTGACTAAGCACTTACCATACTAAATCAGTTTACTAACTACAATTTTGTCAATGCACAATGCTTGGGAAATGAATACACTGGAATATCCACGACATATTCTACAAATGTGTTATATTTACAAAGAAAAAATTCATTCACTTACATTTGGAATGCTCTATTATCAAAGCTCTTAAAAAATGTCCACTTAATTAGGAAACAGCATTGCTTGAAAACATGGTATATGCGGCATAAATACAAGGAAAACAAGGTCAAGTCTTAAAAAAAAAAAAAAACAGCTGAATATGTTGGTCATTTATATGATTTAAAATATTATTTTACTTTTTTCTTTCCTAAAAATAAATAAATGAACCCTGACCTTGAGCAGCACATTCATTCTATTGAGACCAAGGAACCTAAAATAAATAAAGAGAAGGTAGGGGTCAAGACACGCAACGCCCTCTATGCACCAGGTGTTCTTTTGCACCTCTGACGTCATCATTAGCATTAACAGTATTAGTAAATGTTGATGTCATAGGTGCAAAAGAAAACTTGGTGCATAGAGGGCGTTGCCTGTCTTGACCCCTACCTTGTCTTTATTTATTTTAGATTCCTTGATTGAGACTGTCTACATGATGTTTTCAGGTACAGTTCAAACTCTCTTAACCAACCCCTACGGGACCGGACTATGGTCAGATAACGTATAAAAGGTCGGTTGAACCAAATAATATCTGAAATGTGTGTTAAATACAATAAACAGAGTAGAAAATATAAAAATTTTTTGCAAAGCAATCAATTGTTCCTAACACAGTCAATTAGTTAATAAAGTAAACATACAGTTATGGTAAAAAAAAAAACAGTTAAATAACAAAACTAGCAAGCACAGAATAGTAAAAACTGCCTGCAAGAAATATTGAGAGCAAAAGACTGAATTTTACTTGCCACAGAAAGGATATACCTGTTGAAACATGAGTTATTTTTAGATCATCATTGCAACATCGGCTCTCACGGCAGAAGTTTGTATATTCCTGAAAATGGTTGGATAATCCAACAGGCGGTTGATCCAAAGTCGGTTTTAAGAGAGCTTCCACTGTAACTAGATGTGAATACATTATGCACAGTAAATGTTTCTCCAAGGCCAAGTACACACCAGGCCAGAGTGCTCAGAGAGGTCACAGAAGTGGTGTGCCAGCTGATCGGTGTTGCCAAAAGCTAGTAATTTACCCCATTTTCGAGGATTCAAGCGGAAGTTGGGTAAATATTTGTTTATTTTAAGGGATTTCCAGGTAATTATTAGGGGAATTGCATCAAAATCACACCATTTCAGATCCGTGGCGCACATAGTAGTGTGACGTTTTAACACGAGTGGTGGGGGGCATTCCAGCCTGGTGTGTAGTTGGCCTTGGTTTCTTCTATGTGTGACACTGATGAAGTCGATAGTCTGTGTGACCAACTTCAGGTTTATTAAGTTCACAGGTTTCTTTTGGGAAACTTATTGTCTTTCACCAAATGTTTCATAAACTGACTATAAAGAGCTCACACTTGAAAATATAACTTTATGAAATCAATATTTAAAAGGTCCGCTTCCTTGAAAAAAAAATACAGGAAATAATAACCTAGGCACCGATGAACCAAAAACATGTCAATGAACATCCACATTGACATTTTCACCTTAACAACTATAACCCCATTTTTTACATTTGCTCCCCATCAATTGATATTTGTTTCTAAATAATCAGAAATTTCAATGGTAATTTCACTATCTGAAAGCTGATTGTTCGGCTCATCTGGGTGTTGTGGAAGGCTAGTGGTGCATTCACTTTCTACAGACTGATTGCACTGTTCATCCGAAGGGTTGGCAGCACTTCCTTCAGGACACTGATCACACAGATTATCTGTACAATCCTGTTTCTGCTTAGTAAAATGTTCTAATGCGTGGAGCTTTAAATCGTTTAATGTCTTAAAGCTTTTGTTACACAATAGACAATGATGATTTAGCTTCAAGTGTATTGCCATATGTTTTTTCAGATTACTGGTGAAAGCAAATTTCCGATCACACACTTGGCACTTGTGAGGTTTTTCACCAGTGTGAAGAAACTTGTGTTCATCTAAATTATATTTTCTCTTGAAAGTTTTACCACACTCTGGGCACGGATAAGCACGCACTCCTGTATGTACCACCCAGTGGAGTTTCAAATGTGTACGATTTCTAAATGTCTTGCCACATTCTTTACACTGGTATGGCCTTTCACGTGATGACATTGTACCTAATAGCCACAAATGGAGCGGCTCACTGTATTTCAATAATTTGATTTCTTTTAATTCCAAATTATATAAAATATTAAGACTTACTATGAAACGCGTTTTGTTTCATTAGTATAAATCGATTGATTAAAGAGGACTTAAACAAATATTTCTCCAATGGGGGTCTTCTCATGACAGTCAAATGTGGTATTGTATCTTTCATTATGGTAACTTCTAATTCTTCCGAACTTCATAAACTTTGTCGGCTCCAATCTGGAAGAACTAGTTTAATAAATTTTTTATCAAATGTAATAATAAATAATTAATAGTAGTATAGTTAGCCCTCATAAGAGTTTATGTACTGTACCTAGATTACAATAAACAACATCTAAACTTACCAATAAAAAATACTGAATTTCTTTACCAAATACAACAAATTCAATTTATATATATATATATATATATATATATATATATATATATTAATAACAACATTTTTCAAACAAAGTGTTAATAAATATTTGTTAAAAATTTTGTATTTTTTATTTCAATATTTTTATTACCAGTTGTACCTAGTTAAATGTACATTAACATTAAAACTTAAATCCTTAAAGAGGTTGAAAAGTTGGAAGGTAATTGCATTTGAAAATTATATGTTAATTTATTGCATGATGTTTAACAAATTATAACGCAACTCATAAGTTCATAAAACTTAAAACTGAACTCATCGTCAAAGAATCTCTTTAAAACTCTTACACATGAAATTTTAATGTATTACATTTTTTATTGTGTCTGTGGGGTAAAGCTACATCTGCACTGGTAAAGGCCTGTTACACGTTGAAGTGGCGCATCTGCTACACGGCGGCACGCTGCACGTGACTGCTACACCACACGAAAACCAATCAATGCTTTTAAATGGAAGCTTACACACTACAGTAGCGCCATCCCTGCCACGCCTCTGCTACTGTAGTGTGTAAGCTCCCTTTTAAAAGCATTGGTTGATTTTCGTGTGGCGTAGCAATCGCGTGCAGCTGCGTAGCAGATGCGCCACTTCAATGTGTAACAGGCCTTTGAAGTTTTGATCTTAAATTCTTAAACTTAACAATAAGAGTATAAAATATACATGCTTTATTCTACCATAATAACCCTTTTTTCAGGCATCTTATTAATAATTAACTACAAAAAAAAACTTGAATGGCCCTTGGATATGCTGTTTTTACAGATTAATAAATTCATTTATTATTAGTGAACATAATTGATGGAAGATAAGAACATTTTAGCCATTGACATTTTATTCTTGTTAATCACCATAAGCATTTATATCATATTATCTATATATATTGTTTGTATGGTGCCGCGTAGCAGATGCGCCACTGAGGAGTGTAACAGGCCAAAGAGAACCAAGTGGCAAACTTGTTGGGCTAGCATAAAAAAATCTACAAACTTTTATCAAATTTCCAAAAGTTGCGTCTTCATTGTTAAATATTTCTTATGTATATTTCTTCTCTTTGGTATTTATTTCTTACATATCATAGTAATTGTTTGTTAGAAATGTTTGTTGATTTTTTGTGTTCGCTGAACAAGTTTGCTACAAAAGTTTGGCCAGTGGGGATGTGGCTTAATGTTTGTTCCAAAAAACCAAAAGTTGTAAGTTATTTTTGTTTTAAGGATTAAGAGTTTCAGTCGTTCAACGATGGGGCAACTACGACAGCATAACTCAACTTGCTATGGAATCAGATCTTGCCCGCAGCTTGGATTTTAGAGATATAAAATTGAAGATTTGAAAATATGTAAATATTGTTTATATTTACCCCAGTGTATACACATATTTTTTATGTATAAAGTAATAAAATCAATAATCCATTTTCAACATCTTAGTTATGATTGTGTACGCCCTATTCGCTATAACTTAATAACATTTTCAAGGTATGGCAAAATATATTTTGTATACCGAGTTATGTTTTCTTTAAGGAGAGGGAGCCCAAAATCTATATTGCCCAGGGGCCCAGAATTTCTCTTGGCGGCTCTGACACTGTACAATGTAAGTTTCAATCTATCAGTTGAAACTCATGGAGTCAAAAACCTACTAATTTTATAGGCTTCAATAAAAAAAATACCCCCATTGCGGCAGCCCTGCCTACTTAGCGAATTTCCTATGGCTGTTATTGTTTAATCTACAAAATTTTTGGTTTCATAAGTGAGTAATACATTAAAGTTACGGTAAGTAAAAATACTTTAAATTATTACTTAAATGAATCCATACAAAAAAATATAACGGTAGTATATCAATATACTGGGTGTCCACAAAGTCTTGCCCTGATTTCATAGCTTTCCTGTAAAGACACAATTAGATAGCCAAATGCATCTTACATAAATTTTTTTAGGGGAACTTAATCCAGATTTTCTCTTATAAATTTACCCCTAAACTCAGTTGATTGACAACAATGTAGTTGACTTACACAATGCACTACAAAAAACAAACTGTGATGGCCTGACTATTACTCAGAAGTGGTAATTAAAACCGAAACATAGTTGTTAATAAAAAAAACTAACTAAAAAGTTACCTTGAAGATTTACAGGTAACCCTCGGCGCATACATTTAAGTTAATTGAGTTTTTGCTTAGCTGAAAAAAAACTTAGGTCTGAAAATAACAATTTATCATACCAATTATTGTTTTCATACTATTTGATTTCTTTATCAGGGCAAGACTTTATGGCAACCTGGTATCTCCACAGGTAAGTCTCACCACATAAGTTGACAAATAGAAAAAAAAACAGCTGAGGGATGGGCGAGGGGTGGAGAGAGGGTACTTCTCCAAAAGCATCGGGCTTTGGCCTACATGCAAATTTTCATAGAACAGCTGATAATCCAATAATTTTATCTGAGTAGCAGAGCAAATTCATTTGTCAAGTTAAGTGGCGAGGGTTATGGCAACCCAAGGCGTATAAAGAAGAAACCCCCTGTTGCAGCAGGCCTGCGTACTCAGCGAATTTCCAAAGGATCTTGAGATTTTGTATTTTCCCCATTAACACCATAGGAATGAGTATGTAGGTTTGCTGCCATTGGATGTTGTTAGAAAATGTTAGTTTTGTTAGAAAAAGTAATAGTTAGGATAGGTAAATATCAAATTGTATCAATATTCAACACTTATAAATTTTCCCCATAAACCCCATGGGGGTGAGTATGTAGGTTTGCCGCCATATGGGTGTTATAAGAAAATAACAGTTAAACCCTACCTAGTAAATTTATATACCATGTTTTATCGAGTTATTCCAATAAATAAGCTAGATACAGGGTTTTGTTGATTTCCCTTAAGATTAACATTGGAAACCTATTTTAGCTTTTCTCTGTAACCTGTTAAGCCAAGTTAAAAATTCAAAATACTGAATTGTTTGTTTTTTTAAAACTCTTTTAAATGGTTTTAGTTAAAAATGTTGAATTTTAAAAATTTAGGTCCAAAAATGCTGAAAACCCATTTTTGACCCCTTTGGAACCCCATAAAACCCCGTTCCCATAACCCGGTCATGCTGGTTCGCGAACTCATGAAAATAGATCTGGTCTTACACCTTCATACCAAATTTCATCAAAATCAGAGGTCCCCTTCAAAAGTTATCAGTACCACGGACACACATATATATACCGGGTGTCTCACGTATAGTCTAAATACTTTTACGTATATATAGTAAAAGTGTCTCAAATCGATTATAGATCATTTTTTTGTAATACAATCTTGAAATAAAATCATTTCCCACTAAATTGACCCCAAGGAATAAGTTTAAAATATTTTTAACACTGTATAGACAATAGACAATAGACAATATTTATTGGTCGTTCAATGATTACACTGTAATTACAATGGACTTCGTCATTAAAACTAAGTTGAATATAATCGGTGCTCCTTAGCATAAGTCACATTCACCAATTGTGTCAAATAAGTTATTTTAGCCTAATTGAATAAAAACAATCCAGGTTGAATGGTTAAAAAAATGCTTATAAATAAAATAAATACAGGGGATTCCAAAAACTGGGGGTCACAGGTTCGAATCTCGGAAATTTCAAATACAAACATATGTCATATTATACATCATTAGAAAGGTCTATTTAATACAAACATTTTGGTGAAAACAGAATTTAGTTATCTTTATTCGTTTCAAAATGGCGTCCATTTTTGTAGCCAAAATCAAAATTTACGGAATACCCTATAATTCTTTTATTATTTGTCAAAAATGACTTCTGATTCAAAATACTCATTTGAAATAAGCTAAGCTTTACAATGATGTGTCACAAGACTACATTTATTAAAAAACTAAAATTTCCAAAATTTAATATTTTTGAAAATGTTTACAACAAAACTCAAAAATTTTAAAAACAAACACATGTCATTTTGTACATCATATTAAAGCCCTCGTTAAACTGAGCAACTTTACAATTTACACTAATAGTGTATCTCTTTTGGTTTTTTAGTAATAACGTAAAAATGTCATTTTCCCATTATGATTTGCATGTTAATTAATCAGATGTACGTTATATGGGAAAATAACATTTTTACGTTATTACTACAAAACCAAAAGAGATACGCTATTATTAGTGTAAATTATAAAGTTGCTCAGTTTAAAGAGGGCTTTAATATGATGTACAAAATGACATGTGTTTGTATTTAAAATTTTTGAGTTTTGTTTATGTAAACATTTCTAAAAATATTTAAATTTTGGAAATTTCAGTTTTTTAATAAATGTGGTCTTGTGACATATCATTGTAAAGCTTAGCTCATTTCAAATAACTATTTTGAATCAGAAGTCATTTATGACAAATAATAAAAGAATTACAGGGTATTCTGTAAATGTTTATTTTGGCTAAAAAAATGGACGCCATTTTGAAACAAATAAAGATAACTAAATTCTGTTTTCACCAAAATGTTTGTATTAAATATACCTTTTTAATGATGTATAATATGACATATGTTTGTATTTGAAATTTCCGAGATTCGATCCTGTGACCTCCAGTTTTTTGAACACTCTGTATTTATACAATGAAATATTTTTAAATTATTCCTTGGGGTCAATTTAGTGGGAAATAATTTTATTTCAAGATTGTAGGATTTACTGTTGATCTATAATAGATTTGAGACACCTTACGTGAGACACCCGGTATATAGATATATACATACCTATACTGTATATGAAAATAAACCAATGGTGTTTTTGGCTTCTGGGGACCTCAAAATGAAAAAGTAAAGTGGTCCCGGGCTTAGGTCTTACCATGGCTACTAACATAATAGCGTATTCCCTATAGGGAAATTCGCTTAAAGAACTTTTCTTTTTATTTTTTTACTTTTTTTTGTTTTTTTTCTTTATACACCTTGATGTTAACCCTAATTATATTAACATTAATTACACATAATCACATTAATTACAGATACTATATAGTTAGTTATAAGAACAGTTAACCGGGCAGAACTGACATTGATTTGGAAACGTGAGAACTGACTCACAATCTTTTTTAGTACAGGTTTTAATAAAATATCACGTATATTGAATAAATCAGTGTTTTATTTTTGAAAATGTCTTTTTTATTAGTTATCTTAACATTTTACACTGAATACAATATTTTATAATTTTACACTGTATATTTTATTTTTTTAACCATAAGCGACGGCTGCAGGGATTTACAGTGATGAATTAAATTATATTTGGTATACAATTTATAGAAATATCGAGAGGGTGCTTGGTATTGTGCACATACTGAATTTTAATTTTAAAGAAATCATTTCATATATTTGAACTGGGGGTCAGTCTTGTGTCCCTTCAGTTGGGGCCAGTTATATGACCCGGAGGCTGGGTATAATGAGTATAGTCCTTGACAAGTTAACATGAGGAAACTTTATAATACTATATAAAAAGGCATAGTTTATTTTATGACTGAAAGTATTCAGTGTTAACCTAGCATTGACACACAGTGTCTATTCTACCAGTACTCGACAAAAGCTACCACTGGACTGACAGAAGGGGGAGGGGGATGACGGAAAGTAGGTCACGGCATTCCTGGAATGCCACGAGTGAAGTACAGTTATGGATGACACTGCCGAAACCCAATGAATACTATTTTTACACAAATAAGTACCGAACCGGTCATTTTGACAGCTAAGGGGTTAAATAACACTTACAGATTTTTGAGATATTTTAAAAATTTAAATGGCGGAATTTGGAAACACATGACCATTGGTGTGATAAAAGTTCATGCCAAATATAAATTATAACCTAGCGTTACCATTTGGTAACACAAATGTGGCGCAATATTTTAAGCCAGTTTTGCATGATATGCTATTGCTTGATTGGCATTTTAGTCGGAGTAAAAATATGGTTATTTTGCATATTTCAAGGGTGTAGTGGCACACTCACAGTAAACACAAGTAAAAAGTAGTAAAAACAGCGTTGATTAAGGTGCAATTCTCAAAGAATCAACCAATCTCATCAACTTCCATGCAAGCCTGCCACCGTTTATTTTAACGTGGGCCACAAACGTTGCCACAGATCGGCTAACCCTTTAAAGAGTTACACAACCAGGTCAGGTTTGGACGTGATCGGGATTTGAACCCGCGCCGTCGTAGACATCCTGGCCAAGGAGCTTAGCCATCTGAGCTATCACATTCGGCAGACTGGATTAAGGTATTAGGCCGGTTCCTACGTGGGCGACAGATGCGACGCGACGAGAGCGACAAAATTTCAAACAAATGTATAAGCATTGGAGCGTTCTTAGTGGGCGACAGGAGCGACAACAATTTACAATGTATAACGTTATGGCAATGCAAGCTTGTCGCTGGTGTCGCTCCAGTCGCTCTCGTCGCGTCGCATCTGTCGCCCACGTAGGAACCGGCCTTAGGGTTTTGAATGGTGCATGCTCTTACCTTGGAAAACTGTAGGTCAATAGTGAGTGAGTTTGCTACAAGAGCGCAGCACTAAACCGCTGCATTGTTTTTAAGGTAAATAACTTGGAATAACATGGCTTATTACAACTATCCATTACAGAAATAAAAAGTATTAAGTGTAAGAAACAAAATGACAGCTAGCAGCTTAACAAAGAATTTTAGAACTTATGTTCCTATGATAATTTTTTGTTTATTTTGATCCAAGGAATCACCACACTGAGTTTTGGAAGAGAGTTTCCAAACATCTTTTGAACAGGGTGTCCAAAAAGTGGTCGATTAAATATTTTTTGTAATATTTACCGATAGAGCTTAAAACTTTGCACAAAGTTACTGGACATAAAACTCTATTTTAAAACATATTCAGCGATCCGTTACTACCTCAGGGGTATATAACACCCGCTACTCCAGTAACTTTGTACAAAGTTTTGTAGCTCTATTGTAAATATTTAAAAAAATATTTAACCCACCCAGGTCTTTTTGAACCCCTTGTATATGAATTTGAACGAACGGTGTTTTAGCTCCTAGGGATCTCAAAACAAAAAAATATCATGGTCCCGGGCTTAGGTGTTACCATGAGTATTACCGTAATAGTGTATTCCCTAAAAGGAAATTCGCTAAAAATGCTTACTTAAATTAGTGTATGCAGGAAATAACAACCACAGGACTGAGCACATTCACCAGTGTGTAATACATATAATGAATCTTAACATTATAGGCTTTAAAAGACACATTCTTTAAATTTGATCTCCATCAATTGACACAATATTTGTTTCTAAATATTTAGAAATGTCAATGTCACTTTTACAATCTGAAAGCAGATCATTTGGCTCTTCTATATGTTGTGGAAGGGGTTCACTTTCTGTGGACTGATTACATTGCTTGTCCATGCATTCCGTAGGACTACCAGCATTTCCTTCTGGACACTGGTCATCTGAACTGTCATTCAGAAGGTTTTCACCACAGCCAAGGTTCCTCGGTGGTTTTTCACCTGAATGTTTCATTAACTGGTGTTCCTTCAAATGACTTATCCTTGTATAAGTTGCATTACACTCTGAGCACTTATGTGGCCGTTTACCAGTGTGAACCATCATATGCATTATTAAATGTCCAGACTGCTTGAATGCTTTGCCACATAAGTGACATTGATGTTTTCGTTCATCTGCATCAGTCATTGTATTGCAAGTTTTCATTGATGCAACCTTTTTTGCCTCAGTGAACGATGTTATGTTGGGTAACATGATTTTTTTCTTTTGGCTTCCTTCTATGGTTAACATTCTACACTCAAAAGGCTGCCTTGCCATATGACCCCTTAAACCGCTTAATGATGCGTAACTCTTCTCACATATCAGGCACTTATAACCATGTTGCTCATAATAATGTACTAATGCGTGAGCCTTTAATTCTTTTAATGTTTGATAGGTTTTGTCACACAATAGACAACGGTGGTTTCGCACGGTTTTGTGTGATATCATATGTTTTTTCATCTCTGCACGAAAAGCAAATTTACGATCGCACACTTGACACTTGTGTGGTCTTTCACGA
The DNA here is from genome assembly GCA_030545055.2 of Neoaliturus tenellus. Classification (NCBI taxonomy): domain Eukaryota; kingdom Metazoa; phylum Arthropoda; class Insecta; order Hemiptera; family Cicadellidae; genus Neoaliturus; species Neoaliturus tenellus. The sequence goes on along the minus strand of CM061534.1, from coordinate 15,109,160 downwards.
ACATGAAATGATTTACGGTGGTCATTTAAATGAGTTTTCCTTTTGTAAGTTTTCTTACACTCTGGACACTGATATGGGCGAAATGTCGAATGTACTGCCCAATGAACCTTCAAATTCTTAAGCTGCCTAAATGTCTTGCCACATTCTTTACACTGATAAGGTATTTCACGTGATGACATTGTATCTAGGCTTACCTAATATCAAAACAATTATATGAGTGAAATGCTGTATTTCAATATTTTTTTCTTGAAATTCCAAATTATATAGAGGTTTCTGATAATATGAAATATTTTCCTGTTTTATCAGTCTGAATCAATTGATAACCAAATAAGTCCATACCTTAAACCATTTTTTCTCCAATAAAAGCCTTGACATATAAGTCAAAATGTCTTTATAGTATCCTTCTCCAGTAACTTCAAATTTTTCTACTTCAAAAACTTCATCAGCTCCAATCTGGAAGAACCAATTCATTTAATTTAGGGTCCAAAGTAGGTCCAATAATGAATAAAAATAGCAGTAATGTAACTAGGCCTTACAAGAGTTATTCATGTAACAGTAAATAGATCACTAAAAGTAATATTTGAGCTTGACAAAGATTTTAAAAATTCTTAGTTTATTTAACAATCAAAGCAGTTGTAATATTTTGTTAACGGTGCCAATTGTGACTGGTTGATAGAAAACTTAATGTGTTAATCACGAAACATTAAGCCTAAAACTACAGAGTTAAGTCAAAACTAGTCCCCAAATGGCTATAAATTTTGAAAAGTTTTTGAGTATGTACACATTGCTAGGAAATTTGAGGCACTTTTTGGTGGGATTTTGAGGGACCACACTCCATATAGGGCTACTTATGATAACTTTATTTTAATAACCAGCAACCACTATTATTAAAAATACAGCACCAGTTTAAAAATACGGGTTCAAGACCAATGAGAGCTCTGCCTTGTTTAATTTTTTAATTTATAACTGAAACATCTGTTTCTCCTGCTCTGCCAACATTTGTTATTTCAAAACCTGTCAAAATATAACGATTCAATCAATTATTGTTTCTCCACAGGAGTAGGGAAAACTGTTGTAATGTAATAGATATCTGTAAGGGCTATCTCATTAGCTGGTGAAAATATGTTTAAAATTATACTCAAGACGTCACTAGCCCCGTGGCGGATTTACGAAGGTTGGGGCCCTATGCCAACTTTTCTGTGCCCCCCCCCCCCCCATCACTGACCGAAGTATGATAATAAAATGATCAAATTAAGCTAAAATCGTCCTTAATTTTTTCCCCCATGCTCTGGTACGAATAAAGTGTAATTGTATGTGTACACTCTGATCTCTGAGAACGAGCTCGTCTTACTTTGTTAATATTACTATAATGGTACAAATGTGTTGCTTTCATAATTTTGATATTTTCACAAAATGATAATGGTTTTAGAAAATCTTTTAAATTAAACTAACATTAATTTTAATATCGTCAATATTTTGCGTTTTGACAGAGTCTCACCAATAGCAAACTGGCAACCAAAAAATATCAATGGGAAAGCGGAGCACTTTTTTGACATCAAGAGCTAGGTGACTTCAGTTAGTTTTAATAAAAAGCCCAAAAGGACCGCCGCGCCGTCACCCAGTGTTGCCACCAATATGAATGTGACTTAACCTACAGGTAGCTCATGATCACTCGAAAATGACATGGAAAACGGCAGACGCCACAATGACTTCAGCAAAGTCTCTCTGTTGTGTTGTGAATTCACTTTTTTTCAACTACAACAGTCTGCTAAAAAAATCAGGGCTCAAATCTTATGTTCACCTTTATTGTGCACGTACATCCTTAAAAAATTTATGTATATTTGGGACTCCGTGCGGCCCCCCTGCAGCCCGCGGCCCTAGGCCAGGGCCTAGTAGGCCTAGTGGTAAATCCGCCACTGCACTAGCCTGATAACAAAAAAATATCCTCCGTCGCAGCAGACCTGCGTACTCAACAAATTTCCAAATTAGCAATATTAATTTTAACCAGATGAACCTGAAAACAAAATTTCATTATGTGCTCATAAATAAGAAAATTAATAATGTCTATTCTCCATATAAAAACTGCAGGGGAAGAGTATGCAGGTATGCTACCATGGGGAACACTAAAAGTAGGTATTTGAGCATTAAAAAAATTTATTTTAACCATATGAAGCCATATACAAAGTTTCATCAATATCCGTCCATTAGCTGTTTCCCGTCACGGCTTCGCCCGTGATAGAATATATTTTATAGGTAATTAAGCTTGTTCGCTACGCTCACTTGCCGTCTGGTTTAGCTCGTTCGCTATATATATATGAGGTGAGTGTGGCTATAATTTTTCATTGATTTTGTTTCTTAGCAACCAATAAAAATAGATGAAATTGAGATTTTCAGATTTTTTACTAACTATTGCATGCCCTCTGGGTCAGAGGCCTTTGGACAGGTTTGCACCAAACTTCACTTTAACCATCCTTGAATCATGCTTAATAATGCCTGAAAGTTTCATTCCAATATGTCGAGCGGTTTCGAGACCATAGGCAACATACTTATATACATAAATACTTCCTTGGTTATCGATGCCAAAGATATATATATCTTTGGTACAACAGGCCTTTATATTATAAAGGAGTTTGCCTATTCTGCATATGATTAACACGGGAAAAGATATGCAGGCTTGCTAGCATGATAATTAAAAAAACAATATTTTTACCATGAATTCAGGGCCGGCACTAGCCTTTTTGCCGCCCTAGGCAAAGGTTACTTTTACCACCCCCCCTCCTCCACCCTTACCCATACCCACGTTAAAGCATCTCGTTAAATAATTCCCATTTGACGTCAAATTGTGATGACCCATCGCCTTGCGTGGGATAGTATTATTTACTCTATGTTCTATTTTTTACGTTCACAGTTACTTCAGGGAGTCAAAAATGAAATTCATTGTTAAGACTAATCGCCAAGAAAGAGGCTTGACGGACTGGAGTGGCACAGCTCGTTCGCCACTATAAATAGGCTTGCCATACGTAACGGTTTAACCGGGACAGTCACGGATTTTAGCTGTTGTCCCGGTGTCCCGGGCGGTTTTGCTTTTGACCCGGTTTTTTGTAAAAGTTGAGAAAACAGTAAATTATTAATAAAAAATAGCATTTTTTGTTTGTTCAATTTCTTAAACTGAATGTTTTTTTTTAATTTTAACAATGAAAAGTACTAGTATTAAATTTGCATGACGATTCAATTTGTAGAAGGCAATCGAATTCAAAGTAAAAATAATTGTAAACGTCCGAGAGGGGGGACGCGACAAGGTCTGACAGGGACAAGGTCAGACAGGGACAAAGTCTGACGGTTTTTGTGGCAGGTTTTGTCCGAGACGGCACGCCTCCTGGTGCGGAACGGAATGTGTCAGACTTTGTCCTTGTCTGACTTTGTCCCCGGCGGGCCAAACTGAAAACTGGCAGACTTTGTCTGGACCGGCCAGACAAACTCTGACGCTTTTTCTGACACAAGACCCCCGACGATTTTTTGCTGCCCTTTTAACTAATAAAGTCCTCAAGGAAATCAAATAAAAGTGGATGGCGATATTCTGAAAGAGAATTAAATTTCTTACATATTATGACCATGCATATTTTTTAAATACTCAATATTGACTTGCCTCCAAATTAAATAAACATGATAACCCACGTTTTCAATTTATTTCTTGTAGATCACATTTGTTTACTATTTCACCATAAATCTTTTAAAAATTGAACTTTTATAATTATTTGCACATCTACACAGATGAAGCTTTCAAACAAACTATTAATCATTAAAATCGATCCAATAAAACTGTAGATTTAATTGTTCAAAGTGAAATAAAAAATATCTCCAATCCAGTATTTTCTCACCAATATAAATTTGAATGGCAATTTTTAACTGATGTGTTAAAAATAAATCAATTGTGAAAAAGAATATTTACTGAGCATTGTGTGAAAATCACACGTTTGCAAGTTTTGCGGTTTTTAGTTCTGAGTCCTTAAAGTCAGCCATATGTCACCGATAATAACGGCAAACGCATCTCCGCCCGAAGCCGCGACGCTAGTTATAGTTGTCTAGACAGTCTTTCGTATGCTTATCGCTATCGTGTGATTTATTTTGAGTTAGTGAAAATATTTTTGAACTGTATGTATCAACTTGTTAGCGAATTTCCCATAGGGAATAAGCTATTACCGTAGGTCTCATGGTAAGACCTAAGCCCGGGACCATGTTACTTTTTTGTTTTTAGGTGCCCAGAGACCAAAAATAATAGTCATTAAAATTTATATATATATATATATATATATATATATATATATATATATATATATGTATATATATATATCTATATATATAATTCCGTAAGCGAATCGGTCCCCACGAAATATCTCGAGTTAGAAGAAAGATAGGGTAACGTATGATGGCTCATTTTAAAGCTTTTGGGCCAAGGACGCAAGGAAAAATACCAGAATTATCAAAAGTTACCTGGGCTTTGCCCCATTGGACCTTGAAGTTCCAATGTTAATATAATGGGAAGAAGATTTTTAGATCTGCACGTGTAATTAAGCAGATGTTAAAGTAAATATTTTTTATCATAAACTCAGCTGTTTATTGAGCAGATATTTTGAGTTAAGATAACCATACAATTATAAATTTATAATAAATTGGCAATACACTATAAAAAAGAAGAACACTGATAGTCATGGGCAAATTACTAATGGATATCTTCTTCGTGACCCCATCTATGTCTTTAAGGAGAGGGGAGTAGTATGATTTTGTATATGCTGATATACCACGATTAAAAGTGGATTATACGTTTCATGATTGTATAATTATAAAATATATATTGTCTTTAATCAGTGACGTTTAGTTATTACATTAATGCTTTATATATTGGCTATTTAGAGTAGTTATAGTTGAATCGTTTTATTGAGTGTTTGTTTATTTCCGACTAAATCATATTATGTAAACTACTAACATTGGATAACCTCCGAATGAGGAATATTTTGTTTTGGTTTGATCCCTTTTCTGCTCATTTTTTTTGCGTAGTTCGTAGGGAAAAACAATAAAAGCCCGTTAATCCATAAAGACGGGGGGCTTTTTCATGTAAATAATAGTGTGCGAAAACGGACAACACAGTTTATCAATCAATGTTATACTTAGCAATAGACTACAATCATAGCACAAGGACGTCGGCGGCACGGGGGGGTAAGGGAGTATGGGGGGACGGGGGGAAATAGGGGGGCAACTGCGGAGGGCACAGGACGGTACGGGAAGGACGGCGGGTGATGGCGATACGGGACCATGGGGAGGACAGGATTGTTCGAGATATGGGAGCATAGAGGGCACGAGGGGGGGGCATGGGGGACATAGGGGGTATGGGGAGGAACGCATGAAGGCAGAGGAGCATGGAGGAAACGGGAGTGCGGGCTCATAGGCCCTCTGGGGTGGCATGGGCGCCATATATAGGGGGTACGGGGGCATGTGGTGGCGGGGGATGTGGGGGCACAAGAGGCACCAGGGGCGTCGGTGGCAAGAGGGTTAGATGGGTATGGGGTGGCACGCGGGAGACATGGCGGACATAGAGGGCATTGGGGCAACGGGGAAGAAGGGTGGGCATGTGGTCACAGAGCACCGTGGGTGCAGGGGTAGGGGGGGGGGCACGAGGGGCGTAGGTGGCACTGGGGGTTAGGGGGCATTGGGACCAAGATTGAGGCATGAGTGACATAGCGGGCACGGGGTGAAATGGTGAGCATGGAGGCACGGGCATATGTGGGCACAATGGACACTAGAGACGTCAGTACACACAAAGCTGGTTGGGAATGGGGGGCACAGAAGAGGAATGAGGAACATAGAGACCACGGGGACCATGTTGAAGAACTGCGGGCATCATGGGAGCATGGGGGGGGGAAAGGAACATGGGGGCACAATGTCTGGGAGCATGGGGGTTACTCGGGCCCTAGGGGTGTTGGAGGTACAGGAAACACTGGACCCGAAAGTTGAACGGGGACTCGGGGAGGCGTGGGGGACACGGCGAGTGTGGGGGAATGGGTGGCACAGGGGTCCAGGGTGAAGGAGTATACAATATTAAAGGGCTAATGTTGGATTGAACTATTTTATTTACTTGAATATTCAAACTTATTATGGACATGTTTCAGGTTAAAACTATTTTAACCGAGTCCGGTTGTATAATAGTGCAATAGCTTTTTCCCTCATAAAATAGACTACGGTATTTTAAAAAAAGGAGAGATTATTGGTAAATTACTGATTTGATAACTCAAAAATTTTTCGTCAAGATAAGGTAATATTTTATTAGAAAATCCAAACGTAAAATCATACTACAACTTGAGATGAAATAGAGTAAATTGTGCAAAGAGGTAATGAATTGAAACTTATTTTTGGAGACAACATCACCATTTTGATTTTTAGGGGCCTTTGCCCCTACAATCCCCTAGTATGTATATATTTATATATATATATGTATGTGTCCCTAGGCACGATAACTCTCGTAAAAATGGTCCGATCGACACCAAATTTGGTAGAGATGTGTAATCCTATGTTTATTCGGATGAGTTCGTAAACCAGACATATCGACCTATTGGAAGGGGTAGTTTTGGGGGGTTTTGTACCCCAAAATTGGGTTTTTTGCATTTTTCATATGTAATTTTTTAAAATTTCAATTTTTTATTTTGACCATTGGATTCAGCTCAAAAAAACACACAATTTAGCATTTTGAAGCTTTGCTCTATCTCCATTGGTTACCGAGATATTACAAAGTCTAAAGACAGTACGTTGTATTTTGAGGCTCCAATGTTAATCTTATGGAGAATAAGGATGTGTTAATATTTCACTTATTAACCAATGTTTTTGGATGAAACTTGGTATTCAGCTTCATTTGGTTGAGATTCATCCATTTATGGTAAAAAATCTTGGTTTCTGTGCTTATCATGGCAGCAAACCTGCATACTCTTTTCAAATGTTAATCATATGGAGAATAGGCAAACTCCTTTAGCAATGGACAGATATTGATGAAATTTAGTGTATGGGTTCATATGGTCAAAATAATTTTTTTAAATGCTAAAAACCTACTTTCAGTGTTCCCCATGGCAGCATACCTGCATACTCTTTCCCTACATTTATCATAAGGAGATAAACATTTATTTCCATATTTATGAGCTTGCACAGGTTTATCTGGTCATAATTAATACTACTAATTTGGAAATTCGCTGAGTACGCAGGTCTGCTGCGACGGGGGTATTGTTTTTATGTACAAACATAACCTAACCACTTCAGCGCGCTATTAACTTGGATGAGTGCGTGTAGCAGGCCCGGTGTCAAGGCTGCGGGCGAAGATGCGTTCGCCGCGATCATCGGTGACATGGCTGACTGTAATGAAGCATACGGTAACTCAAAAACCTTTGAAATTATAAACGTGAAATGTTCACACAATGTATAATAACAGTCTTTAATATCTCAATAAAACTATAACTTTTGAGATTATAAAATTTCTCACACAATTGTGACATAAAGTTGTCTTGTAAAACAAGTTAATATAGTCATCTTTCAATTTATGTTGTTTAAAAGATCAGAGTTCAAAATAACACTAAAATGTGTTCAAAAACGTGTGTTTTTACTTTTGCACCATAAATCTTTAAAAAATAAAACTTTCATATTTATTTGCACCTCTAGGCCTACATGAAAGAAGCTTTCCAATGACCCATTAATAATAAATAAAATCGGCCCCATAGAACTGTAGATTTAGTTGTACAAATGTTAATAAAAATATCTTTAATTCATTATTTTCACACTACTGTAAATTATGAGGCTGCTCAGATTTTTTGAAAATAAACTTTAATTGGTGAGGCAGTTGACTGATATTCTCAAAGAGAATGAAATTGCCTACAAATTTATATCAAGCATTTCTTGAAAATACTCAATTTAGGCACACAAAAGTTGCCTCCAAATAAAAAATTTGAAAATCCCCGTTTTCAATGTATGTCTTATAGAAAATATAATTTTTTTTATATAACTGAATAGTATATATTCAAGCACAAAACTTGTTGTAATTTTTCTCAGATTGTGTGCATCGTATAGGGAAATCAATATAATGGTAATATCGGTGCATGCTTGCTTAAAGTTATATAAAAATTCGATTAAATTAGGCCTTTATGTATCTTATTATACACTAAAACAAGCTCTGTTTGTACGGGAAAAACTTTTTTTTTGCTCCAAGGATTTTTGATTTTTTGATGGAATATGGGGGTTTTGGCCACCAGAAATCGATTGGAGCTGGTCCCAAGTCTGATCGACGATCCAGACAAACGAAATCCGGTTTTCGTTCTAGAGCCCTTCAAAGTTCCCATGATAACCTTATGGAGATTTTATTAATCGGACAAAAATCAGCTGATAACTGTAGATATAAACCAATGTGTTACATATTTAACCTGTAGTTTAAGAAAATTATACAAAAGTGCAGCACCCGTCGGCTTGGCGAGTGAGCAAAGCGAACGAGCTCGTCATTAAAATGGAAGAGGGCGAGTGAGCGGAGCGAACGAGCTTTGTGTGAGAACGAAAGCAATAGTTTTACCGAGCTTAAGCTCGGTCCCCCTGGTAAAAATAAAAATCAATTTTATGTAAATACAAATACAACACGATGAACTATTTGCAATGATTGTTTTCTTAAATCATAGGTTATAAGAAATACATCTCATATAAAGCAGTCTGTATTTACAGAAATAAAATACCGGCGGGCGGTTTGCCGCGGCGCATCGGCGGCGTGTGGGAGGCAAATGTGTCAGGTTTTGTCTTTGTCAGACCTTGTCCCCGGCGGGCCAAACTGAAAACTGTCAGACTTTGTCCGGACCAGTCCAGACAAAACCTGCCACCTCAGGAATTTGGATTGGAATGTGTCACATTTTGTCCTTGTCTGACTTTGTCTTTGTCAGACTTTGTCCCAACCGAGCCAGACGAAAGTATCAGGTTTTGTCCCTGTCTGACTTTGGTAGCTTCCCCCGAGAGGTGACGGGGGTAAAGGTTGGCTGGGCAAGTCTAGTGCTCTAGGAAAAAATAGAAATACTATTTAAAAAGGTCTATTCCAGGAATATTTCAGTGACAAAAAAAGGCAATTTATTAATTATGCAACTTTTTTGTAAAAAAATGTGTTGGTCCTATGTTTTGAGCACTTTTGAGAATAAAAAGCTAACAAAAAATATGCAACTGCTTTAATTAATTTTTTTTACTTAATTAATTAATCATTCGTACATAATATAAATATTTTAAATTTTCCAGACTAAAGTAAAATATTATATGTAGCCCTATGAGCAAAAAGTTTATTCTAAAATATTTGAAATCCAAGCTTACATTTTGCATTATTGAGACCACCGTATCGTTCCCAATTTACGCCCGTGGGGGGAGGGGGGGGGCAGGTGGTTGGGATTCATACTAGGTGTCCCGGTTTGGTCCTGTAAAATTATGGCAAGCCTAGCTATAAATAGCATTAAGTGATGCACAGGGACCGACCTGCGGGATGGTTGGTTCTTGTTTTCAAACTAGAAAAAAGTTTAAGTTTGTTTTAATTATGCAGCCTTTACTTGTCTTACCGGTAAAATAGGTATGCCCAGCCCACATAGACTAACCCATAGCCAAATAGTTAAATAGTTTCGATTTATAAGTAGATTGTTATTTAGTTTTTTCTTATAGTTATAGATTTAAAAATAAATAGAATTAGCTTTTTTTTGTAGCCTATTTGCACTTTGTGATTTATGTAAATGCAATTGTATTGGGAATAAAGTCAATTTCATTTCAGCCTACCAGTATTAGGGTTACCATACACACTCTTTTATGTAAATGCAATTGTATTGGGAATAAAGTCAATTTCATTTCATTTTCATTTCAGCCTACCAGTATTAGGGTTACCATAGGTACTCTTTTCCCCGGACATATCCCCTTTTTAGAGCATAAAAAAACGTCAGGTCGGATTTTTTAGAATCAGTCCATTTGTCCGGCTTTTTGGAAGCAGCAAACTGAATAATATCTGTATTTATGATTTTATCAACCCCTAAGAATATTTTGTATAACTTATGGTATTGTTACTTCGTCCACATTGTTACTAAATCGTAGTTTAAAATGTTTAAAATGCTAAATCCACGTTAAAAAGTAATACCATATTTAAGTTACTTTTTCATTTATTGAAACAGTTTGTAACTTAGGATAACTTACTTCCTTTTAGTTAGACATCAGCACCTAGTAGCCAGGTTGCATTTATTGTTGTGAGCAGCCTATTAAATTAAATGAATGAATGAGGTTATGTTTAAGCAGAAATGGTTTCCCATTCATTCCGAATGCTTATTTCTATGAACGCAACCAATAGTTTATGGATATTTGATTAGTTGTTAGTGCCTAAAAAATATAGTCTTTTAAAGCCACCAATTGTGAAAGTGACTGAGCCTCATCTTGATGAAGAATCTAGTGAATTTAAGTTTCATTACCAAATACTAACTAATAGCCTACAGTAAGAGCTTATTTTTTACTTTAGGCCTATTTATTACTTAATTTAAGGTGTATTGAAAGAACTTTTTTTTAACTTATGGACGTACCCCTTGCTTGTTTCTACAGTTTTTATAATTATCTATGTAATAAATTACATGCTCTTAGTATTTTACAATTTTTCTCATATGTTTGAAGAAGTTTATAGGCCTATAAAATTATCTAACAACGTCAATCTATGTAAAACCTACTGACTTGGTAAAGCTTCTTATTAATTTCCTAATTATTGCATTAGTTATCATTATAAAAAATATATTCACACCCTATTTAGCATCTCAAGAATAAATTAATTAGGCTATTTGAAAAATTTGAAGGCGAAACTTCGTTATCCGTCTCCACCGTTATTATCGATGTGGAAATTTCGATATTGCGATTGAAATTGAGCAATGAAAACAACCGAATCAACAACGATACTGAGAAAAGATATGTATCATAATAATAATCTAACCTAACAGTGTAACCGTAAACCTCCGTCACTTTAATTGACAGCGATGTAAATAACAACCAAATCAATGGTGTTTGGAAACATTAAAAATGCATATTCCCTCAATACATTTAGATCTAACGAAGTCTGCTTCTTCTCACAATTTGAATTTAGATACAGCTACACAACCAACTTGGTTAGGCCTAGTTTATTTTGTGTTGTTCTATTTGTTACAGGTTACATTAGCTCAAATTTTTACTTTTTCTGTTGTGTTGTTATTTTCAGTTATACTTGTTTGAATATAGGCCTATACAGTATTTGTTTTATTGTCAAAAGGTTTATTTCATTATAATACAACAAGAAACTAAATCAGGTGATAAAATCATAATCGTATCGTGTAATTGTATCATCGACATAATAGCAATATTTTCGCAATAATAACGGTGGAGACGGATAACGAAGTTTCGCCAATGTGAAATGTATAGATGTAAATTTTATAATTTATTTATTCCTCACTCAGTGATATTTTAGGCCTAACTGAAAGAGGGGGGAGGATTTGGCAGAAATTCAGATTTTTTGTGATTCATTAATCCAACCCGCGAAGAGTAAGTTCCTCTTTTTGTCATCCCGGAGAATATGGTAACAATAACCAGTATAGATCTATATGCAGATGGTATAAGACAAATTAAGGCGGTTCACTACATTATAAGTGAGTGGTACTGATAAGGCTTCTTGATAAAACGCTATCATTTTATCGCTGGTTCGAACCCAAGGCATAACTTAGCTGCAATGGTCACAAAAATAGCTACTGACTCATCCCAGTAAGGCTACCTTCTGAAAATTTCATATTCAGGTGGGTACAGTTTCATAACTGGGATACTCTACCGACCTAGTGAAAATATTGATCAACATAGGACTACATGGATGCCTAAGAACTAAGGACATTTTACAAACACAATTTGAATAGACGTGCCTAGGCCTATGTAAGTTATAGCTTATCATTCGAATTACCTCAAATGCCAAAACAATTGAGAGAGAAGGCCTAAAAATAACCACAAAGTACTGAATTTTTCTATTCCTTTGAGGTTGATATGAATTGGGCTACAGTACTACCATTGAGTATCTTACCGTACACTATTAGTACAGTCACTTACACACACCACAGTCTAATATTAACATAACCTAACAATAACAGAAAACAGTTAAAAAAAAGTCTACTAAAAAAAACACAAACTCACACCGTTATTTTTCTACTTTAAGTAATTTTAGGCAGGCTGGCAGGCTTTTCATAAAAACGAGTTTACCAGAACCAGAACAGAAGTTGGTCCAGTTGGTCGACTTTGGGGGTCGGGTTCGTGACAGGAACCAGGGATGAGACTTCATGACGTCACTTGCCACGTTTCCGCACGTTCCTAGAGTCAATTTTACCGGTGTTTTAAGTCCACCGTTTCGCTTCGTTCAATAAATGTCAAATAACTTAGTGTGTTTTGACGTTTTTAGTTTACTCCTCTTCTGCAAATGTTATGACTGAAATTGTTAGCTGCAATTGGTTAATACCTCGATTTACGGTAAGTTAATACTTTTTTATACCAATTTCACAAGGTTTATGGCTTTTTACTATAGTATTTATTAATACCGTACTTAGAGAATTCTAAACTGCAACATATTATTACCACCAGTCCATATTATTACCACCACCACCTTGCCTAGGTTGACATCTAGACCTCATACCTGCACTCAGGAGTACCTTAGGAGCACTCTAAATTATTAAATAATTTAACGTTGAATTTTACTCTTTGTTACTCGGTAAAATAATTTATATTGCTCCATTAAATTTCTCTCTGTTTTACGGTTGTAAAGATTTTTTATGAATTTTTTTCTGTACAGTAATTTTAATGTTAAATTTTTATTGTTTGTTAACTTGGTAAAAAAATTGTTTACAAAGCTGGATATGATTCTTAGTACCGGTAGCTAACTGAGTGTAGTCTAATCTTGACCGCAGCCTCTCTGCTATTATAACTGTACCTGACAATTGCTAATGCATATTTGTATTAGGATGTCAATGGCAAATAAATGACTGATTTCTGACCTATCTACCTTATACCGTACTTATTCCACCCTCAATACCTCTCAATCTTGATGTCAGGCCTAGGATTACTTATCTCAATTTAAGTTACATTTCCTCAATTGCTTGCATTCATAGTTGACTTGCTAACTCAAAATTACGGGGAATACAATTAATTTTTCATTTAGTTACAGTTTGATTTAGGTATATAGTTTGCCTTAGGAATAAACGGAGGTACGGTACAGTAGGTGTAGGTAACTTAGTTTGGCAAGTTAGTTCTTGAGTTTAGCTACAACCATCGGATATTGGAATTTATTTCTTTAATGTTGGGAATTTCATGCTATTACAAAAAGTTTTTTGATTGGGCTAATTCGACTCATGATTTGGAGTTTTCAAGTTAGTAAGGGGACTAGATCCTTCTTGGTTGATCTTGGCCTTAAAAATTAAAAACCTCTAGGTCCTAGTTTATTTTCTTATCGAGTATCTGTATCTGTTACAGAAATGATTAGGTCTTCACTAAGACCTGGATCGACCGGAAGAAGAATGATGACTCCCCAATCAACCGATTGTGGCGAAGACACCGGATGTAGGATGTAAGATATAGGCGTAAATCAATTTAGCCTTAGAACTAACTTAGGTTAGGGCAATGAGGTCCTCACCTGACCTTGGCCTAACATGGTAGATATATAGGTTACCGGTACTGTACCAATTTAAAAAGTTTAACTGAAGCCTAGGTAGAATCTGTAATTAACATTCTTAAGAGTTGGTTGTAATAGCCTAAACCAAATTTCAGTTAGGTCTAGACATGAAATAGGTAACTTCAGGACCATTGCCTTAAATTCTATAATTGATTGCATCTTAAAAATAAACAACATAACTTTTGGTTGCCTGACTCTTATGTTTTTAAGGGGGTGGGTGTTGCTATTTTTTTCTGGGGGTTTTAAGGTTTTGCAAAATTTAGGCTATTTGAAGCTATAGAGTGTTAACAGCAATCACAAGTGAAATACCAAGTATTATTGGCCCAAATTTATTTTCTCCTTTTTACAAAAGAAGATTTAAGTTAAAAAACTTAACACTCTTTTGTGGCTTTCAAGCAGTTTGTAGAAAGTGTTGGTTTCTGTTGGCATGAGGGATGATAAGTTACAGTAACATTAAAAATGTTCCAGTTCTTAAGATTTTTTCCTTTTTCTTGAGAGTCTGCAGTACCTTTGCCATCTAATTTTTAGTCCCAAAAGAACCGTGTTAATTATAGGTGTCTTGAAAACACTTTATCTTGATAATCTTGCATCAGATTCGCATGAAACTTGATATGTTCACCATAATGTTATGGCGGTTCATTTGACCTGGATACATTTTTTAACAAACCTCAAAAAAATTGTTTAACATGGTTTAAAAATGGTGATGATATACATTGTTTTTTATTTGTTATTCGAGTGGATAATTTTTTCAATTCATTTTCTATCATGTCAAATAAATGAAAGGCACTATGGTAATATTTAAAATTACATCAAGTTTGTAATTTTCAGACAAAAAACAAACTCACAGTAATGTTTCAAATTTAACATTGTTTTTATGAGACAATATACTGAAATGGCGTAGGTACTGCAGACTCTTAAGAGAGATGACTGATGCTTGATTTTTTTACCTTTAGGTACATCTTAGTGATTTTCCCTCCATAGGCTGAAGAACTACCTAACTTAGTGGAAAAGATTATTGGACGATTTGTTTGAGGACAAATAATCAAGAAGGGGAGAGGAGAGTTCCCGTAACTTATTGATACAATTGATATCAAAATGTGTACAATTGATATCAAAATTGATACAATATGATACAAAATGGACATGTTCAAAACATTTATTAACAAAATGTGTTTTTTTTCAGTTCCAGTAACTAAATATGTCCAAGGAGCTCAATGAAGAAAGAAAGTTTTTGGAAGCATAATCAATTATTTTTTGTACTAAAAAGGTTTTTCAATAAATAATATTTTTATAACTATCACAGATTCTTCTTTCTATTTTTATTAGTTATGGAAACCGTTGAAACTATCCTAATGTAAAATATTGTATGAATACAAACCTAACAAAGTCATAGGGGTGTGAATCAGAAAAGTTAGAGAACAGAAATACACCATTTTTCAAATACCATTTTTCATTCGGCAGTTTTAATAAAGATATCAATCTCATCTTTGGGCTTCCAAACTTATCTATAAAATTTATTACCATACCAAATACTTAAATCCATAAGTATTCATGTGTTGTTGGCCGTGAAAGCTTTGGCTTATATTTTCTTCTGAGGCACACACTCGCAGTCATGAGTTTCAAATTGTGTTCTCATAAAGTTTGGAACGGTACAGTTCCTTTTTAAACTTGCATTGCCTAATTTCATTTTAATGATGCCATCAAACTAATGGTTGACTTTTGATAGTAACAAAACAAGTCCAGTTTAAAATAGTCTTATCCGCAGGAAAGACAACTCAAACAAGGTTTTTCAAATCAAAATAAGTATAATAGACAATATGAAACCTATTGCTTCATACTCAAGCACTGTGACCTTATTTAAATCTAAGGCCCCTCTTCTTTAAATTACATGTAAATAATTGAGATGTTACGTGGCAGCTATTTGATTGAGTTTAGCAAACCATTGAACAGACCATTGTGTAAAACGATTTTCAGATTACCGAAGTTACTATCAAAATCAGTCATAAGTTATGTTCATTATTTTCTAAAATTTCGAAACAAGCCTATAAGCATTGACTATATAAACTAACGTGAATAGACTTCACAATCAATGCTTTTTGTTTGATACAAAAATTTTGATAATTCATTTTGGTAATTTTGTCTTGCCATGCCAGAGTTGCGGCAGTTGATGTTATTATTCAGCTGGATTTACAGTGCTATTAAAACATTTTACCACTACATAAACAAACATAAACTGCAGGTATATTTAAATGTTTCATCCTTGGTTGAGAAAAGTGGTAATAGGCTATGTACTGATGTACCTATCATGTCACTTGTACTTCACAAACTTGACTCAAATTCTCCTCTAGCAAAAAAAGGCAGATGCATCTTTAGTCTTCCGCCTTCGCACTTCTTGTTGGGAGTATTTAAAAACCCTGGGTGTTATGACAGTGCCCAGTTTGTATATTTAATTGACTAAACAATAAAGTTAGCCTATGGGTTTTGGATTCTTAAGTTAAATAACTTCTTGATTAGCATTATACGTGCTGGTACTGATATTAAAGTAGAAATACTAAAACGTCTTCCAACACTACTCGATATATTTACACTTATACTGTAATTGTTTACAAGACGGTAAATATATATAAAAGATCTTATAATCGATCGCCATTATAAGATCTTTTATATATATTTACCGTCTTGTAAACAATTACAGTATAAGTGTAAAAATATCAAGTAGTGTTGGAAGACGTTTTATTATTTCTACCTGAATTCTTAAGTTATAAGACTAATTTAAATACCTTAAAAACAAACAATTTCGTTTTTAAAATCATATTTTCAGCTAACTCAACAGAGTCTAGTTATAAACTGGTGCTTGGAAGCATTAAAATAAAATTTAGAGAACTTTTTACTTAAACTTAAATGGTACTTTAAGCATTTTAACTTATAAATTAAATTTAGACCTACATGGTAACGCTGTATTTCCAAAACTTATTAATCCAGTGCCAAAGTACTTTCTTAGCCTTTTCGTGGCCTATATTTTAAGTTAACTAATCAACATTAACCATGGGTTGATAATAAAACAGAATCATATTCTATTTATGCCTAGCTATATAGGCTACTGTAAGTCAATTTAATTTTTGCAATAAACAGATGATAACATACATATATGGCAATTTGGGAGCAATTAAAGATATGATATATTTTAAAATTCAAATTGTATGTAGAGTATGTATAATTTTTCTAGACTTTACTAATAATTGCGGTAAAGTTAATTGTACCAAACAAACCCGAGGCATCAAACCTAAATACGCCCATCTTTGGTATGCCTATTGATGAATATCGTAGGTAATTTATTCAATCTATTGCAATATTGAATTCTTTTGGAAATTATATTTAGACCTTCACAGGATATTAAGGATTTCACAACTAGGTTTTGTCAAAAAATTTCAGTTCTTAGGACTAAGTATAGTACTTGCCAATTAAGTTACTACTACTAAAACTGGAAGTACTTTGGGTCTAAGATACAAGAACCAGAAGAGATGGCCTAGGGCCTACAGTTGGTAAAACACTAGAATCCGTGATAATACTAAAACAAAAAGCCTTAACTTATGAGAGAAATTAATCAAACTTATGTACCCTACAATTTTGGAAGTAAAAACATTAAATAACAAATATATTCAAATAATTTTGGCTCTGGTTTAACTTTTCATCTAAAATTTGTATATATTAGGAGTAAATTTATTCAACCCAAAGTTTTTCGAAGTACTAAAACATATTCATGTGTGAAAAGAGATGTCATGTCGTTTAGTTTGCTGTTTGCATCCTGAAATGGATTGTCGTCATCTGCAATAGTCGATGTCGAAATGTTTGAAAGCACAGTCCAATATTTAGCTTAACCTCTATATACTGGACTGTGCTTGAAAGCTAGACGGTGGAATGTGAGAAATGAGCCAGTTATGACGTCATGGAATCTCATCCCTGGTTCCTGTCACGAACCCGACCCCAAAGGTGTTTACTTTTACTATTCAACCAAAAAAATCACAACTCACAGATTTTTTCCTAGTTACTTCTTCTTTTATGTTAACTTATTATTTGTTTATTATACTAGGAATACGCTCCGATGTCCGTCCCGTACGAGAATTTTTACTCACTTTTTAAGTTATTAGGTGACGCTTTTTATGATTTTTTTTTAGGGAGGGTTGAGAAAAATGCATTACGCACACAGTTGGCAAGCCTGTAGTGTGGGGCTCCCCTTAAATACGGGTTTACCCACTAAAAAACCTCCTCTACTCTTTAGGATTCTAACCTGGAATTGTTTATCACATTACGTCAGGCTAGGCCTAAATTTGGCTAACGCCGGTGGGGCTCACTCCTTATCCAGCCACTCGATCAAGGGATCTGGGCCACTTCGCGGTCCAGATCGGGTTTCTTTTCCAGGAGGATACCCCGGACGAACTGTGGTAAACAATCCCAGTTGCCCTCATCCTCAAAGATCTTTTGGCAGACCGAGTCCACCGAAAATGCACCAAAAATTTGTGTGGCCTTCAGGCGGGACCCTTCCCAACGGGGGCAGCGGAAGAATGTGTGTTCCACATCGTCGGAAACGCCCGGGGAATAAATGCAGTCCGGTGAACCGGTCTTGCCCATCCGGTTCAGGTACGACCGAAAATAGCCGTGAATTGTCAAGAATTGGCCGCCGTTCCACCCATGGTTGGACGTGCTTGATAAGTCGCGCAGTCCATCGTCCTCGGGTGTCGTGCTTCCAGCTGTGTTGCCACTGCTGGAAGGTTCGGGAGCGCTCTTCTGTTCTTGCCGTGTCCTTGCCAATCTCGCCTTGTCTCTGATAAATTGCTTGCTTTCTCTCTCCTGCCAAGAGCTTGACGGGGATAACTCCGGCGACCACCAGGACGGCAGGCTCGGACACTGTCCGGTAGGCGGAACACACTACGAGCGCCGCTCGATGTTGAACTCGGGCGAGTCGCAACCTGTACTACTCTTTATCGAGAGCGTCTGCCCACACCTCTGCTCCATAAAGAAGCACGAACTGAACCGCGGACATCAGCGTCTTCTGTTGGATCGTAGAACCCCGACATTGGCCATCAGCCTACTAAGGTAAGTGACTACCTTAGCGGCCTTGTTCGCCGTACGGAAGATCTGATCCCTCCAGCTTAACTTGGTGTCCACCATAATCCCGAAGTACTTATAGCAGCACGAGTTGATTGGACCACCTCCCTTCCCACTCGGAACAGAACGACGGTGTCTAATCCTCTTCTTCGTAAGGTCACAATCTCCGTCTTACGGAGAGCAAGCGAGAGACCGTGATCGGACATCCATGTGTTGACCACACGCATGACTCGTCTGTTCAACTTTAGTTGGGCCAGCTCAACGTTGTGTGCGACAATGGAGAGCTGCGACATCATCGGCGTACCCAACCAAAGTGGTTTCCTTAGGCATCTCCGACCTCATCAGGAGGCTGTCATAGGCAACGTTCCAGAGATCCTGGCCGAGTATTGAATCTTGCGCGGCACCAGAAGTGACTTCCATTGTCCACGTTCTGTCCCTTGTGTCGTAAATAAGGCTTTGAGAGCGGAGATAATCCTCGAATTAGTCGCAACAGATATGCAGGAACGCGAAAGGTGTTGTGAAGCGCATCCAACATATCGACCCACCTCTCCGAGTTAAAGGCATTCTTGACATAAGCGTAACAAGAAGCACTACTCAGCGAGGGAAATGGTTGTGGCTCTCGGCTCTCTTCACAGCTCTCCATGGACTTCGGTGATAGCGTCAATCGTTGACCGTCCCTTTCTGAAGCTATACTGACGGGGACATGAGTCAACGGCAGCTTCCACGGCAGGAGGTCAGGCGGGAACGGATCAGCTTCTCGAACAGCTTCCCAGCCGTATCCAACGTGTAGAAAGGCCTGTGGGACGACGACAGCTCGGGATCACCTTTGCCCTTGCTGATCAGTACAAGTCTTGCGGTTTTCCATAGGGAGCCGGAAACTCCCCTTCTACCAAACAGGCGTTGTACATTTTCAACAACAAGTCAGCATTAATTGAAAATACTTTCTTTAAAGCCTCGATGAGAATCCCGTCCGGGTCAGGAGCCTTGTTGCTCTTTAGGGAGAGAACGGAGGTTTCCATCTCCTCGAATGTGAAGAGTGGAACGTCATCTAACCGTCCAAAGTCAACCGGCGTACATCCTAGGCCTAGCCTAAAAATAAATACATACAAAGAATGATTTTAGCTAAGACCTCAAAACAAGCAAGTAACTTAATAATAATGATGCTTACAATATTAAAGGTAAATAGATTGTAGAGTGAAAAAAACAATACAATTTAAAATCCATAATTGCAAATTAATAAAAATCAAGTAATGTAAGTATTGTAGATAACACTTAAAACATATATTGTTACCTGAGACATAGGCTACAATGGCACAACACATTCTGATTAGTTGTTCAATTTAAATCTTTCTCCCAAATAGATATTAGTTGTATCCCATAAATTAGTTAATCGCATAATTCCGTACGACAGCAATTCATTCCACATCAACAAGCCTATCTTTTGGTATAATTTATAACTTCAACAAGTAAACATCAGTGTTGATCTATTTAATTTAACAAATATGTCTGTCAAAATATCAATTAAATTTTATTTAAAAACGTAACATAACGGCGAACAGATATAAACAAGAAAAGATTATGTTGTTTTCTGTATACACAGCGACAACTCAGCTGCGATGGGGGAATATAAACTGATCATAGCAACTACATTAGTCGAATCATGTAGCCTAAAAAACTAAATCTCTGTCAAAAATTCCGGAAAATAAGCTTTTTTAATATTTGAAAATAATTGCTTGATTATAGTTTATTACCTAGTTTAAAATACTTAAAATCTAACCTGAGAATTTCATTGAAATCAAATTAGTAATAAAAAAGCCTTTTGGGGGTCTAAAATTCGCCTAAGTGAAATTTAAACTCGATCGTATAGAATTTATACTCTATGTTCCATAGAGTAAAAATTCAATTATATTGTAAAAAAGGTAACCCCGACCTCAGATGAAAATTATTCTTAATTATATTAGGTTTAACACCACAAAAACGTTAAAAGCAAAAACCGAAGAATTCCAAGCAACTGGGTACTAGCAACAGGCAACAATAGCATTAGTCACCATAGCAATGGATTCCATAGCTAACGTCACCATAGCAACAGTTTCCATCGTAACCGTTACCATAGCAACAGTTACATTAGCAACGGTTATGATAATAACGGTTTCCATAGAAGACATTACCATAGCAACCGTCAAAATAGCAACAGTTTCCATAGCAACAGTCACCATAGCAACAGTTACCATAGCAACAGCCACCATAACAACGGTTACCATAGCATCGGTTTCTATAACAACATAGCAACAGTCACCATAGCCATGGTTTCCATAGCAACGATTCCCAAAGCAACAGTTACCATAGCAACAGCCACCATAGCAACAGTCACCAAACGAACGGTTTCCATAGCAACCGCCACCATACGAACAGTTTCCATAGCAACCGTCATCATTATTGCCACGGTTTCCAAAGCAAAGATTTCCAAAGCAACAGTCACCATACCAACCGTCACCATAGCAACATTTACCATAGCAACAGTCACCATAGCAACAGTCACCATAGAAACCGTCACCATAGCAACAGTTTCCATAGCAACAGTCACCATAGCAACCATCAAAATAGTAACTCTTACCATAGCAATGGTTTCCAAGGCAACCGTCAACATAGCAACAGTTTCCATAGCAACAGTCACCAAAGCAGCAGTCACCATAGCAATAGTCCCTAAACCAACAGTTAACATAGCTACAGCCACCATAGCAACCGTCAACTTAACAACGGTTTCCATAGCAACAGTCACCATAGCAACAGTCACCATAGCAACCGTCACCATATCAACGTTTTTTAGCAACCGCCACCATAGCAACAGTTATCAGGGCAACAGTTAACATAGCAGCAGCCACAATAGCAACGGTCACCATAGCAACAGTTTCAATTACAACTGTCACCATAGTAAATGTCACCATAGCAACCATCATAATAGTAACTGTCACCATAGCAACAGTTTCCATAGCAACCACCACCATAGCAACAGCCACCATAGCAACGGTTACCATAGCAACCGTCACCATAGCAACGGTTTCCTTATCAACAGTTACTATAGTAACATATTCCATAGCAATCGTCACTAAAGTAACAGTTTCCATATCAACTGTTACCATAGCAACCATCATAATAGTAACTGTCACCATAGCAACGATTACCATAGCAACCGTCATCCTAGCAACAGTTACCAACGAACGATTTCTATAGCAACCGTCACCATAGCAACGGATACCATAGCAAACGTCATCATAGCAACGGGTACCAACGAACGGTTTTCATAGCAACTGTCACCATAGCAACGGTCACTAAACCAACGTGTAACCACAGCATCGGTGCTCCCCGGCAAATAAAAACCGTCCGGCGAAGTCCCTCCCACGGACCGGTTTTTTTGCCGTCCGATAGTTTTGCCTACTATTCCCAGCTAATTTAATAAAATGTTAATAAGTTTTTTTAAAATAATTAACTTATAGTAATTTTCATTCTAGTTTTTTCACATTTTACATAAATAAAAATAAAATTCAAACAGAAAATTTGAAATTGCAAGAGAAGCCTTAATGTAATGTGATTAAATTGAGCTCTGCCGATACAACTAAGGATTGTATAACAATTTTTTAAAGTCACTATGAAGGTCAGCATATATTCTTTGCTGTAATATTCAAATTTTAGTATTTAAGTCTGTGTTGAATATTAGACTATTTTGTAAAGTAGGAATTTTATAGGTAAAATCCAAAATTAATATGTACGGAAATTAAATTTTTTAGATTAATTGATTTAATTTTTAATTAACTAATCCACAATTCAGGTTAATTCTCTAGAACCATTGTGTATATGTGCCATGGGTCTCCGGTGCCTTGTGCTCTGTCTGTCCGTCTGTATGTAATTTCGGCTTAACTCATGAGATTTTTAAAACGACTTGAAGTATTGAGTTTAAACTTGGAAAGAGTATTACAATTGACTATGTACACTAACGTGAGTAGACTTCTCATAGCATAGGTGTGTTTGAAACCTATTGACGGTGGTGAGATCTTGTGCTGAGTACATGGAAGTACACGTAACATATGATAGATAAATCAGTATTACCACTCTTCTCAACCAAGGATGAAACATTGTATTACTGAAAGTTATGTTTATGTTTTACTAAAGTGTTTTTGTAGCACTGTAAATTCAGCTGAATAATAACAGCATCGATGGCAGCGACTCTGATGCCGCATACACCGAACTTCCAAACTAAATGCTTTGGATGAGAGTAGTGGGGAATGGCTACAGTTGGCTCAGGTCAAGGTCAGGCGGTTGTAAGTGTTGTAGGGGTAGTAGCGGCTGGGGTTTTTTTGACAGTGATGGGTGGGTTTTGGAAGTGGGTCAAGGTCATCCGGAGGGGTTTTTTTTTAAATCTCTTTATTTAATAAAAACTCATTAGTGATTGGAGAATTGGTTTGTCATTATTTGTAGCAGTAATAGTTATTTTATTACTCTGTATGGGTGAATCCCACTGCGTGTCCATAATTGAGAAAAAAGGAGAGGTCCTAGGTGGTTACAGTGCAAGTTGATAGAGCAGAACAAGACATGTGTCTGAGGAAGAATAATCATATAAACCTGGTAATATAGTGAATAAGAATAATTGGATAGGATCGTCAATAGGTGTAACAAGATTGAAATTTTGATATTTCAGCATTTCAGTTAAGACAGAGTGTAAAATAGAATCAGTAGAAGAAGTATTGGAAAGGTTAGATTTTACAAAGTACAACGGGTGAAAACTGAAGTATTTTTTAAGCTTACTCAATGTAGTACGTGGTTTTGAAATTGTGAAGTTAGATTGTTTCTGTAAAATGTGTTTTGTACGTAAAAGTTTTAAATGTAAAGTGTGAGAATGCATAATAATATTTAAAAAGGAGATGTGTACTCTCCAAAATTCAGCAAGTATATGATTGGTGCCCGCGAGTGTGTCTGAATATATAGAGACTAATTAGCATAATAAGCGCAAACATATGTTAGAGTAACAAGAGTAAGTTAAAAAAAAAAAAAATGTTTGATAGTGTTAGAGACTTACGGATAGATGTTTACTGTCGCCCTATCGCCATTATAATGGCGCACGCGCGAGGTACCGATGCTGCTTATATAGGGTAGTGTGAACCCCCCCCCCCCTCCCCCCTTCACCCCTCCAACCCCCTCCCCTAAGAGAATGAGATAAAAGGGAAGAACTTTAAAGATTTCAGTTCTTTGTCGGGGCGGCAGCGTCGCGAACGGTTCTAGTAGGGGAAAAGAAATAGTTAATAAATTTTTGTAAATTTTTTAAAAATTACCGCTAGTGGTAGAAGTTAGTTAATTATTTTATAAGGGTTTAAGAACTGTGTCGTAAAAACAGAAATAGAATATTACTAAATTTATTATTTTACCATAAGTCTCCAAATTAAATTAGACAATGATGTTCTGCAAACCAAAGGCATGGTTAAATCGATTGAGCTCCAATATTTTATAAAATCTTTAAGGTTACGAAATTAAATTTAACAACTTGAAACTGTTTCAAACACCTAACAAAATTAAATCATGGTATTCGCTCACCTTGGCTACTTTAATATTCAAAGTCAGCCTTGAAATTCAACGAAGTTGGAGGGTAGAATAACTGGCAGCCAGCACTTCAAATTCACTCTGCGATCACCCAGACAAGACGGACAGTCTGGCTAAAAAGGATAAGGCACAGGACAATCAGCTGATTGGTCGAATACAAAGGTCGGTGGCAGATAAGAGGTAGTGATTTGGTGGTCACGGGTAAAAGCTGGTTAGTGGACGTTTTGGAGTGCCTGCAAGTTTGTCATGCAACTTCGCAGCATTACTGAATTATCGGTGGTATTGGCTGTTGTCGGCGCGCTCAACAACAGAGAAAATTCAAAGTTGCTTGATCAGCCCAACTTTTATGACCGAAATGTGGGCGGAAATAAAATAAATGCCACAGTTGAAAGGGTTAAATTTCTATGAACAACCAACTATGCCTTTTTACAGTTAATGGCTGTTTTAAAAAAGAGGGTATAGGCTTAACATATTATAGTTTCTTTATTTTTGTGCAATTTTCGTTGTTATTTTGTTACCAAAATAGCAGCACATAAGACTAATGTTAAAAATTACGATTTTTAAACTTAAATTTAGAACAAATTTAATTTTTCCTGGGATTGAGCCTGTTTCTAAACTAATTTTGGGGCAAAAACACTTTTAAAGGTAAAGTATTAGTAAAATCTACCTGCCATATTTTGAGATTGTAAAATACACATCCCTTCAGACATTGCTTGTATAGTATAGATTTAATAAACAATAATAAAAAAAATACTAAAATTTGTAAAAAGTTACTGGTAATAACTGACCGTATATTTTACTTAAATTAATTTACAAGGATAATAATACAAAAATTTGCCTGGTAAATGTGTATGATTTATTGTAGCAATAGTAATATCAGTGACAGATTGTACTTTAAAAATTCTAAGCTTAAAAAGGATTGTTTAGTTGAAGACGAGCTCATTAGCTCTGCTTATTTACCTTTAAGATGAGCTTGTTAAGGAGTCTTAATGTAGGGCTAAGGGTGTTGTATAATGGTATAAGTAAAATTTTTATTATACCTCTGCTGGTAACAGCTGGCTTTATAATTTGGTGTTAAATATTTTATTATAAAATTAAATATTTGCGATTGTACAAATTATTCATTTGTTGTATCCTTTTAATAAAATTAAACTAAATATACATGATCACCAATAAAGACTACTATTAAAAAGGAATGAACTATTTTCTAATATAATACTATTTATTAATTCATTTACTGATTAAAAGTAAAAGACACATGTTTATAATGGAGTATATGGTTTTTTGACAATTAATTTAACTGTTTTTATGAATTATTTTATTTTGGTATTAAAATCCATAAGACTAATGTTAAAACTTTTAGAATTTCAATTTATGACTAGCTGTATACCCGCTCTTTGCACGGGTCGTGTGTAAAGTTTATTAAACAAATTATAACAATGCTTTCAGAAATTGAATATATCACCATCAGTTAGGTTATTTTAAATTAAGTTTTATGTCTAATAGGTCCCTGTTTAATAGCTCCCCTGTTTAATAGCTCGTGTTTAAAGCCACATTTGTTAAAATCTTGTTACATCCATTTCATTTGGTTTGGAAGTTATTACCATGAATGTTTTTTTTTTTTTTTTTGCTGTTTGATTTAACATTTATATTCGAATAGCGATTTATTTTATAGTTCTATGAGTATAAACTCATAAACAATTTAAGAAAATTCAGATGTTTCAAAAATACTATAGATTATTAAATAAAAAACCTAATATCGAATAATTAATAGGATGTGACAATAGCTACATGCCAAATCCAATATACCCCACCCCTGCATATCGTGTTCTACCCATGAAAGATATGTACAGACATGGGAAACATTAAATCTAAATTAAATATGCAAACCAAGCAAAACAACGCAGCACCCGTTAGTAATGTATAGGCACCGTACCAATGTAGATATTAGGTTTAATCAATTCAATATATGTCTTTAGATTTTACCTTCTTACCTAAAACCTCATGTATTGCCAATGTATACAAAACCGAATAAATAGGGAAATCTGTTGTTAAAAAATTTGACAATAAATGGAGGAAAATAAAGCATTGATGGTAGGATTACCTCTTTTTATTGCAGCAGGAAGTGTCCTTTTTACATTCTGAATGTCCAAATAAGTATATCTGTTTGTTTACACAAAATAAAAACAATAACAAACTTCTGCCAAAATATTCTAAGACCATCTGATTCTATTTAACCAATCAGCATAATCCTTGAATGAAAATTACAGTGGTGCTATCAGTATTTTATGACCAGCCTTCTCACTTCTTCATAAGAACACTGTTCAATATTCATATTTAGAATCAAGAATTAGTTGAATTTACTCACTGTATTTAGGCCAGTAAAAAGTTAAAGGGTTAGATTTGAATTATTTTATAATTATTAACATTTTAAATGTTGCCATCTGTGGTGAAAATTAAGAATTGTCTAATCCAGCTGATTAAAAAGCATAAATAAAAAGCTAGAATTAAATATTCTCATAAGATTAACATTGAACTAGTGCAGTTGTTTAAAAACATTTGACAATAAATGGAGGAAAATAAAACATTGATGGTAGGATCACCTCTTTTGATTGCCGCAGGAAGCGTCTTTTTTACATTCTGAATGTCCAAATAAGTATATCTGTTTGTTTACACAAAATAAAAACAATAACAAACTTCTGCAAAAATATTCTAAGACCATCTGATTCTATTTAACCAATCAGCATAATCCTTGAATGAAAATTACAGTGGTGCTATCAGTATTTTATGACCAGCCTCCTCACTTCTTCATAAGAACACTATTCAATATTCATATTTAGAACCAAGAATTAGTTGAATTTACTCACTGTATTTAGACCAGTAAAAAGTTAAAGGGTTAGATTTGAATTATTTTATAATTATTAACATTTTAAATGTTGCCATCTGTGGTGAAAATTAAGAATTGTCTAATCCAGCTGATTAAAAAGCATAAATAAAAAGCTAGAATTAAATATTCTCATAAGATTAACATTGAACTAGTGCACTTGTTTTAAAAAATTTGACAATAAATGGAGGAAAATAAAGCATTGATGGTAGGATCACCTTTTTTTATTGCTGCAGGAAGCGTCCTTTTTACATTCTGAATGTCCAAATAAGTATATCTGTTTGTTTACACAAAATAAAAACAATAACACACTTCTGCAAAAATATTCTAAGACCATCTGATTCTATTTAACCAATCAGCATAATCCTTGAATGAAAATTACAGTGGTGTTATCAGTATTTTATGACCAGCCTCCTCACTTCTTCATTAGAACACTATTTAATATTCATATTTAGAACCAAGAATTAGTTGAATTTACTTACTGTATTTAGGCCAGTAAAAAGTTAAAGGGTTAGATTTGAATGATTTTATAATTATTAACATTTTAAATGTTGCCATCTGTGGTAAAAATTAACAATTGTCTAATCCAGCTGACTAATAAGCATAAATAAAAACCTAAAATTAAATATTCTCATACGATTAACATTGAACTAGTGCACTTGTTGCTTGATATAGAGCACTTTAGTTAAGGTATTTTTTATGTTTACACTTTTTCATTAGTTTGTTAACCAGCGCATCCTAAAAAATTCAAAATTATAACCTATTTGGTACGAATATACAGATATTTTCAGTGGTATACTGTGTTTACCCGTTACAGCTGGTAACATGAAATCTTTTTTTAATTTCCTTCTCAATTTTAATCAAATGGAGAAATTTAGGACTTTAAGGGCGTCTAGGATCCTTCTGTTTGAATAAATTTCCATCAATTTACTATATAAAGAATTTCTTGCCGGGCCCTATTGAATGACACTAAAATGATTAAAATTGGTTGAAAACTGTAGGAGGAGTTCCTTGTACAAAAAACTGTGTCGCGTATTAAATATGTATATGAATAAATAATTCCTTTAATATGAGGCAGAGCCTTTTTGACAAACCTTCAGCAGTTAAAAATAGTTCTAATTGCACTATCTAAGAGTAATAAAAATTTTCATATAATGTATTAAAGCTCTTGTCCCTTGAAAAGAGATAAAGATTGGTATTTTAGCACAACTTGGTTAGTTTGACGTACTATGGGGCGAAGCCCTAAGGTTGCTAAGGCAATTAAAGTTGCAATAAACATTTACACAACTCTAGTCTATGCCATGAAAAAACATTTATACCATTAGGTAAAGTCGTTATCCTGTGAAAAGAGGACAAAATAGGATCCATGAGCATTACAGACAAAGAGAGAGAGACAGAGGAAAAGAAATTTAGATCACACCTCTTTTGGATTCTGCGATGCATGAAAAGTAAATACCAACGTCGCAGCAGACCTGCATACTCAGCTAATTTCTAAAGTAAAAAATAACAAAAAATTTTGAGATTTTAAGCAATATGCAAAAAAAATCAAATTTTATTAATATACTTGAATTTGAATACAAAAGGTATTTAAGGACACAGAAGAACTTCTTTAAAGTCTATAAATAACTTTATCTTTTGACATTACCAGTTACCCAAGGTACGTGCAAACGGGTTTTTAATTAAAAAGATATAAAAACAAACCTTTGTTTACTTTGAAAGGCTTAGCAGCAGTTTGTAATATGTGTTGTGTTTTAAAAGGTTTTAGGCTTATAAACTGTGTATTCACTATAGGAAACTGGTATTTAAAGTAAAAAAATAAAAAAAAACTCTGCTTTAAAGTTACATAAAATAAATCTAAAACAAGACTGGATATGTTTTCTAGTACAACATATTTTTTTTTTAACTTTGCCTAATATTTCTACTTGGTGTTTCATTAAATAAATATATCCATACCCTCTACAATCTCAATATATCATATTCGTACAATAAATATACCATACCCTCTACGTTAAAGCCCCGCAAACAAAAGAGCTTCCGAACAACTCAATCTTACTTTTATAAACTCCCCACCCATGTATATCCCCACTTTTCTATGTCGAGCCAACGGGTGGAAACTTACTTAACACATTACAACCCCTCTGCGTCTGCCTTGATTCATACCAGGTGGAACCCATGTACACCGCGACAGATGTCTGTTTGTTTCTCAACTCATCGATTCAACAATAACTATTTATGCTCTTTGTATAATTCTAAAGGAATTAAAAATGTTTTTTATATTGTTGCAAAATGACCACTTTTGGTCAATTTATAAAAATGTGGTTTAATTAATCACGTTAACCCAATAAAAATTTATTAAATTACTGGTGTAGTTTGGATTATTATTGGAGAGAGGTATGGAGAGGCATGAAAGTACAGGAAATGCTTTATAGACGAATTGAGTTTTTAATCATAGCCTAGATTAAATTTTTCCTTTTAACTGGTAGTTAATTATTATTAAAATTTTCATATTTTTACATTTCATATGATTTCATCTATGAATTCTAAAGTCCAACCGTAGTATAGGTTTTATTTATAAATTTAATATGATTATTGTTTTGGTTCTAATTATATTTGTAAAGTAATAACAAAAGGGGTATGATATATATGTTATAGTAATTTTGTTTTACTCGCAAAAATGTTTTAAGTTCCTAGCTAGTTGATTTTTGTTAACCAAACCGACTATTGATCTGAATACGAGTATTACATAATGTTTACACAAACATTTCCTAGTATCATATAACCACAACCATACTTAACTTATTTTTGGTTAAAAATAAATAATGGAAAAAAACCCACAGGACATTTAAATCTTGGTAAAAATAAGGTAAAATTGACTAAAATAAAGCGAATTTAGCTTAATTTGGCTTTAAAGAAGCCTGTATTCTAGGAATATCATGGTATTTGTTTAGTTTTTATTATTATTTTTAAATGATAGGTGGTATTTAATTATTATTTATGCCCAATTTGCCTCATTTACTCGTATAACCATAAAAAATAAGGATTCCAGCTTACGTTTACAATACATTCTAATTATTTTGTGCCTTATAACTTTAAATTCCATCTTAGTTTCTATAAAAAATAATGCTACAAACGGTTGTGTCATATGTTTAGACAATGGGCGTATTCGGATTTTAAATGAAGTGTTTTCTGTACTATGTTGTGTTTTAAAATAATTTTAAAGTTCTTTACACTTCATTTTGCTCTTGTCAAGGTAATCTATAGTTCTCTAGGCAATCTTAGACGCTCAAAAAAAGCTTACACAATCATATAACCAACCTAAAAAAAAAGACGTGGTGTTCTGTATCTAATAGGCCACACTAAGGAAGACTAGAGTATGATTCATTGTGGACGTAGTAGCGCACTCTACCATGAGAGCGCTCACAAGACAATAATCTATTAGTTAGATTAAATTATGACTTTGTTGCAGATGGTCACCAGCAAAGAATCTCTCTCTTGTCCTCATACTGCACTCACACACCATACATAACCTATGACAGTTTCCATTACTGTACCAATTCTCACAATTATTAATGTAGGAACACTTTTTACATCCGCGTACTTTAGTGCTCATTTTGGAACCGAAGTAAACAAATTGGAAAAAAGCAGGATACTATGACGAAGTTTATATAACTTAGTTTATTTTTGTAAATATATGATTCAATCAAATATCTTCATCAGAATAACATTAAATTGTGAAAGCCCGTACGACAAAGTGTGAACAATAACAGGCTTTAGTAACTTAAAATAACGATTTTTTTAAGAAAAGCTTTTTATTGATACCAAATAAGATGGGTAACCAATGTTTAAAATGGCGTTTTAACAACACAATACTAAATACGAAATTCAATATCTCCCTCTCTCTCGCACTGTGTTTGGGCCTACTCCTCTGGCGCTATCTCTATTTGGTATTGACTGGCAACAACTTGTTATTTAAATTTAGACAGTCTTCTTTGCATTTTAGAGAGGGCCTTAAAATCTACATTAGACCAATCTTTTCTAACAATAAATGATTGACTATAACACAACTCATGTTATAAATTTTTATTGGTTTACACTTAAGAGTCGTTTTTAATCATTTATAATATCAGGTCTTGTATTAATTTTTATTCAATTGTATTTAAGCTACTTTGGTTATTGTTAACTGTTATATTCTTATAAATAGCAAAGCCAAAATATGGGCAAAAGCTTTTTCTATTTTGCTCCTTATTTTACTTAATTGTTTTTATATATTAGTGTGAATTAGTAGCATACCCCATTTATGTCCAATTTCCCGTGGTGCCGGCGGCGCGGTGCTGATGCATGGCCCAGTTGCAATGGGGTCAGTAGTAGGTCTATGATGTAATGTATAAAAGTTATGGAGAAAGTAGCGACCAAGGCCAGGGTTGAGGGGCAATGCCCGGCGACGTACACGACACAACAATGAGCTTCCATTCATTGGATGAAGTAAACCATTACTCTAAAATTGATTTATAAAATATTACCAAGGACCACAAAATATTAGAGATTCTATGCATACATAATACTTTCAGTCTAAGTATATAAGTATATATTTAAGCATTTGGATTATGAAATCAGTATATTTAAAACAGTAACGTCATCTTTACAGTTGAATGACAAAAAATAAACAAATTAAATCTTTTATCCTCTAAAGCCAAGCCAAACCGTTATTTAAGAAATCCTCCACCCTTACCTACATTGAATAGTACAAAAAAGTAAGCCTGAAACAATTAACCATTTTTTTAAACAGTGTTTTAATACAGTTTAGGAATATTTTTTAAGTTTTTGGTGTCGTTAGATAGGGTTTGGTTTGTAGTTGTTTCCGAAAAAAAATTATGAGAAGTGGACTGAAAATAAAGGC
Organism: Neoaliturus tenellus; assembly: GCA_030545055.2. NCBI lineage: Eukaryota > Metazoa > Arthropoda > Insecta > Hemiptera > Cicadellidae > Neoaliturus > Neoaliturus tenellus. The sequence goes on along the minus strand of CM061534.1, from coordinate 15,076,946 downwards.
GCAATCCACCATTGAAATCTCAAAAATTCCCATTCAAATAACATTGGGATTGAAAAAAGTATTTTAAACAGTTTTTAATAATCAGCTGTAAATATGTTTAGTTTTGGTGATTTAAAAGATTCACAATATTGTATTGGTCGGATGCGTGTATGTGTGTGTGTGTGTGTGTGTGTGTGTGTGTGTGTGTGTGTGTGTGTGTACCTAATTGGTAATTATGGCCTTTCATTCCACCAAGCACCGAGACACCACCGTATGACCTTTTTTAAGCTAAATGAATAAATGACGTCGTGGCATGTCTTTTTTTCTAATGAAAGAATCTAAATCCGGTTAAAAACACAATTTATGCCATTTAGATGTGTCTAACTAAGCCACACTAAAAATGCTTTCCTGACCATAAGTACAATACGTGTTTCCTTGTTATTAATTGTGTCAAAATTTCATCCGAATTCAAATGGTAAAGTTATTTCTAGAATAGGTATTTGCACTAATGGGTTTGACACAGTTAAGACAAAATTTACTATTCATGTGTTCTTCTGTTAATATCCACTTTTTATTAAACAAAGAAAACTAGGTTTTGACACAGTAGAGACAACATTTACTATTCATGTGTTTTACCGAATTTTCCAAATTGGGATATGTTAATATTTCAATCATTAACCAATATTTTTTCGATGAAACTTAGAATTCAGCTTCATTTGGTTGAGATTCATCCATTTATGATTAAAAAAACCTTGGTTTTTCTTGGTTGGCTTATCATGGCAGCAAACCTGTATACTCTTTTCCCATATAAATGATATGGAGAATAGGCAAGCTTCTTTAGCAATGGACAGATATTGATGAAACTTAGTATATGGCTTCATATGCTCGAAATAAATTTTTTTATGATAATAACCTACTTTTAGTATTCTCCATGGCAGTATAACTGCATACTATCCCTATATTTATCATAAGGAGAATAGACATTTATTTCCCTATTTATGAGCATGTGATTTTATTTCGTTTACAGTTTTATGTGGTAAAAACTAATATTTCTAATTTGGAAATTTGCTGACTACGCAGGTCTGCTGCGACGGACGTATTTTTTCCATTAATATCCACTTTAATGTCTTTTATTAAACAAAGAAATGAATCATACTCTAGTCTACCATTGTGTGTTTTTTTTAGGTTGGTTATATGATTGTGTAAGCTTTTTTTGAGCGTCTAAGATTGCCTAGAGAACTATAGATTACCTTGACAAGAGCAAAATGAAGTGTAAAGAACTTTAAAATTATTTTAAAACACAACATAGTACAGAAAACACTTCATTTAAAATCCGAATACGCCCATTGTCTAAACATATGACACAACCGTTTGTAGCATTATTTTTTATAGAAACTAAGATGGAATTTAAAGTTATAAGGCACAAAATAATTAGAGTGTATTGTAAACGTAAGCTGGAATCCTTATTTTTTATGGTTATACGAGTAAATGAGGCAAATTGGGCATAAATAATAATTAAATACCACCTATCATTTAAAAATAATAATAAAAACTAAACAAATACCATGATATTCCTAGAATACAGGCTTCTTTAAAGCCAAATTAAGCTAAATTCGCTTTATTTTAGTCAATTTTACCTTATTTTTACCAAGATTTAAATGTCCTGTGGGTTTTTTCCATTATTTATTTTTAACCAAAAATAAGTTAAGTATGGTTGTTGTTATATGATACTAGGAAATGTTTGTGTAAACATTATGTAATACTCGTATTCAGATCAATAGTCGGTTTGGTTAACAAAAATCAACTAGCTAGGAACTTAAAACATTTTTGCGAGTAAAACAAAATTACTATAACATATATATCATACCCCTTTTGTTATTACTTTACAAATATAATTAGAACCAAAACAATAATCATATTAAATTTATAAATAAAACCTATACTACGGTTGGACTTTAGAATTCATAGATGAAATCATATGAAATGTAAAAATATGAAAATTTTAATAATAATTAACTACCAGTTAAAAGGAAAAATTTAATCTAGGCTATGATTAAAAACTCAATTCGTCTATGAAGCATTTCCTGTACTTTCATGCCTCTCCATACCTCTCTCCAATAATAATCCAAACTACACCAGTAATTTAATAAATTTTTATTGGGTTAACGTGATTAATTAAACCACATTTTTATAAATTGACCAAAAGTGGTCATTTTGCAACAATATAAAAAACATTTTTAATTCCTTTAGAATTATACAAAGAGCATAAATAGTTATTGTTGAATCGATGAGTTGAGAAACAAACAGACATCTGTCGCGGTGTACATGGGTTCCACCTGGTATGAATCAAGGCAGACGCAGAGGGGTTGTAATGTGTTAAGTAAGTTTCCACCCGTTGGCTCGACATAGAAAAGTGGGGATATACACGGGTGGGGAGTTTATAAAAGTAAGATTGAGTTGTTCGGAAGCTCTTTTGTTTGCGGGGCTTTAACGTAGAGGGTATGGTATATTTATTGTACGAATATGATATATTGAGATTGTAGAGGGTATGGATATATTTATTTAATGAAACACCAAGTAGAAATATTAGGCAAAGTTAAAAAAAAAATATGTTGTACTAGAAAACATATCCAGTCTTGTTTTAGATTTATTTTATGTAACTTTAAAGCAGAGTTTTTTTTTATTTTTTTACTTTAAATACCAGTTTCCTATAGTGAATACACAGTTTATAAGCCTAAAACCTTTTAAAACACAACACATATTACAAACTGCTGCTAAGCCTTTCAAAGTAAACAAAGGTTTGTTTTTATATCTTTTTAATTAAAAACCCGTTTGCACGTACCTTGGGTAACTGGTAATGTCAAAAGATAAAGTTATTTATAGACTTTAAAGAAGTTCTTCTGTGTCCTTAAATACCTTTTGTATTCAAATTCAAGTATATTAATAAAATTTGATTTTTTTTGCATATTGCTTAAAATCTCAAAATTTTTTGTTATTTTTTACTTTAGAAATTAGCTGAGTATGCAGGTCTGCTGCGACGTTGGTATTTACTTTTCATGCATCGCAGAATCCAAAAGAGGTGTGATCTAAATTTCTTTTCCTCTGTCTCTCTCTCTCTTTGTCTGTAACGCTCATGGATCCTATTTTGTCCTCTTTTCACAGGATAACGACTTTACCTAATGGTATAAATGTTTTTTCATGGCATAGACTAGAGTTGTGTAAATGTTTATTGCAACTTTAATTGCCTTAGCAACCTTAGGGCTTCGCCCCATAGTACGTCAAACTAACCAAGTTGTGCTAAAATACCAATCTTTATCTCTTTTCAAGGGACAAGAGCTTTAATACATTATATGAAAATTTTTATTACTCTTAGATAGTGCAATTAGAACTATTTTTAACTGCTGAAGGTTTGTCAAAAAGGCTCTGCCTCATATTAAAGGAATTATTTATTCATATACATATTTAATACGCGACACAGTTTTTTGTACAAGGAACTCCTCCTACAGTTTTCAACCAATTTTAATCATTTTAGTGTCATTCAATAGGGCCCGGCAAGAAATTCTTTATATAGTAAATTGATGGAAATTTATTCAAACAGAAGGATCCTAGACGCCCTTAAAGTCCTAAATTTCTCCATTTGATTAAAATTGAGAAGGAAATTAAAAAAAGATTTCATGTTACCAGCTGTAACGGGTAAACACAGTATACCACTGAAAATATCTGTATATTCGTACCAAATAGGTTATAATTTTGAATTTTTTAGGATGCGCTGGTTAACAAACTAATGAAAAAGTGTAAACATAAAAAATACCTTAACTAAATTGCTCGATATCAAGCAACAAGTGCACTAGTTCAATGTTAATCGTATGAGAATATTTAATTTTAGGTTTTTATTTATGCTTATTAGTCAGCTGGATTAGACAATTGTTAATTTTTACCACAGATGGCAACATTTAAAATGTTAATAATTATAAAATCATTCAAATCTAACCCTTTAACTTTTTACTGGCCTAAATACAGTAAGTAAATTCAACTAATTCTTGGTTCTAAATATGAATATTAAATAGTGTTCTTATGAAGAAGTGAGGAGGCTGGTCATAAAATACTGATAACACCACTGTAATTTTCATTCAAGGATTATGCTGATTGGTTAAATAGAATCAGATGGTCTTAGAATATTTTTGCAGAAGTGTGTTATTGTTTTTATTTTGTGTAAACAAACAGATATACTTATTTGGACATTCAGAATGTAAAAAGGACGCTTCCTGCAGCAATAAAAAAAGGTGATCCTACCATCAATGCTTTATTTTCCTCCATTTATTGTCAAATTTTTTAAAACAAGTGCACTAGTTCAATGTTAATCTTATGAGAATATTTAATTCTAGCTTTTTATTTATGCTTTTTAATCAGCTGGATTAGACAATTCTTAATTTTCACCACAGATGGCAACATTTAAAATGTTAATAATTATAAAATAATTCAAATCTAACCCTTTAACTTTTTACTGGTCTAAATACAGTGAGTAAATTCAACTAATTCTTGGTTCTAAATATGAATATTGAATAGTGTTCTTATGAAGAAGTGAGGAGGCTGGTCATAAAATACTGATAGCACCACTGTAATTTTCATTCAAGGATTATGCTGATTGGTTAAATAGAATCAGATGGTCTTAGAATATTTTTGCAGAAGTTTGTTATTGTTTTTATTTTGTGTAAACAAACAGATATACTTATTTGGACATTCAGAATGTAAAAAAGACGCTTCCTGCGGCAATCAAAAGAGGTGATCCTACCATCAATGTTTTATTTTCCTCCATTTATTGTCAAATGTTTTTAAACAACTGCACTAGTTCAATGTTAATCTTATGAGAATATTTAATTCTAGCTTTTTATTTATGCTTTTTAATCAGCTGGATTAGACAATTCTTAATTTTCACCACAGATGGCAACATTTAAAATGTTAATAATTATAAAATAATTCAAATCTAACCCTTTAACTTTTTACTGGCCTAAATACAGTGAGTAAATTCAACTAATTCTTGATTCTAAATATGAATATTGAACAGTGTTCTTATGAAGAAGTGAGAAGGCTGGTCATAAAATACTGATAGCACCACTGTAATTTTCATTCAAGGATTATGCTGATTGGTTAAATAGAATCAGATGGTCTTAGAATATTTTGGCAGAAGTTTGTTATTGTTTTTATTTTGTGTAAACAAACAGATATACTTATTTGGACATTCAGAATGTAAAAAGGACACTTCCTGCTGCAATAAAAAGAGGTAATCCTACCATCAATGCTTTATTTTCCTCCATTTATTGTCAAATTTTTTAACAACAGATTTCCCTATTTATTCGGTTTTGTATACATTGGCAATACATGAGGTTTTAGGTAAGAAGGTAAAATCTAAAGACATATATTGAATTGATTAAACCTAATATCTACATTGGTACGGTGCCTATACATTACTAACGGGTGCTGCGTTGTTTTGCTTGGTTTGCATATTTAATTTAGATTTAATGTTTCCCATGTCTGTACATATCTTTCATGGGTAGAACACGATATGCAGGGGTGGGGTATATTGGATTTGGCATGTAGCTATTGTCACATCCTATTAATTATTCGATATTAGGTTTTTTATTTAATAATCTATAGTATTTTTGAAACATCTGAATTTTCTTAAATTGTTTATGAGTTTATACTCATAGAACTATAAAATAAATCGCTATGCGAATATAAATGTTAAATCAAACAGCAAAAAAAAAAAAAAAAAACATTCATGGTAATAACTTCCAAACCAAATGAAATGGATGTAACAAGATTTTAACAAATGTGGCTTTAAACACGAGCTATTAAACAGGGGAGCTATTAAACAGGGACCTATTAGACATAAAACTTAATTTAAAATAACCTAACTGATGGTGATATATTCAATTTCTGAAAGCATTGTTATAATTTGTTTAATAAACTTTACACACGACCCGTGCAAAGAGCGGGTATACAGCTAGTCATAAATTGAAATTCTAAAAGTTTTAACATTAGTCTTATGGATTTTAATACCAAAATAAAATAATTCATAAAAACAGTTAAATTAATTGTCAAAAAACCATATACTCCATTATAAACATGTGTCTTTTACTTTTAATCAGTAAATGAATTAATAAATAGTATTATATTAGAAAATAGTTCATTCCTTTTTAATAGTAGTCTTTATTGGTGATCATGTATATTTAGTTTAATTTTATTAAAAGGATACAACAAATGAATAATTTGTACAATCGCAAATATTTAATTTTATAATAAAATATTTAACACCAAATTATAAAGCCAGCTGTTACCAGCAGAGGTATAATAAAAATTTTACTTATACCATTATACAACACCCTTAGCCCTACATTAAGACTCCTTAACAAGCTCATCTTAAAGGTAAATAAGCAGAGCTAATGAGCTCGTCTTCAACTAAACAATCCTTTTTAAGCTTAGAATTTTTAAAGTACAATCTGTCACTGATATTACTATTGCTACAATAAATCATACACATTTACCAGGCAAATTTTTGTACTATTATCCTTGTAAATTAATTTAAGTAAAATATACGGTCAGTTATTACCAGTAACTTTTTACAAATTTTAGTATTTTTTTTATTATTGTTTATTAAATCTATACTATACAAGCAATGTCTGAAGGGATGTGTATTTTACAATCTCAAAATATGGCAGGTAGATTTTACTAATACTTTACCTTTAAAAGTGTTTTTGCCCCAAAATTAGTTTAGAAACAGGCTCAATCCCAGGAAAAATTAAATTTGTTCTAAATTTAAGTTTAAAAATCGTAATTTTTAACATTAGTCTTATGTGCTGCTATTTTGGTAACAAAATAACAACGAAAATTGCACAAAAATAAAGAAACTATAATATGTTAAGCCTATACCCTCTTTTTTAAAACAGCCATTAACTGTAAAAAGGCATAGTTGGTTGTTCATAGAAATTTAACCCTTTCAACTGTGGCATTTATTTTATTTCCGCCCACATTTCGGTCATAAAAGTTGGGCTGATCAAGCAACTTTGAATTTTCTCTGTTGTTGAGCGCGCCGACAACAGCCAATACCACCGATAATTCAGTAATGCTGCGAAGTTGCATGACAAACTTGCAGGCACTCCAAAACGTCCACTAACCAGCTTTTACCCGTGACCACCAAATCACTACCTCTTATCTGCCACCGACCTTTGTATTCGACCAATCAGCTGATTGTCCTGTGCCTTATCCTTTTTAGCCAGACTGTCCGTCTTGTCTGGGTGATCGCAGAGTGAATTTGAAGTGCTGGCTGCCAGTTATTCTACCCTCCAACTTCGTTGAATTTCAAGGCTGACTTTGAATATTAAAGTAGCCAAGGTGAGCGAATACCATGATTCAATTTTGTTAGGTGTTTGAAACAGTTTCAAGTTGTTAAATTTAATTTCGTAACCTTAAAGATTTTATAAAATATTGGAGCTCAATCGATTTAACCATGCCTTTGGTTTGCAGAACATCATTGTCTAATTTAATTTGGAGACTTATGGTAAAATAATAAATTTAGTAATATTCTATTTCTGTTTTTACGACACAGTTCTTAAACCCTTATAAAATAATTAACTAACTTCTACCACTAGCGGTAATTTTTAAAAAATTTACAAAAATTTATTAACTATTTCTTTTCCCCTACTAGAACCGTTCGCGACGCTGCCGCCCCGACAAAGAACTGAAATCTTTAAAGTTCTTCCCTTTTATCTCATTCTCTTAGGGGAGGGGGTTGGAGGGGTGAAGGGGGGGGGGTTCACACTACCCTATATAAGCAGCATCGGTACCTCGCGCGTGCGCCATTATAATGGCGATAGGGCGACAGTAAACATCTATCCGTAAGTCTCTAACACTATCAAACATTTTTTTTTTTAACTTACTCTTGTTACTCTAACATATGTTTGCGCTTATTATGCTAATTAGTCTCTATATATTCAGACACACTCGCGGGCACCAATCATATACTTGCTGAATTTTGGAGAGTACACATCTCCTTTTTAAATATTATTATGCATTCTCACACTTTACATTTAAAACTTTTACGTACAAAACACATTTTACAGAAACAATCTAACTTCACAATTTCAAAACCACGTACTACATTGAGTAAGCTTAAAAAATACTTCAGTTTTCACCCGTTGTACTTTGTAAAATCTAACCTTTCCAATACTTCTTCTACTGATTCTATTTTACACTCTGTCTTAACTGAAATGCTGAAATATCAAAATTTCAATCTTGTTACACCTATTGACGATCCTATCCAATTATTCTTATTCACTATATTACCAGGTTTATATGATTATTACTGCTACAAATAATGACAAACCAATTCTCCAATCACTAATGAGTTTTTATTAAATAAAGAGATTTAAAAAAAAAACCCCTCCGGATGACCTTGACCCACTTCCAAAACCCACCCATCACTGTCAAAAAAACCCCAGCCGCTACTACCCCTACAACACTTACAACCGCCTGACCTTGACCTGAGCCAACTGTAGCCATTCCCCACTACTGATGAGAGGTCTATTCACGTTAGTGTACATAGTCGATGCTATTCCGTACGTCAACATTTCTACCTTTTTCTGTTTAAAAATGGTGGCAATTTTCAATTTTCGAAGTTGAATATGTCAAAATGTAAAATATTAATAAAAACAGTGTATGAAACACTTAAAATGTGTAATATTTAGTTTTCAATTCAGAAATACCAAATTTAAAACCATGGCTTTTAATTAATTAACTAGTATACGTGTTGCTCGAAATCGAGCAATTTATTTAAATACAGTATAAATGTTACTTTACCTCTAAATCAATGACATCCGACCAATCCAATATTGTGAAAATCTGTAATTACCAAAAACTACACGTATTTACAGCTGATTATTAACAGATGTTTTTAAAATGCTTTATTTAATTCCAATGTTATTTATATGGGAAATTTTGAGATTTCAATGGTGGATAGCGCCTTTATTTTCCGTCAGATTTTCATCAGTTTTTGGCGGAAACAACTACAGACCAAGCCCTACCCAACGACACCAAAAACTTGAAAATCGGTTGAAAATTGTAGGAGGAGTTCTCAAGACAAAAATCCCTTAGCGTATTAAATAAGTATAGATAGACATCGAACGGTATTAGTCCGGCCATAAATAAGGGGAAATTGAGATTTTTCTAAACGAAAACAGGCTTTTTGTTGTAGCCTATATTTTCGTATACTAAAAGGTCGTTTTCGTTTATAAAATTTCAATTTCTCTGTTATTTATGGCCAGATGATTTTATCCTTTATATTTCTGAATAGATAATTAAATTTTACACATTTTAAGAGTTTTATACTACTTTCATAATCGTTCACAATCTTTAGATATTGAACTAAAAAAATGGCCGCTATTTTGAAACAGAAAAAGGTATACATATCAAAATTCATAATGATAAGGTAGTATAATGGTAGTTTAATAATAATGTTTACTAGATTATAATTATAGTCCGTTTTTTAAACCTGGTCCTTCTATCTAGAGATGGGGGTGGGGGTTTGTTTATGATTGCTAATATCCCATTGGCTGGAGCCCTTTGGTTTTTTTGTTGTTTTTGTTTTATTTCACTGTTGAATATCAGCTAGTAATTTTACATCACAACATATTGTGTATCAGATTTACAATATTATTGGTAGCAGTTGTTTTTTTTTTTTTTTTTAATCTGTTTACTTTAGAGCTTTAGATACTTTAGATACTTTATTTGAAACACCGACGCACTCTGTGGTGCGTATTTTAAGGTTACGGTATACTTTTTAACAAGGAATAGGTTTGGCTTAAAAATATTACAGCTGGCTAGGAGTTACTGAAAGACATTTATAACATATTTAAACAGTTATTTGAGGAAATCTGATACTCGAACATGTTTGTCACGAGTTTAAATGTTTTGTTTACAGTTGAAATGTTTTGGTTACAGTTTAAACCTCTCCCCACCCCAAAATTCTCATGAAGGATCAGGTTTAAAGAACCGGACTATAGTCTACTTGTTGCTCCAAATCGAGCAATTTATTTTTATACAAAAGTAACATTTAGTTCTAAATCAACGCGACATCCGATTGTTACCTGTTACCTCCTATGTCCGTCCCGTAGACCACGAAGGCATGGGACCCGTCCTTGATTTCCTTGTAGTAAGGCTAAAACTTGGCCGTCAAATCCTGAAGCTCCTGACTAATAAAATATTGTGAATGTCAGTATGCCTAATCATAAAAACTACACGTATTTACAGCTGTTCATTAACATTTATGTTTAAAATGTTCAACACAAACCCAATGTTATTCCAATAGGAAAATTTTAAATTTAATTTGTGTATGGCACGCTTATTTTATGTCCTATTTTCATCAGTTTTTGGCGGAAACAACTATAGACCAAGCCCTATCCAACGACACCAAAAACTTCAATATCGGTTGAAAATTGGAGGAGGAGTTCTCAACACAAAAAAAACCTTAGCGTATTAAATAATATATATATATATATATATATATATATATATATATATATATATATATATATATATATATATATAATAGATTTGTTTTTAAAAGCCAAATACAGCATACTTCACAACCCCTACTATCCATTATATGGTTAAAATTAAGAAATATTCTGGGATAGGGTTATTTTAAATTGAAAACATTGATTATTTGAATAGTCATTCCGTTCAATGAGGGTTCTTGGTCCTTGGTGTGATTTGGAATTTGCGCTATGAGATGATAAGCCGAGTCGTAAACTTCACTAGGCTTTACTGTAGTATTATTCACGAAAATAGTCCGATGAGAGTCAATACAGTGTTGCCAATTTTATTCTGAAACATATTTTTCTTCTGTTTTAAAACACATTGTAAACATAACCACAAATGACAACATTGCAAGGCAAGAGGGGGTGGTGGCACACAGCTATCAAAATTTCCATCGGACTATTTTCGTGCATCTTACTATAGTCCTTCCACTAGTAACACATAAAGCGTCAGGAATTTGGCGCTCTACAATTAGCCATTTATTGTGAACTGACTTGGTTTATGGTCAAGAATAAATTTACAAACAATAATATAAACAAAACTAAACATATGGACAGCTGATTTACATTGAACGTACACAAACGAGATTAAATAAATATAGAGTGCTCATCACATGTTAATTTTGTGTCCCTTTTTGATTTGCGCCATTCTACCCATGATTCCCGCCGTTTCCTTGGCAACCATCCCACACTTTACTCTCGTTTCCTTGGTTACTAGTTTTAGCTATTCTAATTGGTCGCTACAAGCTTAAAAAATCACAGCGTAGGCCTATACTCAAAACATCTGATTATTTGTTGTTTTGTTGTTTGTTTTTAAAACCAATTTGATTTGATGATCTGTGAACAGGCTATTGAGATTGGTTACCTTAGAAACGTCGGATAGCTGTGGGTAATATGGCAAAAAACACGTGGGAAAAGTGTAAACAAAGGACTGGTTACCAAGGAAACGGCGGGAATCGTGGGTAAAGTGGTGCCAGTCAAAAAGGGACACTTTTCCCTATCTGGTGAGCACTCTATATCTATTTAATCTCGTTGACGTACAACTATTAATTTGCCTTGACATATACTACAAATCTCCCCCTGAGAAAAAAATTACAAGTTTAAATCTGACAACTCTCCAACTTCTTGTTCTATTTCCACTACTGGGTTGTTGTTGAGTTGAATCGTCTCTTATGATTGTTGGTTGGGTTTGAGGACTTCTATGTAGGATTATTTCGGAACTTTTTCTATCCCTCAGTTTCCGCTCTTCCTTAGGTGAGCTTGATGGTCTTATTGGTCTTTCCACAAGTTCCCTTTCACCAAAACTCTTAATTTGGTCTACGTATCTCCGGTGTAGTTTACTACCCTAGCCTATATAGTGTTGTAGCGACGAGCCTTCAGCGGTGACATATTCAGTGTGATGGGATGTTCCGCAACGTGAGGGTAGCGAGGGTGTACCGGGTATGTTCCCGGTAGTCGAGGGCTCGGCCATATCGGCGGTGTAAAAGGATGTTCCCGCAACTTGAGGGTAGCGAGGGGGTACCGGGTATGTTCCCGGCAGTCGAGGGCTCGTCCATATCCGCGGTGTAAAGGGATGTCCCCTCAACGTGAGGGTAGCGAGGGTGTACCGGGTATGTTCCCGGTAGTCGAGGACTCCGCCATATCCGCGGTGTGAAGGGATGTTGTCTCAACGTGAAGGTAGCGAGGGTGTACCGGGTATGTACCCGGTAGTCGAGGGCTCGTCCATATCCGCGGTGTGAAGGGATGTTCCCGCAACGTGAGGGTAGCGAGGGTGTACGGGTATGTTCCCGGTAGTCGAGGGCTCGTCCACATCCGCGGTGTGAAGGGATGTTGCCTCAACGTGAGGGTAGCGAGGGTGTACCGGGTATGTTCCCGGTAGTCGAGGGCTCCACCACATCCGCGGTGTGAAGGGATGTTCCGCAACGTGAGGGTGGCGAGGGTGTACCGGGTATGTTCCCGGTAGTCGAGGGCTCCACCACATCCGCGGTGTGAAGGGATGTTCCCGCAACGTGAGGGTAGCGAGGGTGTACCGGGTATGTTCCCGGTAGTCGAGGGCTCTGCTACATCCGCGGTGTGAAGGGATGTTCCCGCAACGTGAGAGTAGCGAGGGTGTACCGGGTATGTCCCCGGTAGTCGAGGGCTCCGCCACATCCGCGGTGTGAAGGGATGTTCCCGCAACGTGAGAGTAGCGAGGGTGTACCGGGTATGTTCCCGGTAGTCGAGGGCTCCGCCACATCCGCGGTGTGAAGGGATGTTCCGCAACGTGAGAGTAGCGAGGGTGTACCGGGTATGTTCCCGGTAGTCGAGGGCTCCACCACATCCGCGGTGTGAAGGGATGTTCCGCAACGTGAGAGTAGCGAGGGTGTACCGGGTATGTTCCCGGTAGTCGAGGGCTCCGCCACATCCGCGGTGTGAAGGGATGTTGCCTCAACGTGAGGGTAGCGAGGGTGTACCGGGTATGTTTCCGGTAGTCGAGAACTCCGCCACATCCGCGGTGTGAAGGGATGTTCCGCAACGTGAGAGTAGCGAGGGTGTACCGGGTATGTCCCCGGTAGTCGAGGGCTCCGCTACATCCGCGGTGTGAAGGGATGTTCCGCAACGTGAGGGTGGCGAGGGTGTACCGGGTATGTTCCCGGTAGTCGAGGGCTCCGCCACATCCGCGGTGTGAAGGGATGTTCCGCAACGTGAGAGTAGCGAGGGTGTACCGGGTATGTCCCCGGTAGTCGAGGGCTCCGCTACATCCGCGGTGTGAAGGGATGTTCCGCAACGTGAGAGTAGCGAGGGTGTACCGGGTATGTTCCCGGTAATCGAGGGCTCCGCCACATCCGCGGTGTGAAGGGATGTTCCTGCAACGTGAGAGTAGCGAGGGTGTACCGCGTATGTCCCCGGTAGTCGAGGGCTCCGCTACATCCGCGGTGTGAAGGGATGTTCCGCAACGTGAGAGTAGCGAGGGTGTACCGGGTATGTTCCCGGTAGTCGAGGGCTCCACCACATCCGCTGTGTGAAGGGATGTTCCGCAACGTGAGAGTAGCGAGGGTGTACCGGGTATGTTCCCGGTAGTCGAGGGCTCCGCCACATCCGCGGTGTGAAGGGATGTTCCGCAACGTGAGAGTAGCGAGGGTGTACCGGGTATGTTCCCGGTAGTCGAGGGCTCCGCCACATCCGCGGTGTGAAGGGATGTTCCGCAACGTGAGAGTAGCGAGGGTGTACCGGGTATGTCCCCGGTAGTCGAGGGCTCCGCTACATCCACGGTGTGAAGGGATGTTCCGCAACGTGAGGGTGGCGAGTGTGTACCGGGTATGTTCCCGGTAGTCGAGGGCTCCGCCACATCCGCGGTGTGAAGTGATGTTCCCGCAACGTGAGAGTAGCGAGGGTGTACCGGGTATGTCCCCGGTAGTCGAGGGCTCCGCCACATCCGCGGTGTGAAGGGATGTTCCCGCAACGTGAGGGTAGCGAGGGTGTACCGGGTATGTTCCCGGCAATCGAGGGCTCCGCCACATCCGCGGTATGAAGGGATGTTCCCGGAACGTGAGGGTAGCGCGGGTGTACCGGGTATGTTCCCGGTAATCTAGGGCTCCGCCACATCCGCGGTATGAAGGGATGTTCCCGCAACGTGAGGATAGCGAGGGTGTACCGGGTATGTTCCCGGTAATCGAGGGCTCCACCACATCCGCGGTGTGAAGGGATGTTCCGCAACGTGAGAGTAGCGAGGGTGTACCGGGTATGTTCCCGGTAGTCGAGGGCTCCGCCACATCTGCGGTGTGAAGGGATGTTCCCGCAACGTGAGAGTAGCGAGGGTGTACCGGGTATGTTCCCGGTAGTCGAGGACTACGCCATATCCGCGGTGTGAAGGGATGTTCCCGCAACGTGAGGGTAGCGAGGGTGTACCGGGTATGTTCCCGGTAGTCGAGGACCCGCCACATCCGCGGTGTGAAGGGATGTTCCCGCAACGTGAGGGTAGCGAGGGTGTACCGGGTATGTTCCCGGTAGTCGAGGGCTCCGCCACATCCGCGGTATGAAAGGATATTCCCGCAACGTGAGGGTAGCGAGGGTGTACCGGGTATGTTCCCGGTAGTCGAGGACCCGCCACATCCGCGGTGTTAAGGGATGTTCCCGCAACGTGAGGGTAGCGAGGGTGTACCGGGTATGTTCCCGGTAGTCGAGGACCCGCCACATCCGCGGTGTGAAGGGATGTTCCCGCAACGTGAGGGTAGCGAGGGTGTACCGGGTATGTTCCCGGTAGTCGAGGGCTCCGCCACATCCGCGGTATGAAAGGATGTTCCCGCAACGTGAGGGTAGCGAGGGTGTACCGGGTATGTTCCCGGTAGTCGAGGGCTCCGCCACATCCGCGGTTTGAAGGGATGTTGCCTCAACGTGAGGGTAGTGAGGGTGTACCGGGTATGTTCCCGGTAGTCGAGCGCTCCGCTACATCCGGGTAACGGAGTGGCCGCCGCGCCGCGCCTGCGCGTGCGGGCGAGTGCGAGGGCGGTGTCCTGCAGGTGTCCTAATCAAGTTTTTGCCAGTTCGTGCGCGAGTCCCTCTTATCTCGGCCGGGAATTAATTGAAGGCTTATCTCTGCCGCGAACACCGCGGGTGTCGGATAGTGTAGTTGGAGCTCCCAATTCCGGCCACTTATAACAGCCTCATGCGATGGCTAACTAACTCAAGCGGATAAGGAATCAAATGGCTTTTACCCATAGCGTTTAGTGTTGAAAACTGCATTGGGTTTGTTGGAGGTAAAGAATCTCCTCCCGTTATTTTTTATTTTGAATTTAAGTTGATATAATGCCATAGGGAATCTTCACTACAGTCCTTCCACTAGTGTTATCCCGATAATACTAGCCCATCAGTGTTGACCCCTAGCCCGTCTAAGAGCCTTCAGATGTGATATATTTCGTGTATGTCCCTAAACATAAAAAAACCTGTCAAACAAAATGTTTTTCAAACCCTTCATATATCACTTTTGTTTGAAACGTATCACACAAATTTAGTTTCAACATAGGCATAGTTTCATAGGCAACATAGTTTCAATTTAGAAACATACATAGGCTATTCTCTGAAACGTAGTGTTGTAAACACTAAATGAGACAAGTTAAGTTTGTTTGATTTACAAAATAATAAAACGATCGTTATCATGTATTTCAAAGACACGGGTGGATAAGGGTTGAAATTTTTAGACTGATGGTCAAAGTTCATCAGTTGATTCGTCACGTTTATGAATTTAAAATAATCTCTTGAACAAAAATATGGCCAAAACTCAAGATTATAAAGACTTAAAACTTGGAATTTAAAAAATATACATAGTACATAGTTACCAAAAAACTATTTTAAAAATCAAGATCGGCTGAGGTTAATAATGTAGTAGCGTTAAGCGTGTTTCCGGTTAGATACAATACGTAATTTCCACCCACTTAAGTAATTACTTTTCTTCAAATTTAACTCATATCTGACGATCAGGTTTACCAACAACAAAAATTATATATGTTAAGTCTCAATGAGGCTGCAAACATGAGCTGGTCAGCTTCTAAGTTCGTCGAACTCTTAGTTTTCTTTTCGGGTTGAGCATCATTCTAAAATTAAATGCGAGAAGAATTATTCTATCAATAAAAATTATTCAGAAATTAGATGAAAATGTTTGATGATTTATGAATAATATTTAATCACGTTTATGGATTGGACACCCTGAGACTATTGATATACGTATTGACTACTCTTAGGTAGTAGTTTTCTTCCTCTGCAGTGAGACAATTTCTCTTGTGAATCGTGCGCGAAACTGGGCCATTTCACCAATATTGCCCTAAAACATTTATTTCCTTAACAATTTTGTTGTGTTAATAGAAAAAATCTCCCCTCCAGTTACACAGATTACCCAGCAGTCGAAGGAACTGACTGCAAAAACTTTTGCCCGATCCAGAGTTCATTTTCACACTCGCCTCCCCACGTTCCATCCCAGAAGGTACCGTCCCGGCAGCGGTGCGGCGGCGGCGGCGGGAGTGGCAGACGTTCCTCTGACGGTTGCCGGACAGCTGGACACTGGGCCGACTCGCAGATATAAATATTAATACCGAGTGTGGGAATTGATGGCTGTCCGAGTGTCTGTCTGCGTCCCTCACCCGCCAAACTTGATCCGCTCTGATACACGTCTTCATCTCGTCATCTCTTTGTCATCTGCCCCTCATCACTCTCTCTCTCACTCTCTCGCCCCCTCCTTCATATATTTTTCTCTTAGGCTTAATTGCTTGTAAGGTATACGACCACTATTTCACTAATGAGTGACACTGATTGATCCTTGGGGACCCCATAAGCAAAGGTATTCCTGAGAGTTTCAAGAGAATGTGGAACCCATATTGCATTGATCGCTTTTCCATGGCGAATAATTTATTCCTGAGTTCACCATCAATATCTCTAACCTCAATCTCTGTTTATGTGTTACAAATTGAGGCAGTTTGATATTGGTTTGATTTTCGGACTGCGAGAGTGAAAATATGTTAGTTTAATTGAAACATTAAACCAGCCCAGAACAACTGCCCAGAATATTTAATTGAAACAACTGCCCACAATTTCGGTTCTGATCAGTACAAAAATTACTGCAAGAATATTGAAATGTCTTACGGAGAAAATATTTTTATATGGGACTCTGGGACTGCGTAGAGATTTTATTTGCTTGTAAGCTATATGCCCACTATTTCAATCAAGAGTGGTCCTATGACTGATCCTTGGGGAACACCATTAGCAAATGTATTAATTTACGTTAAGAAAATGTGGAATGAATCTATATTGCATTGATCGCATTTTCATAATGCATAATTTATTCCTGAGATCAACCCACAGCTACACCATCCATTGAAATAACTCTAACCTCAATTCTTGTTTATTTGTTACAAGTTGAGACAGTTTGATCGTCGGGTCATCATTGTGGTAAAACGCTAGTTACACAAACGTTGTTCTACAAAGAGTGTTGGGTTTTGTTCAATGGACAAACTACTGTTAAAAACGGAAATATTTGATAAAAGAAAATGTTCATATTGGGACAAATTGACTCAAGTTGTAAATAAGTTTTAAGATTTAACTATTGATCGCTCAAACAGAGTCACAGGGTTATTCACCCTATGAGCTCAAAGCGGAAAGGCTTTGACCCCGTAGGCGCGGGAAGCCACTACTCCTCTATCCAAGCACCAGGTGTCGCTGATGCAAGTTAAAAACACAAGTGCAACGCGAGGGTTGCGAAACTCGGTGCATCTGCATTGCCACTGCGCATCCCCCCGGACCGGAAATGCAAATTCGGTGCATAGTGTCCCAGAAAATATGCGCCGAAAGTATCTAGCCTAGACATCTGCCTATTCAGACGGGACGGTTGGGCCGTTCCCCTTCACCTATCATAAAATGTAATTTCTTTGACGTCTCACAATCGGCTTTTTACAACTTTCCGGTTACCGGGTGGGAATTCAACGTCTCCTTTGGGGATTTTTCGGTGTTTCCTGATGGCAAAGGTCCGTTGGGGAGCTAGTATTTCGCCAATGAAAACAGAATTTTCTCTAGTGAAGCGGGTTTGGTATAAGGTACTTATGAAATCGGAACCGTTGGATACGTTGAACGGTTTGGATGTAACGTATCCCTGAGGGTTTTGATGTTTTCAGCTTGTTTGGCCATGTCGCTCAACGGTATTTCATGGGCGTTTGAAATGACAATACAAAAGTAGGAGGGCACTCTTGCTAAAGAGAGCTACAGGGTGATTGAATAGTCACCGACGATTTTATTTTTTTATTTTATTTAACCTATACATGCTATATTTATATAAACAGTACTTATATAAATAGTTAAAGACAGTTAATTTAATACCATTAATTATTGTAAGTTTTGTTGAAACATCAGGAACAACTGGCCTTAGTAATTATATGGAATCTTATATAATAAAAGAGTGCATTTAAGGGTCTAGAGAGAGAACTACTGAACGGATCGAGGCCGTTTTGGTGTCAATGGATTTCTCATGACCCCTAGATGATAGGAAA
This sequence comes from Neoaliturus tenellus, assembly GCA_030545055.2. Lineage (NCBI taxonomy): Eukaryota > Metazoa > Arthropoda > Insecta > Hemiptera > Cicadellidae > Neoaliturus > Neoaliturus tenellus. The sequence goes on along the minus strand of CM061534.1, from coordinate 15,058,366 downwards.
AATATGGTATCCCTCAGAAAATGCCTTATAAAGCCGAAAAATGAAAATTAGACCTTATTTAGACCAATCTAAGACGTGATTTTGTCGATTTGTTTACTGCTCCAGGTGATCCATATCTTACATTGAAAATTGACACCATTGCTGCTTTACAACGTGTTTTTGTTAACAAAAACAGACGACTTTTCATTTCTATGATAATTGACAGAATCAAGAACACGTAATGTTGAAGTGGTTTTTAAAGCAGTAAAATAAATATCTAACAGCTGATGTTTTAATAAAATTGTTGTTGCTATACTATAAAGAGAGTTTATTTAATACAGGTGATTTATGTATTTAAACTTACAAGCTATTTATTAATATTTGTTTTCACATATTTTTTATCTATCAACTAATGAGCTTTATGTTTTGAAATATATAAACATAATGATTGGATTGTAAAATTCTCCCCACCGTATTTTAATCCATTAATCTTTGTTTATAACTAAGTTATATAACGTCTTTATATTCTTATTTTTCATCCTTTAAGGTCGTGTAGGCTTATGATTCAACATTTTTAACAGTTGGTTTATTGTTTCCACTGATATAAACAATGAAGTACAAAAATGTGATAATGTGTAACTATGAACCTCAAAGTTATAAGTCTTGAAATATACAAGAAGAAATGCCAAGAATAAGAAAAGGAGATGGAAATAAAGTGGAAACTAAAGACAGAGAATAAAAATTTTGAATAGTGTTTTAGTGAAGGTAAAAAACCTACTATACGGTTGACTTAGAGGACAATCCAGTAACACTTAGTACACCCAGGAATGTACTTCTATACGATTACGTGAAAAATTCAAGTCAGAATTTGAAAGCAAGGTTCAATTAAATGCATAAATACTGTGGAAGGGCCCACAGAATGGTGCTCAGCGATGCCAAAACCTAATGGGAACGTCAGACTCATCGTGGATCTAACAAAATTAAATAGGAACGTACGGAGGCAAAAATGCCAGAGGTTGAGAACACACTTAATAGGATTGGTAAATCGCGAGTGTTAAACAAATAAGATACAAACTCCAAATTCTGGTTAATTAAATGGACTCCGAGTCGGCAAAATTATACAAATAAGTTAATTGGCCATACAACTGGAATGGAATAAATGAAAATACGGTTACAAACCTTTAATCATTATCTTTTTTGTAAAGTCTCATAGACCTACTATATTGTAAAACCATATGAGAGTAAGTATTATAAACTATTTAAACTTATAAACTATTATGATATATAGAGATCGCCTCCTGATCGAAATTAGACACAATTTTAAGTTGATCTGGACCCAGGAAGTTTATAAACATTATATAACTGAAAAAACTCTTCTTCCTGGTTTTAACAGTGTTTTTTTACAACAGCTGTCTAATGATTCAATCAATTCTCCTTCCTCCAAATGATTAACATTGAAACTTTGAAAGCCTGTAGTCCAGCGAGAATTATAATAGGATTCTGCTCATCTACAGGACTATACCTTTCTAAAGGTATGCGCGGATTTCTCATATAATGCACATGAGCTGAGAAGAAAGGAGGAAAAGAAACATGCTTGCCTATTATAGAAGACTAGAAAATTGCCCACTGGTCGAATTTCTACCAAATATTTAGTTGATCTTGAGCTAATTTAGTTAATATATATATATATATATATATATATATAAAACTAACTGTTCATCCTGATTTGCTATAATTTGTTATTACAACAGCTGTTTCATGATTAATCAATTATCCTTCTTCCATAAGATTAACATTGACACTTTCGAAGCCTGAAGGGCATAGTCTAGGGGGCCGATGTGAGTTAAAATACCATTCTGCTCATCTAAAATACACTACCTTTCAAACGGTATGCGCGGGTTTCTTTTACTTTGCTCACAAGCTGAGAAAAAAGGAGGAAAAGAAACATGCTTGAATATTAATATATAGATAACTGTTCACATTGCTAAAGAAATCGATATTGGAATACTATGTTGTCTGTGTATTAATAAATTCTGTGACCATTTTAAAACGTGAACATCAAATTCATGAATAATCTTCATGAAAATTACCCGTCATTTTTGACGGGCTGTTTGCTAGTTGATCCATAAAATCTTGAATTTTAGGTATGTTTGAAAAATTGCATTAGTATATTAAGTTTGAAAATCAGTTTGGCAATTTGAATGTTGGTGGAGACCAACCTATCATGAAGTGATGACCTAGCAGTTTATGATCTCCATCATCATTCAAATTGCCTGATTTTCATTGAATGATTTTCAAACATCGTATTCTAATGCATTTTTCACCCAAACCCCAAAATATAATATTTTGCATAAATTGTATACAATTAACACACCAACCCGTTTGCTGCCTGATGTTTCAACTAAACCAAACCATCATTAATGGTATCAAATTACCTCTCTGTAATTTGTTTGATTTATCTATGTAACATGCAGAGTTTGCATGGAATAACTCGAATAAAATCACCAGTGACTTTTCAATCACCCTGTAGCATGAGTTTGACCAAACTGCGACATAATTTCTTTCGCCTGCACAGGAACAAATGTCTGTAAATGTAATTACGAAAAAACTAACCTTAAGGCTGCGGTCTACCCCTGGCGCGCACCCAAATGCAAGGGTTTTTTAGAATCGTGTTATCTTCTGCCAAATGAAGCCTAGAGCTATAAATAAGGTGTCATATTGAAGAAGAATAACGGTACTAGTTTTCGTCTGTTACAATTTTGTAATTAGTTCATTAAAACCAATAGAAAACTTCAGTTAAAAATCGAGAAAAACAGATGATTTTAGACCGGTATAGCTGAAATTAGAAATTTTATTTTAAAATTCTAAAAAGATAGCCGACTAGATCCTTTTTTCTACTTTTAGAAAAAGTTAAGAGCCAATCTCTATCTTAATTGGTTATTTTTAAAACACGATCCCCGTAAACCTCTGCAGCCATCAAACTCGCCTAGCGCTACGGCCGCGAGGCCGGCATATTCGGCATTGTTGTTGTTTTTGTTTTGGTTGGGGTAGACCGCAGCCTTAACTATGATTGTGATAGTAGGTCTATATGCCTACATATAGGGAACGTGAAAGAAGCCAAATAGTTCCAATATCTGGGGTAAATGTTGAAGTATATTTTAACACAACATTATTTATAAAAAACAAAACAAAAATATATAATATGCAATTTAACTGTCCGTATGAAATCTCTTTTTATTTTTATTTTCCTGTGTCGAGGGCAGTATGTCCAATTCTATACTGCTGCGTTTGTCAATTCCTGGTTAGTTTATAAGATAATAACGAAAATTGGAAATGACGTTTACAATTGTTATAGAAACACTTTCTTGTGTTGTTTATAGTGACGGTACTCAAAATAAACAAGTATAAATTGACATGCTAATAAGTTAATTTAACAACACTTACTTTAACTGCTCACGAGGGTTTTACAGAAATTTGTACGAAATATATTTGTTTCCCGCTTCACACTATACCAAACTGTTTTATGTGTTTAACTGTTAACAGTTTAACTTTTTATTGAGACAATGTCTTCCCAGACGTTAGGCCTAATGTGTGGGCGTAATGTCAGCATAGACGTATGATACCAGGAAGTTTAAAGAACAATCTTAATTAGCTTCTTTTGGAGCAGTTAGAACAATTTGATGCCTTTCTCCTTTTTTCAATTCGTTTTACCTTTACTCTGAGGTCCGTACGTAATCACTTTTTTATTCGCTCCCAAAACGCCTCCCATATGCCGGCTAGTTTCTATTCTCTTGAATGCCCTCAATTCATGAACCTACTCGTTTCGAATTAAGTAGCAATCTTGATCTACAAAATTAAGCAACTAAGGAGGAATTTGCCCCTGGCGAGGCTCCTTATCTTGTTGAGTCTGCGAACACAGGTGTTAGCATTTACTTCGATTTTCAACATGTAAAAAACAAAGATACCGTAATCGGAAAATGATTACACAAGTTGATTAAAACAACTCCTGGTCAGTTTAAGAAGCATTCAAAATATACTGAAACTTTGGGAGCTATCTCTACTTGTAAAACTTAAAGAGAGAAATGCCATCTAAACAGAGGTCAAGAAAAGCTTCGCTTAGCCACTATCCGTCATTTGCGTTTTTCATTTATTAGTGTCCCTATTCATTTTTATCGAGTTCTTATTTGTCCTGGAACTAAACATTAATCGAATCCCCATTTTCCTCCATAGGAAACATTATGTCAGTTCCAATTTTTTTAATGGTGGGAATTCAATATCTTAAAATATGAATACAGCAAAAGTTTTTTTTTTCAATTACAGCAATCAATTTGTCCAACGCCGACTTAATATTTTGTTGTATAAAGAAGTGGCTTGATGTCTTCTGTTGTTCTGATCTAATTTGAATCTTTAGTCCGAGTCTGTAGTCTTGATTCTTTGGTCTGGCGTCGATTATTTAGTGTATTCTGTCAACGAAGAAATCCCACGACAATATTTTTTTCTCAAATATTCTAAGATGATGTAGATTGGCGTTGAAAACTACGAATGTTTTGCTTCAAATTAATATCGAATACTTATTTTGCTATAGATCTATTGAGTTAATCTGACAAGTTCCATATCAGAATTGCTATGCACCACCAACGTACACGTAGATCACCACTCCTGCACATTTCCCGTCGGAGTCGATCGGTTTTCAACCGTATATCTCCACCTACCTCTGGTGACGTTGAAGAATTTACAGTCGAAATGCCGCCATCGGCAGTTAACTTCTCCTTTGCACCTTCTCAGACGGGCCTGATTTATAGTGAGCACCATAGCAATAAAATATATCCGCCCATAGAGCAATGCCTCGGTGGACCACTATTGAGCTGCTTTCTCTTCCATAATGTGAACCCTTTCGTTAATAGGAAGTAACTAAATGGAGATTTGTGTTCTGTAAAAGTAACCATTTTAACTATTCATCAAACCTAGATTTTCGAGAGTTGGAAAGTAAGTTGTTTTCTTCTTAAGGTTAAAACAAAAAAGTACATTTAAAAATGGTTAATGAAAGACGGCTTTAAAAGATAAGAGAATCAATACGATTGTTATTCTTCTATGTTGAAATACTTTTTTGATCTTGTAGGTGTTTTTAATTAGTATTACGCTTATCTACATAGATAGAGAAATAGTGTAGTCATTTTAAATCAAAATTTCTCCATTACCTAAAAAAACTCTTATAAGTGTGAAACTTGTTGTATATATTGATATTTACATCCGGAATAAAATATCAAAAGTCCTCGAAAAATAAACTTGTGCTATGGCCGCCATCTTGGAAAATGGCGCCTAAAAACCAGTTTTTTTCCAATTACTCAAAACCTATTCCTTCAATAAAAAAACATTAAATGTAAAAAATGTTCGCCAAAAAAAGAGCTACAACTTTTGTCCTAAGCAATATTTCGATATAATTAACCGTTTGGCCATAAAATTCAATATTTAGAAAATAAATTTGAAAATTCATTAAAAAACCTGATTTGCTATAAAAAATGTTTAAAATACATTATTTTAAAATTTATTTTACTATTTTAATTTAATAATTGGAATGTTCTGAACATTTTAATACCAGTAACATAACTTTTACCTTTCCATTTATATACTTTTGTGAATTTTTTATTTTTCAATGCTGATGCTTTCGTGGATAAACTACCATAATATTCCCATACTGAGTTCATTATGGTACAAGGATGGGATTTGATACCTATGTATGTTTTATTTACTGAAATAACATAACAAAAGCCCTCGCAAAAACACCTATCTTAGTAGGCAGTTATCTTAGTAAATGGATATTGAATTTTACCTAAGGATTAAGACATGAAAAATAAAGAAGTGGATATAGGTTAATATTTTATGTAGGAAAAAACAAACCCCTTTAGTAAAATTAATTATTTTCCAATTCAAATAGTTATTATTGTATACTGTTAAATAATTGCTCCAATTTCATTCATCGTCAGACTGAAGTTCTACTCTAGTACCAACATAAATATCAATACGAAAAAATCAATAAAACCAACCATGGATACCAAACACAGTAGGAGATTATTTAGTCCAGGCTCTGAACAGGTTGAGCATGCACAAAAGTCTAACAAAATTTGACTTTTGATTATTGTTGGGAACATTTAGTAGATGTAAAAAATCGATGTTGCCACATTTCCAAAGTGGGCACAACACGGGGAACGCCTCCTAGAGGAAGTCGTAGAGGGAACCTGTATTGGCCTATGTCATGTTATATATCATTTTAAATGTCTTTGAATGTAGATTCAAATGCCACAAACCCAATCTCTAAAGGTCGAATATAACACGAGTTATTGCGTTTTGAAACATCGGTAAAATCCTTTTCATGCAAAATTTGACTACCTGTCATTTCTGGCTCAGACGTTCATTTGAGGTCGAGTTGGGGACATTGTTTTCAAATCTATTTAAATTCTATCTATCTCCTCTTTATAAAGATCCTGAAAATTAAGTTAAATGTTTTATTTTAAGTCTCATTTGCCGCCTTCAATTGCTGTCCGAAATATTATGATTACATTATGATTTTCAGTCCGATTTGAGACAGCCCATGAGATCTTTTATGAATTATTTAACGTGAGCTTTAGGATCATGTTTAACAGAAAGCAATGCCGCAAAGCCGACCTTAAATGATCGCTCGAGTCAGAAATGGCATTCAGTCAAACTTTGCATAAAAACCATTTAGCCAAAATTTCAAAACGGAATAACTCATGTTATACTCAACCTTTAGAGATCGGGTTTGTGGCATTTTAATCTACATTCAAAGACCTTTAAAATGATATATAACATGACATAGGCCAATACAGTTCCCTCTACGACTTCCTCTAGGGGGCGTCCCCCGTGTTGTGCCCACTCTGGAAATGTGGCAACATCGATTTTTTACATCTACTAAATGTTCCCAACAATAATCAAAAGTCAAATTTCGTTAGACTTTTGTGCATGCTCAACCTGTTCAGAGCCTGGACTAATTATGGTAGTCCAACAACTACATTTAAAAATATCAAAAAAAATGTAAATGTAAAGGTAAAAGTTATGTTACTGGTATGAAAATGTTTAGAACATTCCAATTATTAAATTAAAATAGTAAAATAAAATTTAAAATAATGTATTTGAAACATTTTTAATAGCAAATCAGGTTTTTTAGTGAATTTTCAAATTTATTTTCTAAATATTAGATTTTATGACTAAACGGTTAATTATATCGAAATATTGCTAAGGACAAAAGTTGTAGCTCTTTTTTTGGCAAACATTTTTTACATTTAATGTTTTTTCATAGAAGGAATAGTTTTTGAGTAATTGGAGAAAAACTGGTTTTTGGGCGCCATTTTCCAAGATGGCGGCCATAGCACAAGTTTATTTTTCGAGGACTTTTGATATTTTATTCCGGATGTAAATATTAATATATATACCAAGTTTCACACTTATAAGAGTTTTTTTAGGTAATTTCGCTAATATGACTGGACTAAAAAGGGATTGTAATGCTATAAGGTAAAAGCACAGTCCTATTTTGGTTGCGGTCTTATATACCATATTATCAACAATATCATCTAATATCTACAATATTTAAAACAATACTACTAATTAAATGTTGCAACCCTATTTAAAAACAAAAAGATCATCAAACATTCATGTTTTGACAAAAAAAAAAAAAAAAAAAACAATATTAAAACATTTCTTTTCATTCTACCCCATTGTTTTAATACGTAATCTTCGATCTTCCACTTGTTCACTTTGTAAAGTTACCTCCATTAACCCACATTAAAACAGCCAGGGGATCCCCCAAGGTAGTGTTCCGGGGCCTCTATTATTTCCGAACAAACGCATCAGTAGCGGCAACTAGGTCAGTTGTAGCGACCGGTTAGTCGGGGGGTGCATCTTTTTATTTTTGTGCACCGATGCGAGATCGCCAAATAGGATTATCCGGCCCAACTTAATTCTACCAGTCTGAATTAACTGTTTTCTTTGCCACCTCCGTGGGGCATTTCTGGAATCGGACGGTGGGGTCCGCTGGGAACGGGCGCCCCTCGGCCCACGGTGACCGGTCAATCTTTGGGGCGCTTTTTGTACCGTGAAGGTGCAGATTTTTCGTAGTGGGACTCTGAAAGAGACGGGACAATTCATTTGAACTCCACTCTGTTCGGAGATCTTACTTTTTGGAAATGTGTTGAAAATAGTGATGGTGAAAAGTGTTCGTGTTTTAGAGATATTATTGGCTATTCAATTGATTTATCATTCATACATAAAAAAACATTCAATTTATATCAAAATTAAAAATTAAAAACAAAATTAACACAACTACTTACTCTCTACTAGTTATGATTTTTCCCACTAGTTATAATTTTTCCCACTAATTATGAAATGAGTGTGTTACTTGACATCGAGGAATTTATTTTGATACAATACAAAAGTTACATTTAGTTCTAAATCAATGAAATCCGACCAATCCAATATTGTGAAGATCAATGATCACCAAAAACTACAGCTGTACGTTAACAGATGTTTAAAATGCTCAAACCAGTCTCAATGTTATTATGGGGAAATTTCAAATTTAATTTGTGGATAGCGGCTTTATTTTAAGTCCGATTCTCTTCAATTTTTGGAGGAAACAACTAAGGCTAAGCTTTATCCAACGACACAAAAAACGTTAAAACCAGTTGAGAATTGTAGGAGTTCTCTACTAAAAAACCCCCTTAGCGTATTAAATAAGCATAGATTATGACTTTTATAATTAATTGTACAGTCGGTTTTTGGTGGTTTGGTATATAGGTTTCTTTTTCAAGGCCTATTTATTGTATGCATAGAATATCAAGTGGTGGAGCTAATAGATGTTTTTCAAAAACTATCAATAGAAATTTCAGCACGAAAAGGACGTTCTGCTAACGGTGGGCTGGTACCAAATAATTTTTAAAAGTTAAAAGCTAAATCCGTTTATAAAATAGATACTCTTTTACAAATTTTTACTTTCATGTCGTGCACTTTCACACGAATATCCACCTAACAATATGAAGCCATTCCAGGTTTATTCGGACCGTACCAACCACGTAGTCGGCAGTGAAAATAACTACTTTCCATACAAGTATTGGGCGTGTAGCAATGGCTATTACTATCCCCCAGTATCATGGAGTTATCGGGGAATAAATTAAGACATCATATCCTGATTAAGCCATTACGCTTTCTAACCCGCGTGTATTGCTTGTACTTATTACAGAAACTGCAGCGCTCACTGCTTAATAGAGGAGGGACTTAGGATCGGATGATGGAACTTCGTGATGGAAAGTGCTCAGGTTGTTATTAGCAAACGTAGGACAAAGGATTTTAAACGGTGAACACAATAAATAAAGTTGATAATAACAATTGCTGAAATGACGCCTCCTTAAGTTAGGTACATAATACAGATTTTTCTTCGAATATTTGAGTATACAGATTTAACTGTATTTGGAAAATACCTGGAAGAATTTAGCACTGTAAAACACCTCCATAGTTAGATATAACCATGATCATTGCCCCTTTATTTTTCTAATAAAATTATAAAATCATTGAAAATGTCCAGCAAATAGATGTCTATGGATGGATAAAGGAAAACAAAATTAAGGAACTAGGACAAAGTCAGGGTCGCCGGAATAAAAAGGGGAGGGAGCATAGACAGGTTGACCCAAAGGGGGGGGGCGCTCAGCTGGCCAGTTGGAGAGATAAATCAGCTGTTTCACACAATAAAACTTTTTTGTCATTCCCTCCATTCTGAAAAAGTCTTTTCCTCTCCGTTGTTAGTTAAGCCTATTTAATATCCTAAACGTTTTTTAAAGGTGAGGAAAATTTGAAAAAGAATATTAAACTACTTTAAAACAATATTCTTTTTGTTGGTTTTCGTTTGGATGAATGTTTTATTGGATAGTAAGAAAATTATTTTATAATGAGATATCATATTTTTTCGCACATGAGATATGAACATGTTTAATGACAGGATATAAATTTATTTTCTAACCAAATAGTTTTGTTACAAAACTATTTGTTTTAGTCTTAAGTCCAAAATCAGTACTACATTTGCAATATTTACAATGCAAATATTTTACTGCAAGGATTGCAAGTGCATGAGATGTAATGTATGCATCTTTTACATACAACTTCGTTCAATACAACTGATTAAAACTAGATCGTTTTTTTATATTTTGATATTGAGATACCAACGAAAGCTGGTGCCTATTTTAAGGTTTCCATCACTAAGAAAGTTTTGTAAAAATTAATTTTTAATCCTATTCTGCTTGCAATCTTAGTTTTAGACGATTGTTTTAGCTTCGTGGTGGAAAATGGGAATGCAAAACAAATGAAAATCCCTCTTAAAAAAGGAACATAAATTGAGCTTACATGAGGTAATTAGAAATCTTTCCTCCTCCATAAAAGTAAAAAATTCTGATAAAAACCCATAACATCCTCTGCCAAACATACCTGCATTCAAAGTTAATCTATAGAATATAGAGTGAAAGAACTCTGCTTTAGCAATGCATTCTGGGTGAAATTTGTTTTTGTTAAATTAAAGGATGTGGTAGCGTATAGCTGTCAAAAAGACACAATTTGTATTTAAATCCTTTAAGAAAAAATCTACATGATTACTTTTCTAAGTGTAGTACGAAAGTGTTGAGAAATAAGCAGAATACACAGAGAAGTAAAATGGAGCCAAATATGGCCGTGTATTAGTAATTGGTATGGGAATTTTTTGCCAGCGAATCAGTGTACACAGCGAAAACAGCACACTGGTAAGCAAATATTTTAAAATCATCCACACTTTTCATCTTTGTTGCATATAGGGATCTCCTTATAAATAATTGTTGGTTAGTTTAGTTATCCTTGACCATGAGAACATTACTTTGTAGTCAACTCTGAAATTCTTAGTATATAAAGCTTTCTAAGCTCTTATCAAGCTCAATAGTTTTAATTTCTATAAGACGATAGAAAATACTTGTTTATATCCCTTCAATCCATTTTAGAGGTTTAATTTTAGTATATTGAAGCCAATATTTTTATGAGCCTTTCGAGTGGAAGTCATAAAAGACTTAGCGAGCTCCAGAAAAATTCCAAAGCATAATAATTATGTTTAAGAAGTTTTTAGCTATGATTTTCTTTCCAAAGCCAACGAACCAAAATATCCACTGAAATTGAAAATCCGTTGAAACAACACGCTCGCCGCGCCCTCCCCCTCCCCCCACGGCTTAAGCCGCCGGAGAAGCGCCAAGGATATTAATAACCGGGCCCCAAAGCCTCCCCCTCGGCTCATCTGCATGCAAAAATATGATTCAAAATGGTGCCGGCTGGTTATGAAAAGGTGGTCTGTATGTTGACAAACCTTAACCGCAGTTAGGCTTCGTTCTCACGCACCCTGTGGCGTGGGGAGGGGGAGGGGGAGGGGGAGGCACCCACCCCCCCCTCCCACCTGCGCACCGGCCCAGTTAGGCATGGAGTTTGTTTTCTTTGCGCGCCACAAGGGGGCGCTATCGGCTGGAAATTTTCATTTTTACCCTCCCCTAAGTGGGTTACGAGGATGTTATTGCGGTCCAAGGTCACCCGGATATCGAATTCCACTGGCTGTATTCAATTAAAAGTTGTTTTAAATGAACGCACTTATTGCAATTTGTTTGCCATTAAAAAAAGAAGGGGAAATCCTATATTATAATTCGTGGAGCGTCTGTGGCGATGTATTTTCCACCACCTCAAAACCTAGCGGCTAGATTTTGCTTAAACTTTGTATTTAAGAGTGTTTAGGCCCAGAGTGTTTTGGGCGATTCGGTGACGTGGTAGTTTTCGCGCAGGACTTCGGGACCATTGCAGTGATGTCGTGGGTTAGAGCTCACGTTCTGCTAGTGACTTTTATCGGTGCAATACACTGTACTGTAGCGGCTCACTCCCTTACTTTGTCTTATACTATCCACGCACATATCTATTGTTAATGTGGACATGGCCAAGTGAGGCAAAAAGAGGCCTACCTGCCTGCAAAATAGGACCGACAACTGTACCATTGCCTCCCCAAATGACCCAAGTAATTATTGATGATAATTCATCATATCATAATTAACTTTTGTTTATACGTATTTCATGATCGTTGGAAATCACATGTAAGTGATGTCGGGTATTTGAAATTTTATGCCTTACAGTTAAATGATGTTTAAGATATTTTGTCTGCATTAAAAAATGACAAAAACTTTTATCCAACGCCGTGGTTAGACTTCATTAAATTTCTTAAGTATTGTTGTAGTATGGAAAGTAGTGACGCTTTACTGAAATTCCGCCTTACTGACGTTTCCTCAGTTCTGGTTGAGCACGGTAAAGTTAACATCACTATAGGTGTCCGCTGTGCTGTGATTGAACAACATGTCTTACCGTTAGGCTGGAGAATTCACTTACAAATTTAGTTTGACGAGGGCACAAGATATCCAACAACTACAGACATTAATGTACATTTATCTTTTGTTATACTTCGTGGAAATCTAGTTTGTATATCGTAAGAAAACATGCGAAAATGTTTTTCTTAATAAATATATCGAAGTTATGATGGTCAGACTCAACGCTAAACTTGTTAAATACGTTAAGTCGCCTGTCAAAAGACAGTTTGGCTTTGTTGGAATGGAAAAAAATAATAACTTTACGATTGATACCCTTAAATAATTCGAAATTAATAATTGTGAATGAAGACTAAACTCAAATTCACAGTTTTTAACATAATGTGTATAGTATGCTTGTTGTGATATACTATTTAATAGTTGTTCTGGATATAGTTAAGATTTTTTTATCAAAATACTATACAACCATTAAGATTGCAAAAATCAATAGGTTATTAGGTTTGCTATCGTGATGTACACGGTTCCGTTGACCAGAAGACGAGGCAGTGAGAGTGAGGTGGGAGGGGGGGAGGGGAAGATCACCCTTGTATGATAATTCATATCCGAGGCCGACACCCTTTCCCGGGGGCGGACGGTTTGGCCCTTTCGGGTCAACTGGTCTGAAATCGGTAAATTGGGACGTAAAGGAGAATCTGGAGGAGGGATGAAGTAGAATGTGCCAAGTTCTTGGGAAAAGGAGGCAATATTGCCTTACCTTATAATTCAAACACCCTTTAATCTAACCGGTATGCCAGGATTTTATGTTAGGTCAGGGTTAGCAGTCCCTGGGGATGAATTTTAGTTTGGGCCTTTATACAAACGGCGTTTTAAAATGGGAAAGGGTAAATTTTTAGTTTCAAACTACATTTTATCTTGCAAATATTAGTAAATTGACATAAAATCAAATATATACATATCCTAAGTTACGTCCTTCAATATTGATTCAATATTGAATGAATGATTTTCCATTAATTCAAGTTGAGGCAGAACAAATAAAATTATTTTTATTATGATTAAAGTTTCTCCAGATGAAGGAAGTCACACTTCAGATACTAAGGTCGGAGGGCAAACGGGTAAATGCTCATAAAGATCGATGTTTTCCCCTACTTGGCTTGAATGTCACTCCTACAATAACCTTCTTCTAAAGGTAACTGTAGGGTACTTTCTAACACAAATTCTTTGCTATTATGTTATGGGAGGCATATGCATGTAGATTTGAAAAACAAAATTGAGTCGATTCTATTGTTTTTAAACGATATAGGCTAGACGTTACACACAGTTTGGCTGATAGCAAAACAAAGAAACTTGGTCGATGTCATTTATCAAAATAATGCATGAGCCTTTATTTTTTGAAAAGGTTTATCACTTTGGAATATATTTTTTTCTTATTTTAATCAATATAGCCCTAATACGTTAACCTCACATAGTTCCAAGTGTTTAGGTACTCAAATATTGATTAAAATATTTATTAAAATGTATCTAAAAATAACAAAAAAACGTAATATAAGACACAGAATCAGTCTGCAGGGTTAACAAGTAGAGATACAACAAATAGTCGTCGGACCAAAGTTGTAGTAAGTTAAGAAGGATTTTGCTAAAATTATAAACATAATTAAAACCGTTTTACAATTTTTAGGAGGTTTGACATTTTTCCTTTTTTTATTTTGGCGTATTTCTTAATTTTTGTGTTAAATATTCAAGTTTCTAGCTTCACCAGAAGTACAAGAAAATCCATATATCCTTAAGTCAGAGAATCTCTGTGCGTCAGTTGAGTTTATTAGATGAAATATGCAAAATTGACTCCCATCATACACAAATCATAAATTTTCCACAATGTACATGTCAAAAAAATAGTGTTCCTTTAGATATTTATTTAAATGAATAAATACGTTTTTAAGTTTTTGCCTTATTTACCTTAATAGTTTTACAGTTTTTACCTTATTTTCGATTGAATCAGCCAATAACAGTCAATAAAATTCTTAACTCATAGCACCAATCATTTTACTTAACAAAATGCAATGAAAAATCAATTTTTGAGTTAGGCGTTTATTTGGAAACCAGGGTAGCCATTTGACATCCTCTACGCAACTTAGGACTGTAAGGAACGCAACTTTCATTGATTTCGGAGTTCCTCACATCACAAGATCGTGATCCCCAAAACTCGTAGACTTGCAGGCACCGTCGGGACGATCAGCACTCAGGGGCACGACACGACACGACATAAAACAAATTACAAATATATTACAATTATATCATCCCAGAGTTGAAGCAATCTTGTTTACAAAATGTATTATCGTTTTATTTTTCAGATCAAATTTTATCGATGCCCCTTAACATACGAGTAAGCTTTTGAAAAAAATTAATCATTAGGAATATTGTGATTGGAAAAAATCCTACAGGGAAGGAAAATCCTACTTTCAAGTATTGTTAGTTTCCTCCGGTGGATTTGTACGGCTCGCCTCGCTATCTAGCGCCGAACACCGGAAGATGTGGCACACCAGCAGCTTACTATCACAGAATTACTAAGTTCAAACTTGACATGCGCTAAACACTGGATATAATTACAAATAAACATTACTACTGACAGAAAATTAGAATTAATCACTTAAAACACTTTCAAAGTAAACTAAAAAATTTACTAATTACTTTTGTGTGACAAGTCATCTAATCAATTACTTAATTTTTAGAAAGATTCTCCCCTGTATGTTTTTACATACATCATTTAAGTAATATGCTCTCATGCCATCATTTGCCTCATATTTCTTCAGCAGATCATCTCTCTCTGCCAAGCCCGCACGCTGACTCTCTATGTTCGAGGTCGCTGCAGCTTTATAATATCACAGAACAAAATAAGTAGGGACATCCTTGTGGGGAAGTGAGAACGCCACCCACGCTACCAGTGAGAAACACAGACGGCACTACCAGGATTAAATTTTTACATAAGTATTAAGCTGATTTGCTGATTAATATAGCTAAATCATAAGACAGTTAATTGTTATTGTTTTCATCAAATTTGCTCCTTTTAACAATTTAGAAAAAAAAATGCTTTCGGTGGCGAATGGGAGAGGTAATCTTAGCATAAGCAATTCATTTTCCTCTGGTTTCCGAGGACAGAACTGAAATGTTTAACATGGGATGTCCCTATTCATGAGTCTGGATTCTTTGAAAGTCACACTCGGATTCATCCCAGACCATTTTGTTTTATATTAAACTCACGCAGCGATAATTACAATCAACTAGAGATTATGGAATTTGTACACTGTTATAAAAATGCATCAAATTACTAGATTGACTTGGTTTGAAATTTATAATTAAGTTAAATAAAATGTAATAAATTTAGTTACTATAAAATGTAATAAAATTTAAGTTTTTATTGAATTGAATCCAGGCAAAAATTTGCAATCTAGTTAGCAAATGGAAATAAATAAAAATAATAAATAATTGTTTAGCACTTACCCATAGTCCATTACCACTTACCACATTACCAGATACCGTTGGTACTCCAAATTCACGTCTGCTTGGATAATAGACGCCACGAATTTTTCACTATATTTTCTGAAATTTAGGAAGATTACATTGAAATTAGGGTTTCTATAGTAACTATATGAAAAAATATTTTAATCAATATAGTTTATTGGTTCCCGACAAATATTCAGTCCTGGTCCTGACAATAAGTCATCTTGTATATTAAAAATAAAAATTATTTAATTTAAAATGAAGTTCACTGAGTGGGGAGTAACTAATATCTGCCTTGTTGTAGACTTTTATTAGGGTCTAGTTATTAAAAAACTAATTTTAATTAAAGGATTTATGACGATAAACAAACTCACACTTTACAACATTACAGAGAGAGAACACAATATCCATTTCGAGACTGGCCGGAAACACCCGAACCACCAAAATAACATAAAGTATTGAATGGCTAAACGTAGAGGAATAATTATACTTAACAAATTATTATTAAGCATATACAACATCTCCCTTTCTACAAAAATTAGAATAAAATTGTAAAGTCAAACAATCTTCATTTATATTAGTATAGCCTACTGCTGAAACCTTACTGGACGCCGGACAGGTATTTCTTGTGTGATAGTAAACATTATTCTGTTGATTATTTTGAACATGGGATCTATGTACAACTGGAACATTATTAACATTATTATCAACATTTACATGGACATTTTGGTTGTTCATACAGGGTTCAACAAGGTTAGGTCTATTAGGCCTAACAACATTTTTATTAAACTGGTTTGGTCTATTTACATTTACCTCATCAAAGAAATCAAAATCATCTGCATTCCTAAACACAGGTGTATTAAGTGATGGTCTTAAATGTACAGTATTTCTAGTTAACACTCTTCCATTTTCATTCCTAATATAATGTAAGATCTAGGACCTATCCCCTTACCTACAATTTGAGCCGGTTTCCATACACCATCCTTTCGATACACTACATTTTTACCTTTAAACTCTGGTTTTACCTTTGAGTTTTTATCATAATACACTTTCGATTGTTTTTGGTATTTTACAATTTTCTCCTTTACACCAATTTGGACTTCAGGCTTTAACATTTCTTTAGTTACTGGGATTTTAGATCTTAAAAGTCTACTCATAAGGACCTGACAGGATGAAAGACCTGTACCTTTAAATGGAGTAGATCTACATTCAGGGAGTGCTAACAGAACTTCACTTTCATCACTTGAATTTTTAAGAATATCTTTGGTGATTTGAACGGCTCTCTCCGCCATTCCATTTGATTTTGGATACCTAGGACTACTGAAACAACAATCAAAGTCCCATTCTTTTGAAAACTTTAAAAACTCATATGAATTAAATGGCATATTGTCAATACACATTTGTTTTGGAACACCATGTTCAGAAAAAATTGATTTCAATGCTAAAATCACTTCACTAGCTTGTTTATTTCTTAGTGGTTTCAGTTCTAACCATTTAGAGTAGTCGAACCACCAAAATAACAAAAAGTATTGAGTGGCTGAACATAGAGGAATAATTACTTAACAAATTATTATTAAGCATATACAACAGCCTAAACCCCCCATTTAAACAATCCTAAAATCCCATGGAATCCTAATAGGAAAAAGGTGTGTTAAGGGAGTGTTATAGTTACTTTGACAGACTCCCAGCCACCTTAAGTATATTTTGTCAAATCTTAATAAGGATGAGTGTTGTAAAATTTTGAGTAATTTTGTTTCGACTAAGACAGTCGATTCTTTACTCTTTAGCCATTATATCTTCAAATGTTTACATGCTCACTAAAGACACCAACATGGTCCTAATATCACTACATGAACTCATACAACCATAATTTGACTTATGCTTATATTGCTTGATTATAAACTTATAGGACGTTCATTGACAATTGGTAGCATCCGATTCTTTTCAATTATATCGTCCAATAACATGAGATAAAACAACCCTTCTCACGGTTGCTTTCACGAGATTTTTTCACGGATTCCTCTTTATGACTTGGGTCACACTACAAAGTCATTAGCATGTGCCATCTTTTCAAAAACATTAATTTTCCATGATAAGACTGATGAATCAACGTTATTTACTAGACCAACAATATGATCATTCAATGTCGCCCGGGTTCAGCGTCAAGCTGCGCTCCGGGTGTGTTCCGCCTACCGGACAGTGTCCGAGCCTGCCGTCCTGGTGGTCGCCGGAGTCATTCCTGTCAAGCTCTTGGCTGGAGAGAGGAAGGCGATTTATCAGAGACAAGGCGAGATCGGCAAGGACACGGCAAGAACAGAAGAGCGCTCCCGAACCTTCCAGCAGTGGCAACACAGCTGGGAGCATGACACCCGAGGACGATGGACTGCGCGACTTATCAAGCAGGTCCAACCATGGGTGGAACGGCGGCATGGGGAGGTGGACTACTACCTGACCCAATTTTTGACAGGTCACGGCTATTTTCGGTCGTACCTGAACCGGATGGGAAAGACCGGTTCACCGGACTGCATTTATTGCCCGGGTGTTCCCGACGATGCGGAACACACATTCTTCCGCTGTCCCCGTTGGGAAGGGCCCCGCCTGGAGGCCACACAAATCTTTGGTGCATTTTCGGTGGACTCGGTCTGCCAAAAGATTTTGGAGGATGAGGGCAACTGGGATTGTTTGTCACAGTTCGTCCGGGGCATCCTCCTGGAAAAGAAAACCGATCTGGACCGCGAAGTGGCCCAGATCCCTTGATCGAGCGGCTGGATAAGGAGCGAGCCCCACGGGCGTAAGCCAAATTTAGGCCTAGCCTGACGTAATGTGATAAACAATTCCAGGTTAGATTCCTAAAGAGTAGAGGAGGTTTTTTAGTGGGTAAACCCGTTTTTTAGGGGAGTCCCACCCTACAGCCTGGCCACCTGTGTGCGTAAAGCATTTTTCCGCCTCTCCCTCAAAAAAAAAAAAAAAAAAAAAAAAAAAATGATCATTCAATAAATTTATGTGTTCTGTGATAAGTAGATCATATTTCAAAGACTTATCGTGACCTACTCCAAACCATCACGACATCGTTTGATAGTCCCATTTAACCTTAACAAAAACACTATTCTATACCAAACTAAATCTCGGTAAAACCTTAAAAGTCTCTAAAAAAGATTGGAATTTTTTAAAAATTTCCATAAGAACCCCGTAACCTAGACAGAGCCAGCGTGGTTGTGGGGAGGGGGAGGGGGCGCGCAGACCTGTAGACCTATATAGCACTTAGGAGGGGTGGCTTCATTCATATGCATGAATACCGGGCTTCCGCTTACGCCGTATATCATCCTCTGTTCACTTGTCATGTGTTAAATATGGAACCTGAAACTTAAGTTATTTAATACCGTGATTTCGGCTACCGGCAGAGGGAGAGGGCTGTAAATACGTGTGAAACAGCTGAGCGCCGGAGCTTCTGGCTGCGTGCAATTCTCGAATTGTGGTGGTTGACTTTGTAAAAATCTGTTGACAATTTTCTTTTGCGATTGGTTTACTTTGTAATGTGCAATCATTGTATGTCAATAAAATCTGATTTGGAGAACAATGATTTGGTCAGTAATTCTTAAAGATCTTTCTTAAATGTAGGTCCAACAACATTTTAAGAGACTGGGTGAATATATTTTTCGCCACCTTAAATACAATTTACTCCACAGTTATATTCATTCCATTCGTAAATGGTTTGTAGTGGACCTCACTGGATTTCTCGTTTTGTAGCAGTGAACTGCGTGAATAGATTGATTTAAATATTTATTTAAAATTTTCCCATAGTATAGTGTGAGACATGACACTTTAAGTTATTTAAAATGGCAATACTAACGATTCAAAATACACGTCTTCCTAAAATTCTTCCATTGGATAAAAAATCGACGGAATTTAATTTTTAAAGTATGTTTTGTGCAATATCAAAATTCTGTATTCATCATATACACATTCGTTTACCTTCATAACTAAATTTTGGGATGGTTGACTGAAGTAAACTTCAAGTTCAGATTAAGAGTTTTTATTACAAATAATAACATAACAATGTTATTCCAATAGTAGGGCCCAGTTCAAACAAATGTTTTACGGTTATCAGCTAATTTTAATTCAATTAAAAAATCTCAATAATGATAAAATGGAAACTTTGAATGGCTCTAGGACGAAGACCGGATTTTTCCCACACATGGGACCAGCTCCAATCGATACCTGGTGGCCAAAACCCCCATATTCAACAAAATATTAAAAATCCTTGGAGAGAAAAAAAAATTGCAAGTGCAAACATTGTTGGTTTTAGAGTGTAAAATAATAATACGACATGTAGGTCACTATAGTAACAAAAGTCCCTGCCTAATTCAGCTTTCACAGTCCTTCGCACTACTTTCGATAATCGACCGGAAGGTTCGATAAATCGATTGCATGATTATATCGATCAGCACTGATCGTCGCAATTAAACCCCATTAATCTTCTTCTTCTTCCGCTAATCGCAAAGCTCGATATCATTTTATTAATTTCCCTGCAATTTGAATAATAAATGCAGCGCGAAGTGCTATTATGAGTTACTGCTCTGAAGATATAATCAGTAGATCGGGAATTAGATTCCATTGTAAGAAAAACACTGAGGTATTCGCAGGCACTGTTGCAAGAAATAGAACAAAGCTTTTGTTTTTTTCATTGTATCTTAATTGAATAAGTTATAAAGCATTAAAAGAAATCTAATAATTCATCGTTTTGAGTAGTGGGGAATGGCTACAGTTGGCCCAGGTCAAGGTCAGGCGGTTGTAAGTGTTGTAGGGGTAGTAGCGGCTGGGGTTTTTTTTGACAGTGATGGGTGGGTTTTGGAAGTGGGTCAAGGTCATCCGGAGGGGTTTTTTTTTAAATCTCTTTATTTAATAAAAACTCATTAGTGATTGGAGAATTGGTTTGTCATTATTTGTAGCAGTAATAGTTATTTTATTACTCTGTATGGGTGAATCCCACTGCGTGTCCATAATTGAGAAAAAAGGAGAGGTCCTAGGTGGTTACAGTGCAAGTTGATAGAGCAGAACAAGACATGTGTCTGAGGAAGAATAATCATATAAACCTGGTAATATAGTGAATAAGAATAATTGGATAGGATCGTCAATAGGTGTAACAAGATTGAAATTTTGATATTTCAGCATTTCAGTTAAGACAGAGTGTAAAATAGAATCAGTAGAAGAAGTATTGGAAAGGTTAGATTTTACAAAGTACAACGGGTGAAAACTGAAGTATTTTTTAAGCTTACCCAATGTAGTACGCGGTTTTGAAACTGTGGAGTTAGATTGTTTCTGTAAAATATGTTTAGTGCGTAAAAGTTTTAAATGTAAAGTGTGCGAAGCCATAATAATATTTAAAGGGGAGATGTGTACTCTCTAAAATTCAGCGAGTATATGACTGGTGCCCGCAAGTGTGTCTGAATATATAGAGATTAATTAACATAATAAGCGCAAACATATGTTAGAGTAAGAAGAGTAAGTTAAAAAAATGTTTGATAGTCTTAGGGACTTACGGATAGATGTTTACTGTCGCCCTATTGCCATTATAATGGCGCACGCGCGAGGTACCGATGCCGCTTATATAGGGTAGTGTGAACCATCAACCCCCTCCCCTAAGAGAATGAGATAAAAGGGAAGAACTTTGAAGATTTCAGTTCTTTGTTGGGGCGGCAGCGTCGCGAAAGGTTCTAGTAGGGGGAAAGAAATTGTTAATAAATTTTTGTAAAATTTTTAAAAATTACCGCTAGTGGTAGAAGTTAGTTAATTATTTTATAAGGGTTTAAGAACTGTGTTGTAGACGATTAATCGCAGTTATATCTAGCATTTGTACAGGTAAAACTTGCAGTGTAATAATTATATATTAATATATGGGTGTTAACTGTTTATAGTCCAAGTAGTTTAGTCTAGCAGCAGAAGTTAGTTAATTATTCTGTAGTGGTTAACTTGTATAATAAGTATAAACTAAAATAAAAATAGTAACGCGAGATTATTTGATATATTATATATAAAATAAAAGTGTATTTTTAAATGTTAAGAAATAGTTAAAAAAATAAACCACATAAAAAAAATAGCAAGCTTAACAGGTGTAAGTTAAAACAAAGCATAATGTAACATTACTAGGTGGTAGAGACTTACAGATTAGTTGTTTCAGCTGTGGTACCTGGGGAGTGAATGGCAGACGCGCGACCGCGTTGCGGCTTATATAAGCACAGATAGTAATTATGTTGAAATTAACCCCCCCCCCCCTAAGAAAAAAGTGTTGACCCCCCCCCCCCCCGTCACTTTCACTCATCAAGATAAATTAGGTTGATAGTGGTTACATTTATGTAACACCAATTTAGCTTTGATGTTACCAATAGTTTAATAACTATAGTTAAGCGGCAAAAGAGGACAGATAATTTTCTGCCATTACTCAGATAATAACAGACAACAATTATGGTGTTACGCAATGGGGAAAGCCTCAGTGAAGCTCAACAGCGGATTAAACCAGGTGTTGCCTAACGTTAATTGCAAGGTACAACGCTCCACCTGCATTAGCGGCGACCTACATGTGACGAATAGATCATTGGAAATTTCCACTGACGTTGGACGTTCTATCCCCCTTAAACCCCTATGGCTCCCCACTACTTTGTGAGCCGAGAACCTTTTTGGCGACTATCGCTGAGTTAGTTCGGAACAATTCGTCGGACGCGATGGTTGTTCCGAACTCAGAGGGTACCTCAAATATATAAGCGGCCGATATATATTTGAGTTACTCTTGCTGTTAGGGTTTTAATATTAATACTTGTTGTGTGTGAGTGTGTGTGCAAAATGTTATTTTTAGTTTTAAGTTGTGCTAATTTTAAGCTTTAATTTGCGCATTGCGATGTTAGCATTAAGGTGTTATGGTATTGTTGATGTTTGGAAAATGTGTTTTTGATGTTGAGTTTTGGTATAATTATTGTATGTGTGTGTGTACTAATAACCTTTCACAGCTAGCTGTTAGGAGGGTAGATTAAATTTAAATTTAAATTATAGAAGTTCTGTTGAACTTCATTAAATATGGGTGGGACATGCGTGTTGTGCCATAGGCAGCGCATATTTTTATTTTTTTAAAATTTTTAATTTTTTGTTAGGAAATAATTATATTTGGGTGGGTTTAGATTAAGGGTGGGAGGTTAGAGTTGCGTCTTGCATTAACTGTTCCAGACTCCCTATTGTAAAATTGGAATGGTCAGGTCCAGTGCCCAGGCCCGAGGCCGGCCGCCCGTATCACAGCCCACCAAACTGGATCGCCACGTGCGTGCGGGCCAAAAATTGGGATCCCTTGCAAGACGTAACTATAGCGGGTTGGGATTTGGGGAAGTGTTAGGCAAACAGAGTGGTGGGGATGGCTCCGGCCGTCCCCATCACTTTGGTAAATTATAATTTTTTGGTGACCTTGACCTCAATTAGGTTAATTAACCCCCCCCCTCCCCCTCCCCCCTCCCCCTCCCCCTCCTCCTCCCCCTCCCCCCCCCTCATCTGAATTCACCAATGGATATTATAGGAAGGTTTTTAATTGAAGTTGTGACATAGATAGAAAATGGAAGATTAGTAAACATAGGATCTCCAATTTTGGTAGATGATAGACACACCTTTGGTGTATATTGGAGAAACATAGATCTGTTATGGCTGTGGGTGGAGGCATATGTGGAGTATTTGCAATTGGAAGAAAATATAGGCTTTAATCATTACATTTCAGCTTTAGTGTTAAACTACTAATTCTAACATTTCACTAAAAAAAAACCTTACAAATGTGGTGGGGGAAGCATTATATAAAGGGAATAGAAGAGAGAAGCATTTCATTTCCGTGCTAAATTTCAAAGAGTAAACATCAACACGATGCATCAATGTGAAATTTGCTCAGAAACTTTTCATGATAATATTCTACTAGAAATACATAAAGAATTATTCCATAATAATAATGAAGATGTAACAGAAACAGAATATGAAGATTTAAAACTATATGAAGAAGAAGAACCAAAAGAAGAACAACAAGAAGAAGAACCATTAGCAGGACCATCTAACACGACGCATCAATGTGAAATTTGCTCAGAAACCTTTCATGATAATATTCTACTAGAAATACATAAAGAATTATTCCATAATAATAATGAAGATGTAACAGAAACAGAATATGAAGATTTAAAGCTATATGAAGAAGAAGAACCAAAAGAAGAACCATTAGCAGGACCATCTAATGAAATACCGAGTTTAAAAGTATTTGCTTTAGAAGGTAGAGTAGTAGTGCATTACAAAATTCAAAATGAAAAATTCGAATTGGATCAGTTTTTTAAGGAAGTAAGAACAATTGTAAGTGAAATACTCACAGAAGAATTAAAAAGACTAAACTTTATTAAATTTGGCATTTTATTAAATGCTATGTTTACTAATGTAGAAGGAGAAATGTCACCAAGAGGATTCATAACAAAAAACCAGACCATCATGGCAAGTTCAGATATTAATTCAATAGTTGAAGATTGTTTGGAAGAAATATTAACAAAAATTCAAGAACATGAAGGAAGAGGATCTGGTTGGAGTTTGGTTAGTATTGAGGGTATGGATATTAGAGTTCATAAACACGGCTACGGATTAAGGGGTAGCAGTTATATTCCACTCCCAAAGAAAATTTCACACACCAAATCATGTATAAATGTTCAAAATGAAGATATGGAATGTTTTAGATATGCAATGACGGCAAAATTTGTACCACCTCACCATGCGGATAGACCCAGTGAAGAATATGAATTACAAAGATATAGATATAATTTCCAAGGATTGACTTACCCAGTGGCTTTGAAGGACATCCCAAAGTTTGAAAAACAAAACCCTGGAACATCTGTTAATGTTTTTGGTTTGGACAGTTTGAATAAAGTGTACCCATTGCGTGTGGTGAAGAATGAACTCCCAGATCATACAGACTTATTACTACTTACAAAAGGTGATGTTTCCCACTATGTATGGATTAAAAAATTTGAAACTCTTGTTAGTAATCAATTATCTAAAAATAGAAATAAGAAGATAATTTGCAAAAGATGCTTTAATTTTTGTGAAGAAAGAAGAGAAGGAAACGAATGGTTACAAGAGCATAAAAAACTATGTAACAACAACTATGAAGCAAAAATTATCTTACCGTGTCCAAGTAAGGCAGAGTTAAAATTTGAAAAAATCTCCCATCAATACCGGATTCCCATTGTTGTCTATGCTGATTTTGAATCTACACTAGTTCCTATTGAAGATAATGATGGCGATGTAGCAAAGAAAACTGTTAAATATCAGATACATGATCCAAACAGTTTTTGTTTAATGGTTAAATCTACTCTTTCTGAAGAACATCTAAATAGATTTAATTTAACTTCAAAACCTATTGTCTATCGTGGTGTTAATGCTTCTAAAATATTCCTTGATCAGTTGTATACAATAGCGGAAAGTGTTGAAAGATTGTATAGTGATATTATACCAATGATACCTTTGGATGAAGAAGAAGAGATTCAACATGAAAATGCAACTCATTGTTATTTATGTACAAATGAATTTACTGTGGAAAATCAAAAGGTTCATGATCATGACCATCTGACAGGTTATTATAGAGGTGCTGCATGTAACAGCTGTAATATCAACTACAAGATCCCTACAAGTATACCTGTAATATTACATAACCTTAGTGGTTATGATGCGCATTTTATTATTCCAGAATTAGGAAGAGATAATGGAGAAATTGATGTCATAGCTGAAACCACGGAGAAGTTTATAAGTTTTACTAAAAAAGTTGGAAATATAAAGCTTCGGTTTTTAGACTCTTACCGTTTTATGCCATCTAGTTTAATGAAGCTTTCTGAAAACCTGAGAACAGAAGATTTAATAGAAACCAAGAAGATTGTAAGTAATGACAAGGTTAATTTAGTTCTTCGCAAAGGTGTTTTCCCGTATGATTATATAGATAGCTTAGAAAGATTTAATGAAACATCCCTTCCACCAAAAGAAGAATTCAAAAGTAAACTATATGACACAGATATATCCCATGAAGATTATGAACATGCGTGTAGAGTATGGAATGAATTAGGATTTAAAACACTTGGAGAATATTCGGACTTTTATGTAAAACTAGATGTAACTTTACTTTGTGATATAATGGAAGAGTTTAGAAATACATGTTTTAAGGCATATGGATTAGACCCTCTGCATTCTTGTACATCACCTGGACTAGCTTGGCAAGCAATGTTAAAGGAAACAAAATGTAAACTCCAACTTCTTACAGATATAGACATGGTGCTGATGTTGGAATCAGGTGTTCGAGGGGGACTAACTCAAAGCGTAACACGACATGTAAAGGCAAATAACAAATATTTGCCCAATTTTGATGCATCAAAACCAAGTACATATTTAGGTTATTTTGATGCAAATAACCTTTATGGATGGGCCATGTCGAATCCTCTCCCATATGGCAACTTCAAATGGGTAGACCCTGATTCTATTGGAAACATCATGAATATAGCAAAACATGGAGACACTGGTTATATTTTGGATGTAGACATTGAGTACCCTGAACATTTGCATGACCACCATTATGATTTACCTCTACTGGCCAAGACGGAAATATCACCAACCGGCAGATGGCCTAAATTAATGATGACTTTAACCAACAAATCAAGATATGTTGCTCATTATTGGGTAATACAACAAGCCCTAGAGTTAGGATTGAGAATAACAAAAATTAATAGAGCTTTACAATTTTCTCAATCCTGTTGGTTAAAGTCATACATTGACAATAACACAAAAAGAAGAACTTCAGCTACATCTAATTTTCAAAAGGACTTTTTTAAATTGATGAATAATGCAATATTTGGCAAGACACTGGAAAACAAAAGAAAGCATAAGAATGTGAAATTAGTTAGTGATCCGGTAAAACTACAAAAGCTGGTACAAAAACCTAACTTCGGATCATCCATAATAATCAACGAAAATCTTGTAGCTGTTTCCATGAACAAAATTTCAATTACAATGGATCGTCCTTTATATGTGGGGATGTCTATTCTAGATATTTCAAAGACCCACATGTATGACTTCCATTACAACAAGATGGTTAAATTTTATGGAAGAGAAAACATCGGCATTGTATACATGGGTACGGACGCTTTTATTTATTGGATAAGAACTGAAGATATGTATGAAGACCTACGCTGTTTTATCTACAATAACGACTTTGACTTTTCTGATTATCCACAAGACCATCCCAACTACGACAACGGTAGAAATAAAAAGGTATTGGGAAAGTTCAAAGACGAAACAAATGGCGTGCCAATGGAAGATGTTGTTGCTCTAATGTCTAAATTGTATTCATTTAAATTGTACAAAAATAAAAAAAGAGAACATGAAATCGTGAAGAAGGCCAAAGGTATAAAAACCTCATACCTGAAGAAGAATATACAGTTTGAAGAATACAAGAGATGCTTATTTGAAAATGTTGAGGCAACAGCAACATTTAACACCATAAGAAGCTTCAACCATCGTCTCTTCAGTGTAAAGCAAACCAAATGGGCTTTGAGTTGTAAGGATGATAAGAGGTACATCCTGGAAGGTAATATAAAAACTCTACCATTTGGACATTACTCCTTATACCCTATCGACCAGTAAACCTATTCTTCGTCCTTTACCTTCTTCCTTTTTCCTTTCCGTAAAGAAGAGGGGACATGACAAGCTTAATGTCATGTTCCCTCTTTTTTACACCAATGTAATATGACCTTGACCTATAATCTTACCATATAAAAGAGGATAAACCATTTTAGAGATCAGTACTTTTACAAGCGGTGTAGAAGACACAACTGAAGATGGAAGATTTAAGGAACAAGATTATAAATGAACTTCATAAGCCGGCAAGAAGAAAATTTCCTAGAAGAAATACAATTATAAAAGGAATGAATGATCTTTTCCAAGCCGATCTTATTGAAATGATACCACATAGTAAATTAAATAAAGGATTTAAATACATTTTAGCGATTATAGACTGTTTTACTAAAGTGGCTGATGCTTTACCGCTAAAGGACAAGACTGGTAAAAGTGTTACAAAAGCTATGGAAATAGCTATACAAAGAAATAATTTCAACATCAAACATCTACAAACTGATGATGGAAAAGAATATTTTAACAAAGACTTTGCAGCTTTAATGAAGAAGTATAAAATAAATCATTATTCTACAAATTCTGAAGTTAAAGCTTCAATAATAGAAAGATTTAACAGAACGTTAAAAGGAGCAATGTATAAAACATTTTCCAAACGAGGATCATATATTTGGTATGATATATTACCACAACTTATAAAAGAATATAACAATAAGTATCATCGAACCATTGGTATGAAGCCTAACGAAGTAAATAGTACCAATGCTAAAATGGTATTAAAACGTATTAAAAATAATACTACTCCTAAACGTGAAAAAATGCAGCCCAAAACATTTAAAGTTAATGATAAAGTTCGTATAAGTAAGTACAAAGGAGTATTTAGCAAAAGGTATCTGCCAAACTGGACTAATGAAGTATTTACAATCTATAAAGTGCAACCAACAATACCTGAAACCTACATTTTAAAGGACAACAAGGGTGAATTACTTGAAGGTGGATTCTACGGACATGAATTGCTAAAATCATCAGTTGGCGATGTATATCTTGTTGAAAAAATTTTACAAAGAAAAAAGGATAAGGTGAAAGTACGTTGGTTGGGATTTGATAAAAGTGAAGACTCTTGGATCCCTACAAAAGACTTAGTGTAGCAATTTATGAAGTCATTACATGTTTAACCTTTATACAAGATGGAGATTGTGCAACAAAAGGATCGATTTTTTATTAATAATATTGATGAATTAACAGTTGACAATGACAAGTTAAATCATGGAAAACATGGTGAATTACTGCCAAACACAATAAGATGTTTAATAACTGGACCATCAAATTGTGGAAAGACAAATGTGGTTTTTAATTTAATAACAAATCCTAAGGGATTACGTTTTAACAACATTTATATCTTTTCCAAATCTTTGCAACAACCCAAATACCAATTATTGGATAAGGTACTCGCAAGTGTGCCTGAAGTTAATTTCTACAAGTTTAATGCTAGTGAAACTATAATGGAGCCAAACGAGGCTAAACCATTTTCTATATTTATATTTGATGATGTATCTTGTGAAAATCATGACACTATTAGAAGTTATTTTGCCATGGGAAGACATTACAATATTGATAGCATTTATATTGGTCAAACTTACAGTAAAATTCCAAAACAACTAATAAGAGATAATGCAAATCTACTTATTATCTTCAAGCAAGATGAAACAAATTTAAAGCACATATATAATGATCATGTGAATGCAGACATGTCATTTGATAAATTTAAAGAAATGTGTGGTAAAGCATGGGCTGAAAAATATGGATTTCTTGTTATTATGAAAGAAGAAGCTATAAAAAATGGAAGATATCATATAGGGTTAGATAAATTTGTATTAATCCATTGAACAATTGATGATACGTTTAGTAATAGATTGGTCTTCGCAGTGTAAACATGGTGAACCAAGAAAAACTATTAAAAGAAATAAAATCACTAAGTGACTCGATTAGACTTAAAAATCGAGCATTAAGAATGGGTTTGAATGAAAGAGAAGAATTTCTGGAGACTACATTTAAACCTATTACAGAACCTTTAAAACAGATAACAGAAACAATTGGTAAACCTCATTTTGAAGGAGATGTTTTACTACCTGTTTCTAAATTTGAAGTAAAGACTTTAAAAAAGGAAGAAGATGATGATTCTTACACAAGTGATAGTGAAGTTTCTCAAAAAGGAGAAGAAACAAGACAAGAAGAACCAGAAATAAATGTTCAAAAAGAAGAAGAAGAAGAACAACATATACCTGAAGCAGAACAATCAATTCCAAATCTAACAAAATTAAGTAGTGATATATTGCAACAAGGACCTCTTGGAAGAAAGTATATCATGAAGATGTTACATGAAATAAAAGCTAACCCAAAACTACACAAGTCACATGTATATGGAGCGAGAATTGATGGAAATGAATTAAAAATAGGAGATTCAAAAGTACATTTGACTGAAGATGATGACATTGTTATTGGTGAGCATAAATATAAAGGAACATACCCCCGTCGCAGCAGACCTGCGTACTCAGCGAATTTCCAATGGAATTTTAGATTATTTACTTTCCCCATAAAAACACCATAGGATCGAGTATGTAGGTTTTCTGTCATTTGGTGTTGTTAGAAAATCTAAGTTAAACAATAATTGGTGAATGTAAACACAAAATTGTATCAAACTCTGGCAATTTTTTATTTTCCCCATAAACCCTATGGGGGTGAGTATGTAGGTTTGCCGCAATATGGGTTTTGTAAGCAAGTATAAGTTTAACCTTATATAGATAATGTACATACCAAATTTGATAAAGTTATGTCAATAAATAAGCAAGATATAGGGTTTTCTTGATTTCCCATAAGAATAACATGGAAAACACATTTTTGGATTTGCCCCGTAACCATTTATGCTATGATAAAAATTCAAAATACCAAATTGTTTGTTTTTTTAAGCTCTTTTAAATGGTTTCAGTTAAAATTGATGAATTTTAAAAATTAAGGTCCAAAAATGCCAAAAACCCATTTTTGACCCCTTTGAAACCCCATAAAACCCCGTTCCCGTAACCCGACAATGCTGGTTCGCGAACTCATGAAAATAGACCTGGTCTTACACCTCCATACCAAATTTCATCAAAATCGAAGGTCCCCTTCAAAAGTTATCAGTACCACGGACACATAGATATATAGATATATAGATATATAGATATATAGATATATATATACATATATATGAAAATGAACGAATGGTGTTTTTGGCTTCTGGGGACCTCAAAATGAAAAAGTAAAGTGGTCCCGGGCTTAGGTCTTACCATGGCTACTACCGTAATAGCGTATTCCCTATAGGGAAATTCGCTAAAAAGGATTATTTGAACTGATTTTTAAAAATATACCTATAAAATATACACTACAAGATTTAAATACTTTTAAAGAAATTTTGCAAAATACTAATGCTCATAAGAAGAATTACTCCAAAGATTCAATGATAAATAGAACACGCGCAACTAAATATACTGTTGTAATAAAAAGATTGTTTCCCCTAAGAAAACTACCAACATTACGGACTGCGCCCGCTTTGAAGAAACCGCTAAAGAGGAAGTCTTTATCACTTATGGACTTATCACTTATGGATGAATATGGTAAAAAGAAAAAAGGAGAATCTTCAACGTCTGGTAAAGGTTTAATGAAAAACCTATATAATACAAATGTGATTTACTATAATGATATAAACAAATTGGTTGATAGAATGAGACTATTACATGAAGCTATAGAAGCTGGTCATACAGGTTTAAATAATGAATGGGTGGCTTTAGTTGACGAACTTCGAAATCGCGGAATAGTTGTATAAATTATCACAGATATATAAGAGAGCTGTGACCATACAATGGATCAGTTCAATCATGAGCGTCGACAAGTTCGGAGGGTATTCCGGGCTAGGAGTACAAGGAGGAGAAAACAGAAAAAGAAGTGGATTGCCGCAAACACCTGAAGGTGACTATGATATGAGTAACAAACGTTTAAAATTTATTAAAGACCCAGAAGAAGATACTGATGGAGCAAATTTAAAGACAGTAAAAGAAGCAACTTCAACATCATTGAAATTAGACAAAAATACTTACGATGTCAAATCACATAGAATAATTAATGTTGGTAAACCAACTGACAGTTCTGATGCAATTAATAAAGAGTATTTATCATCTGAACTTTTAAATACTTTAAAATTGCAGTGGGGTAATAATTTAAAAGATGGACAGACATTTGATGCTGGGAATCATAGAATAACCAACGTGGCAAATCCGAAAAATGATAAAGATTCAGTTAATAAAGAATATTTACATTCTATAATACCGGAAAAGACTCAACGCGGATTTTCTTTTTATAAATTTATTATAAATGACATTGGATACCCAAAGGAAGACGGTGATGCTGTAAACCTGAAATACATCAAGGACAACTGTATTTTACAAGATAATGATGAAATCGATTGTCATGGGAAAGTGTTGTCAAATGTAAAGTTCGGTTCTCAACCAAAAGATGCTGTTACTATGGAACAACTATCTAAAGAATTAAAAAGGGGGACATCAAATTTTGTAAAACATGAAGATGCCGTGCTAAAGCGAGGAGATACATTTATACATGGAAATAAAAAGTTTGATTTAATGCAAGGAAAAAATGATGAATGGGATGCGGGACATAAAACAATAACAAATGGAAGATTTGGTATAAAAGATTCGGATGTACCTTTAATGATACAAACATTAATTGCAAGTGGTGGTAGATTAGGTACATATGATGGTCGTAATAGAAGAATAAAAAATATTTATCCTGGTTATGAAGATGATGATTGTGTTACATTGAGACAAACAATAACTTGGGATAAACACTTTGGGACCAAATATGATGCAAAGATGAAGAAAATAATTAATATTTTACCAGGAGAAGATTGAAATGATGCTGCTACTATTGGACAAGTCATAACAACATCGAAAAGTGATTCGACCGCTTACACGTGTAATGATAAACGTATTATGCAGTTACATGATCCTCAACATCCGAAAGATGCTGTAACTTTAGATTGTTTAATAAGAATAGTGGGCAATTTACTTATCGATACCCACAATCATATAGCTAGTACAACGAGTCATGTGATGATTCAACCCGATGAACGAGAAGCTTGGATTAAAAATAGAATCATAAATCAGTATATAATTAATTTGAATAATTAAATATTTAAATATAAAACATTGTGCACGAGTTATCCATTTATGTAAAGCAGCTCGTGGAGTAAACACGCTGGTTATATAAGACGACATAATGAAGACCGCACCGCTCAGTCGTCGTCAAGACAGCGTTAAGAAAGGACGTGGTATAACATCAGCTGCGTTTTCCCTGCTCAGACGGATTCCTGTTGGTGCTGTTCTAAATCGAGCAATAGACGCTTTACCATACGAATTTCATCTGCCCGGAGGCTATCAATATTGTGGACCCGGAACTAAGTTGGCAAAACGTTTAGCAAGAGGAGATCCTGGAATTAATAAATTAGATCAAGCTTGCAAAGAACACGATATAGCGTATTCCAAGTTTGCAGATTCAACAAATAGATCAATAGCGGATAGAGCGCTAGCGGAAAAAGCTTGGCAAAGGGTTAAATCAAGTGACGCCAGTATTGCGGAAAAAGCAGCAGCTTGGGCAGTGACAACAGCCATGAAGACGAAAGCTAAGTTTGGTGGTGGAAGACGACGCGGGAAAAAACCTAGTAAAAAAGAAGCTGCAAAAAGAGGCGGGAACATCAAAAGAAGACGTCGCACTAACCCTAAAAGGAAAGTCAAGAAAACATCCATATGGTCAATGGTAAAAAACGGATCGGGTCTTTACTTAAGACCGTACCGTGTGTATTAAATGAGAAAAATAAATTGATAATTCCAAATGAAGCATTAACAAACTATCAATTGTCAAAATATGTGAAATGTTTAAGAATACCATTCTTCAGAGGAGTTTTTATGAAAGATACATTACCAAATAGAGTGTGGAAAAATGAAACTGGAATAGTAAATTTAGACTCTAATTATGGACCAGGTACTCATTGGGTATGTTATAAAAAACTTGGAGAAAATGTTTACTACTTTGATAGTTTTGGAAATTTACCGCCACCAAAAGAACTTCAACATTATTTTCGGGACTCCAAGAATATATTCTACAACTACAAAAGAGAGCAACCTAGCAATACGGAAATATGCGGACATTTATGTTTAGAGTTCCTAGCGAAGAGCGTCAGTCAGCTTTAAGATGTCATCGTATACAGTATCGCTGAGTGGAAATTCGTCAACATTGAAAAGTACACTTTTCCCAGCGTTACGTTTATCTACGGATAAACTATGGGAAGCAGCATTATTGGATTTGACTACATACAATTCAATTCCCAATGTTACAGAAGGAAAAAATAATTTACTACATTATTATGAGAGTAAAGATGAAAAAGGAAATTATTCACAATTAAAAATAATTCCATTATCTACAGGAGCATATGAAATAGACGATATAAACCAAGTATTACAAAAGAAACTTGGAGAAGAAAATATTTCTATAAAAGGTAATAATAATACATTAAAAGCAGAAATAACTTCAAAGTATTATATAGATTTTAGCTTAGACCACTCAATCGGCAATTTGCTCGGATTTTCAAAGAAGAAAGGAATTTTAGCTCCTGGAAATGATTATACTGGCGATACAACAGTAACAATATTAAAGGTGAACAGTATTGATATAACGTGTAATATTATACACGGATCATATAGAGATGGAGTAAATCAACATATATTACACACATTTTACCCGACAGTAGCTCCTGGTTTTAAAATAGTTGAGAAGCCACAAAACCTGATATACCTACCGTTAAACACCAGTTTCATTTCAGACATCGTACTGAACATATTGGATCAAGACGGTATTAGCGTTGACTTTAGAGGAGAAACAATAACTATACGGTTACATATCAGAGCGGCAACATAAAGTCAACATGGGATTATCATTTAAACCACAACGGAAGAGTCGGGAGCTCAGTAGCTCCTCAACATTCGACGAGTTAACACCGGACAACATACGCTTCCTACAAAAGATCGGACTAAAACTTGCCAACCATGGATATACTGGATATAGCGCAAGGACCGACATTCGACGAAACCCTATGGGAGAAGGAATATCACACTCACAACCCTTACACTTCATCAAAATTAAATAATAATGATGAAATAAGAATTCCCATTCAACAACAAGATATCTACACATTACCATGTGAAAGTTATTTATATATCGAAGGAAGAGTAACAACATTGGATGGAAAATCTGGTTCAACTGTTCCTTTTATAAATAACCCTATGGCATATCTGTTTGATGAAATTAGATATGAGATATCTGGAGTAACAATTGATTCAACAAAAAAAGTTGGTATATCAACAACTTTAAAAGGATTGACTTCAATAACACCCCATGAAAAAAATTCTTTAATCTCGGCTGGATGGGTGACTCCTGATAAAGACACTATTACTCCTAATTCAAAAGGTTACTTTGATTTTAATGTACCTTTACGATTGCTTTTGGGATTCGCAGAAGATTACAAGAGAATAATAATAAATGTAAAGCAAGAACTGGTACTGCTCAGATCTTCAACAAATAAGGATGTAATACAAGCGCCAAGTGGAACTAAAGATGCCGATTTGGAATGGCAACTTCAATTGGATAAAGTTGTATGGAGAGTACCTCATGTCAGATTGGCAGATGAACATCGAGTAATATTATTGAAAAAATTAAAATCTGACCGTGATATTGTAATACCATTTAGGAGTTGGGAATTTCATGAATACCCCATATTGCCTCAAACAGAAAGACAAACATGGACTGTTAAAACCTCTACTTATTTAGAACGGGCAAGGTACATAATAGTCGGTTTTCAGACTAAACGAAAAGATGTTATAACCGCGCACGCTGGTCAATTTGACCATTGCAAGATAAAGAATTGCAAAGTTTTTTTAAACTCTCAGTTCTTTCCATATGACAGTTTAAATGTTTCATTTGACAAGAAACGTTATTCCATTCTATATGACATGTATGCAAGATTTCAATCATCATATTATGGTAAGACGAATACACCACTTTTATCACCAGAACAATTTTATTCAAAAGCTCCAATTGTTGTAATCGATTGTTCAAAACAAAATGAATCTGTAAAATCTTCAAGTGTAGATATAAAAGTTGAAATGGAATTTGAAGATAAAATACCAGATGGAACTTCAGCATACTGTTTAATTCTACATGACAAAATAGTTACTTACACACCGCTAACAGGAATCGTGAAGAATGTACTTTAAGAAGGATTAATACAACATCTGCACAATTTGTAAGGTTTTTACAAAAAATCAACAATATCTAGGTCATCTGCGAGTATAAAAGCGAGAAAAAAGAGCTGGAAATTCATTTCATCTTTGATTGTCGTATGGGTAACATCGTCCGCAAGATGAGTTCTACTACATCAACTGCTAATGAAGAAACTACACCTTTTATGGCTGACAATAGTTTGGATATAGAAAGACAAGTTGAACAGGAAATGGATGAGTTCCTCAAGTTTAAACATAAGAAGACAGAAGAAGAGGAAGTTGAAAAAGAAACAAAGAAAAGAAAAATTGAAGATAACATTTCCACCAACATCTTAACGGAAGTATTTCTTCGAATATTTTATCCTATTTCTTCTTGTATGACAAAGACTGTATCTGCTGGAGTGATGAAATCATTGGATTACTCTCCTACTGTTATTTTAAATCATGGATCTAAAATGGTAACCTTCACTGAAACTTCTTGGGAATCTTTTATGAAACATATACATCTTTTGGAATGTTATCTGAGTAACAATACATTTGGAAGAAAAACAAAACTAGGTTTGTTGGAATCAAATATTGAAATCGATATTGTTAAACAACGTGGTCAACAACTAGTTCGATTTAGAGATTTAACTAAATATAATATAAAAATACATTTGACTAAAGAAGAGTTTTACACTTTAACTTGTGCTACTGGTCCTATAACAAGATATTTAAAACAGCTAATATTCTCAAGTGCAATTATCAAAGACTATTTAATTGATGCATTGGATAAACAACCATATGTTCCAATCCTATATGGTCCAGTAGATACTTCAATCTTCAATAGGATACCACATGAAGTAGATATGTGGAGACAGTTACACCACTATCAAACCAACTTTAATTTAGATGAAGAAAAGCAAGAAACCAAGGAAAACGAATCAAGTTTCAACAATCAACAATCGGCAACAAATTGAACAAATAAAGAATATTGTAAGTAAAAAGAAGAATATTGGGGGTATAAAAGGTTGTCAATCTGGATTAACATACCAGTTGCCTACTGAACGTCATCATGGATAAACAAGTTTCATTCTCTAAGAAGATAGAATTAATGGAAGTAAAGCAAGGTATCATAGAGTTTCAAGCATTCCGTGGTAATGATGGAAATTTTATAATTAAAGAGTTAGTGGTACTAGATATGATAACATCTGTTGTTTATCACTTTTTATTTATGCCTCCTTTACCATTCAACAGATTAACAACCAAAGCTAAAGTAACAAACAAATGGTTGATGAAACATTTTCATAATCTAAGATGGGATGAAGGTTTTATAACCTACAATATGATGCCACACATTATGAATCATTTCTGCAAAAAGTTCAAAACTATTTTTACAAGAGGATTGGAAAAAGCAAATTGGATACAAACATATACAAACCATGAAGTAATAAATGTGCAAATGGAGAAAGATTTTTATTGCTACTTTGATAACATCTGTATTTCATCTAAAAACTTTAAACATCAACAGTCTCAATGTGCTTTAAAAAACGCATATCGTTTAAATGTCTATCTACAGCAAAGTGGTGGGGGAAACAAAGGGTATAAAAGCGAGAGCGGCACTATGACAATGCATCAGTATTACTCGAACCTCCGGGGAGTCAACACCTCTGACACGCAAACACAAGAAGAAGAAGACGAACAATAGCAAGAAGAAGATAATGGCGTCACAAAATTTTCTACAATCGCTTGTTGATCAATTCAACAAACATTCTAAATCTACTATACTACCGACAAAAAAATGTTCAGAATTGAAGGAAGAGAAACATTATATTATTCACACTATTAAGAAAATGGAAACATCAATTGGAGACGCTATCAATTGTACATTAAGTGAAGCACCCTACACACCTGGTGATGAACCAAAATTTCAAGTATTTCTTCCCAAACGCTTCGTTCAACTGCTGCAGAATGAAGATTTACGACTGATTCACCCCGGCGCACTCTACTTAGCAGCTCACGGTCCTAGCGGAAGCAACTCTACTGAACTTACACTTCATGTTATGCCTACTAGCAACTAATCTGTAGTTTATATATACTGTTGTACATGTATGTAACTGATTATAAATAAATAATAAATAAAAATGAAAAAAAAAATAAAAAAGGCAACATATCGATAGTGTTTCTGCACTATCGATATGTTGCTTTTTTAAAAACACGTTTGGGTGACCTTGACCTAGTTTTGAGGGTATATAAAGGACGTAATTTTCTTAAGGATCTCATCAGTCTACGACTACCTTTCGTGCCGTACACATCTCTGTTGGCTCTCCAGTTATTACAAATAACAACATGTCTCTTAAGGTTAAGTGTGCATCATATGATACTACCACCATCACAACTTTTGAAGAACTTGACGATTTTACTAATGAATTGCGAGTGTTACTTGCCGGTGGTTATCGTTTAAATATTGATGTTTACGCTAACAACATGAGGATGTTTCCTAAACAAAAATTCTGCAATGAAGAAGTATTTGTTTCCACACAACCTTCAACTACAACACCATCTACTCAAAGTAATGTTAAGTTCCAGAAATATTACTAATGTTGAATAATATTGAGTGGTCGCTGTGGCATCTATAAAAGGAACGCGTAACCTAAACAGAATCATCATTTGCTTCCCAACTGACGCAGCGAAAACAACTACCACTACCATGTTGTACAGAATGATGATTGAATTCAATGGAAAAATCTACGGAAAAGACTATCAAAGTGTACAACAAATGACGTCCGATCTTCAAGTATTGACTAAAGAAGGATTCCAACCAAAATTAATTCTAAAATTTCCTGAAGTACATCCACTATCCACTGAAGATCTCATTGCTATGGCTAAAGAAGAAAAAGAAAAATACAAACAAGATATAAAGAAAGAAAAAGAGAATGAAAACTCACTATCTTAAATAAATACATCTTACACTTGTAAGATGTTCTTTTTTAAAACTCCATTTGGATGACCTTGAGATTACCCCTACCACTTTTTCTAGTCTATAAAACACACTATCCTACACTATACACCTTCATTTCTTGGCTAAACTTAGAAGCGTCAACATGGAAAACAAGAAAGACAAATACAAACCACGCTATTGTTGTGAACAAAAATGTACCGATATAGGAAGATGGATGGTAGATGGATTAGCTTGTAGAAAATGTGAATTCTTCGGATCTTGTTACTGCAAATGCAAGACAAAACAACTACCACCACCAGAATTGCGAACCTTCAAGATTTATAAATCAAGATACTTCCACACTTGCTGTCCCCAGAGATGTATCAAATTTCATCCAGAAAAAATTGTTAATTGCCGAGAGTGTAATGCATGTTATAAAGACGACTTTTGTACATGCATCATAAATGCGTGCAAGTACAGATCTGATTGGTCTACTGATCCTGTTGAAGCTTCAGATGTATAGCTGTAGTCACTGACTGCAGCCCTTTTTTAAAATTCCATTTGATTGACCTTGAGATTACCCCCACCACTTATTTTTTACAACATATATTCTACGGATCATTCAATACGCTTCTCATTCTTATTTCATTACTCGCACTGACAACAACATGGATGATAAATTCATTTCCTTTCAACATTTAGTTACCGACAGAGAAGAGATGGAAGCCCTATTCCAAAACTTACTCACACTCATTGATAACTATCCTTTAAGATGGATCAACATCACAGTGCAATACGTCAATCCTACCAAAATATTTTCATCCTCATCATCTTCTTCTGCCACCTCCATGTCTTCATCGTCGCAAAGTGCAGAGGAAGAGGAACAGACAACTAATGGTGTTAAAATTGTTGAATTAAACGACGAGGAACAAGAAATGCAAGCTCTGGTTAAATATAAATTTAATATTTAATTTATAAAAATTATTAGTGTTTCTAATTTATATTACAGCTAATACTTATTTCTACACACCACCCATAACCTACCCAAATGGGATTTTGCGGCAAAATGCTCTGGCCGCCGGTTCGCATATGATTATATCATCCTTCCCCCACCACTCTACCACCCCCACCCCTCTACTTCCCCCTCCACCACCTTTGCCCACATATAAGCGACCCTCTGACCATCGCTCACCATTTGTTTGCCAACTTCCGAACAATGAGCTCCTCTCCTTTAACAACAAGTAAATGTACTTTTCTTATTCAATCACAGGAAGACTTACAAAATATTTTTCAAATTTTAAGTGATCTAATAAACACTCCAAATAACACCATTACTATCACTGTGGAAGTTTCCTACAATTCTTCTGATTACGAAAACATGGAAAGCGAAGACGTCGAAGTTTTACAGCTGCCAGATAATAGTCTTCCATCTTCCAAAGCTGCAACACCCGACACAGCTAATAATGATGTTTAGTCGACTACAATTATTTTCTTTACCCCCCACTATTTTTACAGTAATATATAACCTGTCCCTATCTCTGTTTCTCATTTCATCGCCAACTTTCTCACCATCAACACCGCTCCAATTTTTACCTGCATACACGAAGATGATGGATGATTTTTCATTTACGTCACAATTGGAAGAGGATAAACTCAAACTCGAAATCAACAGACTACAATTAGAAACAAAGAATCAACAAGAAATGATTCAGCTTTTACGACTATTCAAATGCGTACTGTGGATAGTATGTTTTTATCTTCTCATCGCTATCACCTTTGGCATCTACCACTCCATCGCCAGTAAACAACACTCCAACGCTTCCTCAAATAAAACCACTACTTTTCTTTGATTAAATAAATTTTTACCCACCTTCAATCTAACCCCTCGGGGCTCACCTTTTTTAAAAACCCCTCCGGATGACCTTGACCCACTTCCAAAACCCACCCATCACTGTCAAAAAAAACCCCAGCCGCTACTACCCCTACAACACTTACAACCGCCTGACCTTGACCTGGGCCAACTGTAGCCATTCCCCACTACTGTTTTGTGTAAGATGCAATTATTGAAGAAGTTTCAGCTCCCAAAAAGTTTTGATGGAAGTCTTAATCAAAGCATGAAAATGTAGGAACGTGATTTAATGTTTATGTTATTGGTGAAAATGAGAAGTTTTAGGAGGTTTTGGTGAAAGTATTTCAATGATACTGCGTGACTTTACCATCATATTATTACACAGACACTATAATAAAAAAAACAACAAAAATTTTATTTTTCCTCTTTTTTCAGATTGTGTGCTCCGTAGAAAATATTCGCGCATACTTTAGAAAGGTAGTGTCCTGTAAATTAGCAGAATCACTTTTTTAAATTCAAATATTATATTGTAGCCCCAGGGTTACGGCCTCTAGGCTTTCAAAGTTTTAACTACAATCATATGGAAGAAAGACAATTGATTGAATCATTAGACTGCTGGGTTTTAAGACATAAAAATGATAGCAAAACAGGAAGAAGGTATCTTTCAGTTATAAAATCATTTTAAATTAATTTAGTACAGTACAAGAACACTTTTTTTCGAATTTTGACCCAGGGCGAACTTTAGTTACTAATTGATTCACAAATAAATATACACTTTATGATGACTTTGTTTATTTATTATTCAATCATCAAAAATGAAAATTCATTTTTCCAAAACCTATTACCTACGACCTACAAAAAAGTTATAGTTACCAAAACCGACGACAACTTTCGCAAATAAATCCCACCAGAGAAATCTTCAAACGTATGAAATTAAACCCGCATTTCCCCCGGGGAGGAAGCTATGCGTCATTCCTGGCCGCTACTTATACAGCACGGGACACAGTAGAAGGCAATTTAGCGCTAGACGTCGCATTACCCGGGTGCGGTCTAGCTCCCCACCATTAACTCCTCTACCCGATAATCTCAGAGTTTGCTCAGCGTCGTAAACGGATATTTATTTATCGGCCGGCAGCGAGGTCCGTTAAATTACAGATTGCGCAGGTTCTTATAGGCCTACCACTTGGAAAAGAACCGCGGCTGGTGGTGTGTTGCGCAGGTAGGACAGTGGTGGGAGAGCCCCCTCTCCCCCCTCCCCGCACAACACGGGCTTCGCCGGCATCGCGGGTCGCGCCGCGCCGACGCGATGTCACTGAAACGGCAGCGCCTTGCCTCATAGTATTTCTCTTAAACTTTTTTAAATGCCAAATTGAAGTAAAATTAATAAACACTTTTAACTGGCATGATACGTGTCGTTTTCAACCAGAAATGAAAAACAAGCTTCTAAAACTTTCAAAAATATATTAACACTATAGAGCAGAGAATAGAGACGGCTAACGCTTTTGTCATTTTCGATCTTTTCATGTATTTACCGCCTGTACTTTTTGTAGTATAAGAGTAATAGCAGTTTTCATCACTAGGAGCAAAAGAGGGCCTTTTTGGTGCGTAATCGTGTTTTTAAAAACGATTAAGCATCAAAAAGACACTTTTGCTCCAAGTGATGAACAACGTTTTTTATCATAATGCGAAATTAGACTTTTGATCATTAAAAATAATAACTATTAAGATGTATTTTCGGAATATATTTACAAAGTTAGTAATATGCAGTGTTTACATTTATGTTATTTACAAATAATGCTCTTTTTTATCATTCTGCACGAAATCAGCCTGTTTTTTGTTCTCTCAATAGTACCAAAACCGATTCTTTCTTGTCCTAGTACTGAAAAATCATCTGGAGAATTTTTTAGGTCCTAGTACTGAAAAGTCAGCTGTTTGCTAAGTATATTATTATTAATTTATTAATGTTGAGGAGCAGAATTTTGAAATTCAA
Organism: Neoaliturus tenellus; assembly: GCA_030545055.2. Classification (NCBI taxonomy): domain Eukaryota; kingdom Metazoa; phylum Arthropoda; class Insecta; order Hemiptera; family Cicadellidae; genus Neoaliturus; species Neoaliturus tenellus. The sequence continues at coordinate 15,015,717 of CM061534.1, read as the reverse complement.
ACGTTATAAAGAGCATTGTTTGTAAATAACAGAAATGTAAACACTGCATATTACTTACTTTGTAAATATAACCTCAAAATCTTAATACTCGTAGTTAATATTTTTAACGATCAAAAGTCTAATTTTGCATTATGATAAAAAACGTTGTTCATCACTCGGAGCAAAAGTGTCTTTTTGATGCTTAATCGTTTTTAAAAACTCGGCTGCGCCTCGTTTTTAAAACACGATTGCGCACCAAAAAGACCCACTTTTGCTCCTAGTGATGAAAACTACTATATAACGTTTGAATTTAAAAATTCTGCTCCTCAACATTAATAAATGAATAATAATATACATAGCAAACAGCTGACTTTTCAGTACTAGGACCTAAAAAATTCTCCAGATGATTTTTCAGTCCTAGGACAATAAAGTATCGGTTTTGGTACAGTTGAGAGAACAAAAAACAGGCTGATTTCGTGCAGAATGATAAAAAAATATTTTTGACTGTTTAGTGTTGTAGTTGCCTATAGGCCTAATTTTCATTTATGGTATAATTTAATTGTACTGTTGAAAGTGGTATTAAGTCTTTGAAATGTAACTGATAATCTGTTTACGTTTCTCAATTAATTTTATTGGGTAAAGTTAGGTTCAGTATGATTATAAACCATTCATTTATGAATGTAAAAAACGAATTTATAGAAATATACGGCAATACCTATTATAGAAAAATAACATTAAACACTAATTCGCGAGCCTGGCCACGTAATGGTCGACCCGACGTGCAAGCCGATTTTGACATAGACGCCATAACGGAGCTTTATACACGGTACAGTAACAGTAAGTACATCACGGAGCGTTAAAAGCGAAGCGACGACGTGGCAGCTGGCAGACAGACCTGTTCACTGGAACGGAGCGCCAACGACTAATCCCCACCACGGCGCCACTCCCTTCCCCGCCACCGCCCCTCCGTGCGCGGGCAACTCCCGAGATCGCGGTTCTGCGCAGGTTCTTTCCTAGTTGGTAGTTCCCGGCCGTAGCTTGTTCGCGATGTTAACTGGGTGGCCGTTATGAGAGTGTTGAAGGGATATGCAACTGCTTTTTAAGAATGTAGATGAAAACGAAGAAAATCGTAGCAGCCGAAGTAAGAGACAGTTTTTTTGACGCAATTAGGCCCCAAAAGGTTTAGGGGAAACTTTTGTTGATGCGATAATTTTGTGTCAGAGTATAAAGTGTGGTAAAAGTCAGTCATTAAATCTTTGTTATTACTACTATTAGAGTTTTTCGTTAAAGGGGAAAATATATTATAATGCCAGATTGATTTTTAGTGTTTATAAGAGTATTAGCATAAAAACTTAGCTTTATCCTACTTTGGGCACCTACCTAAAATGTTGAATGCTTTTAAAGATTCCTGTTTCTGCTGGTTCATTAAAGGGGAAAATATATTATAATGCCACATTGATTTTTAGTGTTTATAAGAGTATTAGCATAAACTTAGCTTTATCCTACTTTGGGTAGTTTTCTAAAATGTTGAATGCTTTTAAAGAGGTCTTGGAAAAAGGTTTCTACTGGAACCCAATATTCTTAGACGATACATCAACATCTAGATCGTTTGAAATTTTCATTTAAAAACTCATTTCTTCTCTCCGCACCGCTTGTTTACATTACTGACACAACTAATTGAGACAAACTTGGGAATTCGTTTTGTAACTAATGTATTCCATACATAATCGATGCCCATGTTTAAAATTTGCATTCGCTTTTACGTACAATACTGTTCAAATCTCGTTTGCAAACTCAATCACTCACTGAAGATGAATTTCGCTGAAGCTGCTTTTTTGTTGAAGTTCTCGTTAATAAGGCGTGATACTATTATAAAAGACATGATCTGAGTTCTTCAAACAAATGGTAGGTTTTCTTTTGTTACTCTGTATAAATTTTTCACAATTCAACCACTTGTTACCTGACAAAAAAAAAATTTGTTTCATAACCAAGATTTGAAGTAAAAAATCCTAATTTCAAATATAAGACAGGTTGCAATAACATTTGATTCTATGTGAAATGTTAAGATAAAAGCAACACACAGATTTCATCACGCTACGTTTATCACACATGCAGCCATAAACCATTATAATAAACCAATTTCCTCTTCATTTCATGCAAGAAAAATAAATACAGACAATAGTATGCCTACAGCCTATTACGGTACTTAAAACATCGACCAACTCTGAGTTGAACAATTTGAAGGCTAATATGACTAAAGAGTAAGTCTGGTGTATCATATTAAGTGTAGCTGTCAAAGACAAAGATCAGCTCAATCTGTTGTCAGGATCGTTAATCCTCATTGAGTCACTGAGTGACTCGTTTGCACACCAAAGTTTCACCACTATGTAAAGTTAGGTCACTATCTACGCCAACTTCCCACTTCCTCAATAATCTGCACAGGCGCAGGTAGCTGGTAGTGAGGACAACAGTTATTATACACTCTGGACCATACAGCGTTGTCACATTCGCCACGCGGCGCGCCACCGCCTGCCTGTTGTATATGGATGATGTTGCGCGCTGGATTATAGGCATTATGGCGTAGTGATCGCGCCCGCCTTCAGCGCCACTGTCGCGAGATAGCGCTGCTGTCGTGATGGCCGCCAGCGCGCGAGTCCCACTGTAAATACTCTGGCCACCACCAGTCCGCGCCACTAGCCAACCGGTGTTTAACGTACGAAGCGACAAACCCCTCCTGGTAACGTGGACCAGACAGCAGACTTTCTTCTGGTCGTGCACAGAAACAGAAGAAAAAACTTTATCGAGTTGAAAGAAGATGAATGGCGTAAGTTGGCTACTTAGGCTCCGGTTGAACAATTGAAACGAGTAATCGAGCACACAATTCGCCACTATTTCCCCTTTTCAAAGGCATTTAAAATAACATATCACTCAGTGGGTAATTCAAGTATCATACTCTGACTGCCACCGTCCTTCAGAAGGCAGCATGTTAAATAGTAAATTCCTGTTAAAAGGTAGAAGTTAGGTCATGTAAAATGAACTTTCGCGACCTGAAACTCTAAAATCAGCAGGGCCGGCCCTAGGTTTTCTGGCGCCCTAGGCGAAATTGTTGATAGGCGCCCCCCCACAACGAATCCATTCGAGCCATTTATTTTAGGCGTTACAACATATTACAAAAAATAACGTTTAAAGTAAAAATAAGTTTTTATTACCAATTTACTATAAAAAAAACAAACTTAGAATAAAAAAATATTTATAAATTTATTATAAAAAAATTTGAACAACAATTACTTATTTATTGCGAATATGCAAAGATTCATTTCATTGGGAGGCTCAGGGGCGATGTTTACCGTAAGTTGTGGGGACTTTTACCACCGGTTGGGGGCCCTCTATATCGCTTTTTACCGCCGGCCGGGGGAACGCAGTTTAACTCCAATCAGGGGCCCTAATTTACCGTCAATGAGAACGATTTTTACCGCCGGTGGGTACAGCTATTTAACTCCGATCAGTAGCGCTATTTACCGACGATCTTTGACGTCTTTTACCGCTGGTGGGTAACTCCGTTTAACTAAGATAAGGCGAGCTATTTACCGTCAATTAGAGAGCTAAGTTAAAGCGCTTAGAGGGCCATGAAGGGGCGATTTTTACCGCCAAATGGGGGCGCAATTCAACTTTGATCACGTGTATTTGGGGGCGCTGTTTAACGATGGTTGGGTGCGATTTTTGCGGCTGATTTCGGGCTCTATTTATGCCTATCGGGGGCGCTTTTACCGCCAATCCAGGGGTTATTAACCATATTTTGGGGGCGCTCTTTACCGCCGATGGGTGCCAGGGGTGCTATCTACCGCCGGTCGGGGGCGCTATCTACCGCCGGTCGGGGGCGCTCTTTACCGCCGGTCGGGGGTGCTATCTACCGCCGGTCGGGGGCGCTCTTTACTGCCGGTCGATGGAGCTATCTACCGCCGGTCGGGGGCGCTAACTACCGTCGGTCGGGGGCGCTCTTTACCGCCGATCGGGGGCGCTATCTACCGCCGGTCGGGGGCGCTATCTGCCGCCGGTCGGGGGCGCTCTTTACCGCCGATCGGGGGCGCTCTTTACTGCCGATCGGGGGCGCTATCTACCGCCAGTCGGGGGCGCTATCTACCGCCGGTAGGGGGCGCTATCTACCGCCGGTCGGGGCGCTTTTACCGCTGATCGGGAACACTTTACGGAAAATCAGGGGCGAAGTCTCCGCCGCGATGGCGCCCCTCGTTCACCGGCGCCCTCGGAGGTCGCCTAGTTCGCCTATATGGTAGAGCCGGCCCTGAAAATCAGGCCTTTTTTATATCATTTCTCTAACCTTACACAATTGGGCTATTTCTTAATTTTTTGTAAAAAGGTGAAATAGTTTCCATTTTATCACAAATTTTCCCTAGAAGTTAATCTTGTCAGCTGTAGGCCAACTTTTAAAAATAGCTTTATGGAAGAGACATTAGGTTGGCTAAAGGAAAAGACGCTAAAAATGTTGTTGAACTTCTTGGATGTTGAGATGCAGCTTATTAGTCATGAAACATTTTTAATGAATTCTTGAGATTCCCAACATGATTCCATGCACAAAGAACTAAATCATTTATGTACGACATCTCTTCACGATCTACTGACCAATTTTTCAATTTAAACTGTTTGGAACTGTTAGAGCCAAGACGTATATTTACCTTATGCTGATGTATTTGTCTAAAAAAACTAATACTGTTTAGATTTGTATAAAACTTATAGGGCTTATATGTTTATTTTTCACTACAACTAACATTTGAAAGTCACATCCCATATAACTGTTAGCCATGCCAGTACAACTTTGTCAGTTATTTAGCAGCCTGGTAGGGTCCACTCCTACGCGAGTGTCTAACCGGCGGTCCCGGGTTCGGTTCCCGCCTGCCTAATTGACATTTTACGCCTCGGAAGCGCCTGCCTCTGGTTTTCTCGCCCACGCCGAGATCTCAGCTGCCGACCCGAGCGCCTCCGGCGATCGCCGACGATACCCGAGTGATTTGTGGGCTCAGGACCTGTTATTATTTTTACTTTGTATGAGTTGCCTATTGAATACAGTTATGCGAATTTAGTTTTGCCAGTTTTGCAAACGGTACTTTACGGGTGGGGGGGGGGGCTGTATTCGAACAGGAAAACTTGAACATTCTCTACATAGCGAAATGTAGGTCACCTGAAAATGTATACTTAAGTGTTTAAGTCCTTTGTTAGTAGCATTCTTCCCTAATAGGACTTTTTAATTTTGATTATTAATACAAGGGTCTACTATGCAGTGCAATAGGCTACGCCACGTTTATCTGAATGGGTTGACATATCAGTATTTTAATGAATTGCTTCCTTTCTATTCCAACCTTTGTTCATCTGTTTGACAATGAAATTTGTTTTAGTTTTCAGTTTATTCTTCATTTTACTCTCATTTTCAAAAATCGAACTACCTGCAGGCCTGTTCTTTGGATTACAAATATTTAATTATAAAACGTTATTGTAAAACTACGAACTGAGATATATATTTTTACGAATATTTATTCAAATTCTCAGGAATAATTACCAACTGTATATCAAGTAAATTTGTTTAAATACAGCATCGAATCACAAACAAAAAGCTAAAGTGAATTCCGAGCAATACCTGAAGTACTCGTAGTAGGCCCTATTACATAAGAATACAATAAATCGAGAAGGGCCCACTTCTTGGTCTTCTTCTGGCGCTTCAGACATAATAGCAAACTGGTTCCCTCCCCAAAGTCTAGGACCGGATAGTAAATGTGGGTCAGACATTTAAAACTCTTCCCTTTCAAACAGACTAGAACGGGAAAACATCCTCACAAACTTTTATTGGAGACTGAATTCCAGAGTTTAGTTATACAAATAGTATTTCCCATCAAAACTCATTTAGGCCTACGTATAGGTACTTACCACAGATAATAAACACTAAGTACCTTAGTGTGGTATAACTTCAGTCTATAAACTCTTTTTTCTCACTATTTTTCAGGTTTTTGTTGTTTCGCTGAGGGATAAAGGTTTGGGTATTGGGTTGTGAACCTTTTATCACTAAAGTCTTGGCAAAAATACTAAAATTTTGATTTTACCGTTGTGTGACGTTTAAATTAATTTTTCATTATTTCAGCTTGACTCGCGATGGCATTAGGCAATGTTAAGTGCTACTTGTGTAAACCAGACATCATGTTTATTTATATGCAGTTGCCTAGTATATTCCGTTCCTTTTCGGTTTGTTAACTCCAGGTTAGAAAATGTAATTATAGTAGGCGTCACGAAAATGCGAGCCTGAATTAAAAATGTTGCCGATTTGTGCCGACTCAGTTCGCAGTGAAATGAAATGCATAGCAAAAGAAAAAGAAACAACAACCAAACAGAACAACGGAAATCAATTGACAATAACCATTTATTAATTTGAGACGCTTGATTTAAACTAAAAATAAAGATGATCGTACTCTTTTCGATATATATAATTACTTTGGAACTTTATAAGTAGAAAGAAGTGTAATTAATTCCCAGTTTCCGTAATCAGTGAGTTTGTCAAAACACTTCTCACAACAGACAAACCAGCATTCACAAAACCAATCCCGTCGCCCATGCATCTATCCGACTATAACAGATTATAAAAATAACCCATCCGAAGCCAATATCCCCTGATAGAGAAACTTCCGTATAACTATCGCTATCAAGCTGTCTTTATTTAGCTGCCTTAATAAACAATTGTTCCAGCCAGTGAGGCAGCAAGACTCCGGCGATATCGTCGGTCTGTACAGCCCAGTCGTGCGTGTAGCGGGAGCGGGAGTGAGGGATAATAGATAGTGAGCTGCAGTGTGTTGAGCGTCAGCGGTCAGATCTGGAGCGAACATTGGGACGTGATAGTGGTGTTGAGGCCGATAAGGGGAGGTGATTTAAAGTGTTCCACTAGATAGGAAGAGGCAACATTTTTATTTGGGTTGGTTTTAGGTAGGCCTACCATCTTTTGGATTTTTTTACGTTTTGAGTCATCTTTGGCAACAAAATAGTAATATACTGTTATACTGTGTTACAGTGGAAAGGAAATCAAAGTTTTTCGAATGGTACATCGATCCTAAAAATTTAATAGAATACAACAAAAAGTTATAGTTTGAAAACGCGTTTCATAGCACATAAGACAATAACAACTGTGATACATTACCACTCTTTATTATGTTATTAACTTCGGTCGGTGATAGAATTAACAACTTTATCCATGCATGCCATTGTTGGCTGTACATCTTGGTGGTTCTATAACATTGGCCCTTTAAAAATTTTTTAAAGTTCAACTAAACAGTACATCAAGTCTAAGTCCTCGTGATGATTCATTTTAAGACTGTTGGGGGGGGGGGGGGGGGAGATGGATTCCAAAACGTGCCTTACGTCAAAGAGGCAAGAGTCTGACAGACCTGCCGTCAGAGGTCAAAGTATGGATTGGGGCTTCCATTAGGCTATTAGAGCGGCAGAGACTTTTATGTGTCTATAATGAAAAAAGATTCAAAAAGAGAGTTTCTAATGGGCTTGTGAAATACTTTAAAAGGATCAATCACTCTGGGGATACGCACACACACAGATTCACAGAGTGCTGTGTCGAGACTTATCCCACAATATAATTTTTCCACGGGAAAATTTTTAATATTCCCCAGTATAATTTTAAAACTGGTTTATACGAGTTGAAAAATTGACATTGGGTACAGCAAACAAAGCTGTTTTATCATGTGGTAAGTCTTTTGGCTGTCAACTATGTCAATTTCCTTTCTTTCGTGATCCGATTATGTTCTAGCACAGATAACCTATAGATAGGCTTAACCTTTCAAGAGTTTATCTATGGTTCTAACCACCAGGAGTTGATTTCATCCGGAGGAAAATCCCTAGCGAAGGATCATGAATGGACAGTCGGTTGGTTGGGCATTCATGGGGAAAATTGGACCGCCTGTTTTGTTTTAGCCTGAAAATCAGTTGTCACAGGAGTACGGTAGTACGGCTCCTAGAAGGAATTGTGTCAGGGAGTTGGCTCTCCCGGTTGTTATTTTGTCGCATTTATTTCCCCTTTCCTTCAATACCCCATCCTCCCTAGGACTTGTGCAAAAATCCCTAGCCCGGAGTCCCCTCTCCTATCAGTTATAACAACACTTTTGATTGTGTTGGAACCAAAATGCTTCTATGTTACAAGATTTTGCAAAAGATACGATTTTTTTTTTGCATCATGAAGACCACACATAACTCCCGTGGAAAGATTAAACATATGTTCAATCACTGCTCAAGTGTTTGCCGACATTTACAAACCCCAAATTTCATCAAAACAGTCCCACATGAAATCTTAACCGATAAAATAATTCGATTAAAAAATCATCGATAGATCGCAGTCACATTGTAACAACAGACGCCGCGCGGCGGACCGTGACGTGGAGGACCCTGGTGCTTGTACCGATAACGGGTCTGATTTACCGTCGATCTCCGTCTTATCCGGAGCCGGTTATCCGCGATGCGATATCGACATGACCGGCGGCCGTGCAACACGAGGGATGCTTAAATTATACCGTGCAGCCCGACAGTACTCGGTATACCGATTACTTCTAGTATCGACTTCTTTTCCCGAACTAAGACTCGAATCGGTTAATTTTTCATATAAAGCAAAACTAAAATATTTTAATTTTAAAACTGAGTAATACACTCTATAGTGAATTTTTCTTCAAGGTGCAAAGCAGAAATAAGTAAATGGGTCATCTTAGTAGTTGTAATAATATTTTCAATCAAACTGAATTTTCAAATTATTAACCTATACGAAAGTTAATGGAATATAACTGAAATGACTACCAGATTTTAAAATAAAATTTATAAAGTACTTCATTAATTAATTTTATCTACCAAATAGTAATAAACAAAAAAAACTTTTCATTAAAAACTCTTATCAGCAAACCCTTATACACTATCAGACCCTGATAACTTCACCCCTACCAACCCTATAAACGCGCTCAAATGTTTTCTTCACTAAAGAACGAATCGATCGGCAACAAACAATCAATTATTTATACACTATATTATTTCGTTTCAAACCACTGTTTATGAGAATAAATATGATTATTGATATTTAATGTTTAAGAGATCTTAAGAATAATCAGAATCCATCTGACCGTTGATTCGCGTAAAGCAAATCAAACTATATACTGGTAGTTCAAGTTTAGTAATGGGTTTTGAAAAATGAAAACTGCAAACAAGTGTTTAATGTTAAAAAATAGTTCAATTAGGCATAGGAGATAAGGATTGTTTAAATTATTTCTCTCTGGAAGTACTTTTCAATCACGATAATATTGGCACTTTCATGTGACATCATTGTTCCTCCACAATGCCATCATCAGCTGATCGACAGCGAACACCTGATTGACGGATTGATTATTTAAACATGTGGAAGGCTTGTAGGCGGCCATGTCTGACGATTAATTTGCCTGTCATATCACTTTAAATAACAGCTGATTTGGTGTTTGAAAAAATAGAGCATATCAATGACGAATATTTACTTTAGCATTATTTTAAAGAATTAGAGTCTCTAAATGAAGGGGTGTATTAGAAGTTGTTTGAATACTTAAATATTGAATCACTGAAGCAATCTTGTGCTATTTAAGGTGCAGAGTTAAGGTTAAGTTAAGGGTGTGTCTGATGAGCGTGATGGGTCAAATGAGGTGTAGCTTTGTTACTGACAAATACCAGCTGATTTACTTAACCAGGATCATTAGTTAATAGCCCAATGAACAAAAGCAGCTGGGTCCAGTTTCCAACCTTAAAAAGCTACATTCCTAACCTTTCTCAAGATTTTTTTTTTTTTTTTTTTTTTTTTTTTTTTTTTTTGAGGGAGAGGCGGAAAAATGCATTACGCACACAGGTGGCCAGCCTGTAGTGTGGGGCTCCCCAAAAAACGGGTTTACCCACTAAAAAACCTCCTCTACTCTTTAGGAATCTAACCTGGAATTGTTTGTCACATTACGTCAGGCTAGGCCTAAATTTGGCTTACGCCCGTGGGGCTCGCTCCTTATCCAGCCGCTCGATCAAGGGATCTGGGCCACTTCGCGGTCCAGATCGGTTTTCTTTTCCAGGAGGATGCCCCGGACGAACTGTGACAAACAATCCCAGTTGCCCTCATCCTCCAAAATCTTTTGGCAGACCGAGTCCACCGAAAATACACCAAAGATTTGTGTGGCCTCCAGGCGGGGCCCTTCCCAACGGGGACAGCGGAAGAATGTGTGTTCCGCATCGTCGGGAACACCCGGGCAATAAATGCAGTCCGGTGAACCGGTCTTTCCCATCCGGTTCAGGTACGACCGAAAATAGCCGTGACCTGTGAAAAATTGGGTCAGGTAGTAGTCCACCTCCCCATGCCGCCGTTCCACCCATGGTTGGACCTGCTTGATAAGTCGCGCAGTCCATCGTCCTCGGGTGTCGTGCTCCCAGCTGTGTTGCCACTGCTGGAAGGTTCGGGAGCGCTCTTCTGTTCTTGCCGTGTCCTTGCCGATCTCGCCTTGTCTCTGATAAATCGCTTTCCTCTCCCCTGCCAAGAGCTTGACAGGGATGACTCCGGCGACCACCAGGACGGCAGGCTCGGACACTGTCCGGTAGGCGGAACACACTCGGAGCGCAGCTTGACGCTGAACCCGGGCGAGTCGCAACCTGTAGCACTCCTTATCTAGAGCGCCTGCCCACACCTCTGCCCCGTAAAGAAGCACGGACTGGACCGCGGACATCAACAGACGTCTTCTGCTGGATCGGGGACCCCCGACATTGGCCATCAGCCTACTAAGGTAAGTCACTACCTTAGCGGCCTTGTCCGCCGTACGGAAGATCTGATCCCTCCAGCTTAACTTGGTGTCCACCATAACCCCGAGGTATTTGGCGGCACGAGTTGATGTGACCACCTCCCTTCCCACTCGAAACGGGACGACGGTGTCGATCCTCTTCTTCGTGAGAATCACGATCTCCGTCTTACTGAGAGCAAGTGAGAGACCGTGATCGGACATCCAGTTGTTGACCACCCGCATAACTCGGTTCAACTTCAGTTGGGCCAGCTCAACGTTGCGTGCAGCAATGAGAGCTGCGACGTCATCGGCGTACCCAACCAAAGTGGTTTCCTCAGGCATCTCGGACCTCAGGAGGCTGTCATAGGCAACGTTCCAGAGATCCGGGCCGAGTATTGAACCTTGTGCGGCACCAGAAGTGACTTCCATCGTCCGCGTTCCGTCCCTCGTGTCATAAATCAGGCTTCGAGAGCGTAGATAATCCTCGATGAGCCGCAACAGATATGCAGGAATACGAAAGGTGTTGCGAAGCGCATCCAGCATATCGACCCACCTCGCAGAGTTGAAGGCATTCTTGACATCAAGCGTAACAAGAAGCACTACTCGGCGGGAGAAATGGTTGTGGCTCTCGGCTCTCTCCACAGCTCTCTGAACTTCGGTGACAGCGTCGATCGTTGACCGTCCCTTTCTGAAGCCGTACTGACGGGGGCATAAGTCCCCGGCAGCTTCCACGGCAGAAGTCAGGCGGGAACGGATCAGCTTCTCGAACAGCTTTCCAGCCGTGTCCAACATGCAGAGAGGCCTGTGGGACGACGGCAGCTCGGGATCACCTTTGCCCTTGCTGATCAGTACAAGCCTGGCTGTTTCCAGGGAGCCGGAAACACCCCTTCTACCAAACAGGCATTGTACATTCTCATCAACAAGTCAGCGTTGATTAAAAATGCTTTCTTTAAAGCCTCACTGGGAATCCCGTCCGGGCCAGGAGCCTTGTTGCTCTTCAGGGAGAGAACGGAGGTTTCTAGCTCCTCGAAAGTGAAGAGTGGAACGTCCTCTACCCGTCCGAAGTCAACCGGCGGTCGCTGTGGATGTTCAGGAAACAACGCAGCGACGATCCTCCCCATGGTGGCGCCCTCCATGATGGAAGGTGGAGAGCGGGCGCCGAGTTTCTGTGTTACAAGTTTGTAACCCAGGCCCCAGGGATCAACGTCGTCA